>JAQIUQ010004951.1:272500-324821 GCA_030378365.1 Hybognathus amarus | reverse complement strand
GCATGCGCGCGCCGCTGCCGCGCGCCGCGCCGCCCCGCCGCCCCGCGCCGCCCCGCCGCTCGGCGTGCGCGCCGCCGCCGCCGCGCCCGCCGCCGCTGCTGCCGCGCGCCGCCGCGCCGCTGCTGCTGCGAGAGCGAGACGCGCAGACGTGTGAAGAGGCGAGGCGTGAGTGCAGGAGAGTAGTGAGAGAGCCAGCCAGTGAGAAGTGAGTGAGTAGAAGAAAAATAAATAAATAACAATAATAATAAATAATAAATAGTGTAGTAGTATAATAATAATAGTAGTAGTAGTAATAAACTAGTGAGTATGAGTGAGTAGTGAGAATAATAGAAATAGTGGGAGAGCGCGTGTATGTAGGGTACAGGCAATCTCAGCAGCAATAAGGTCTGTTGGTCGTCAATGACGCACAACAGTAGGCAGCAGGCAGGACAGGAGAGGGCAGCAGCGTCAAGGAGGACAGAGCCAAGCAGCAGCGCAGCAGCATGGGCAGTGCAGTACAGTATATAGACAGTGTATACAGTACAGAGTACAGATAATAGAAATCAGTCAGTGTATATACACGCTAATAATAATAATAATAATAATAGTAATAAATAGCAGCAATAATGAATAATAGCAGTAAGACCCGCCCGTTGCGCGCGGCTGCTGAACAAAAAGTGCGCGGCGATACGAACAGCCAACGAGCAGCAGCAGCAGCGCGCGCGCGCGCGCGCGCGCGCGCGCGCGCGCGCGCGCGCCGCGCGCGCGCGCGCGCCGGCGCGCGCGCGCGCCGGCGCGCGCGCGCGCGCGCGCGCGCGCGCGCGCGCGCGCGCGCGCGCCGCGCGCGCGCGCGCCGCGCGCGCGCGCGCGCCGCGCGCGCGCGCGCGCCGCGCGCGCGCGCCGGCCGCGCGCGCGCGCGCCGCGCGCGCGCGCGCCGCGCGCGCGCCGCGCGCGCGCGCGCGCGCGCGCGCGCGCGCGCGCGCGCGCGCGCGCGCGGCCGCCGCGCGCCGCGCGCGCCGGCCGCCGCGGCGCCGCGCGCGCGCGCGCGCGCGCGCGCGCGCGCCGCGCGCCGCGCGCGCGCGCGCGCGCGGCCGCGCGCGCGCGCGCCGCCGCCGCGCGCCGCGCGCGCGCGCGCGCGCGCGCGCGCGCGCGCGCGGCGCGCCGCGCGCGCGCGCGCGCGCGCAGCAGCAGCGGCAGCGAGAAGATAATTGGTCAATAATAGCAGGCGCAAGAATAGTGAATAATAGCAATAATAATAATACTAATAGAGAAGAATAGATATAAATAATAATAACTAATAGGTAACTAGCAATAATAATATAATAATAATAATAATAATAACTAGCACATATACGAAGAATGACTAGGAGCAAATAATCTAATGAATACTGCAAATGTACTACGAGGTCAAACGAATAAATGCAGGAAGCAGGGGTCAATAGAGGAGCAGAGGAGAGCAGGTTGGTTTACGTTGTAGCAGCAATGAGAGCTACAGAGTGACTAGATCGCTAAAAATGTAGCGAGAACACGAAGGACTGTAATAATTCAATACAATAATACTAAACGCTAGACTACCAATAGTATCAATAATGTACTAATATACGCACTGTGAAATGAAATAAAGAGAGTGATAATAATCAATCTCGGCGACGCGCGCGTGTGTGCAGACACACAGCACAGCACACACACACACACAGCACAGCTGAGTGAGCAGAGCCGATGACGAGAGCGCGCGCTCTCTCCTCATCGATTTTTGCTTTCCTCGCGCGCGCGCGCGCCGCTCGCGCGCGGGCGCGCGGGCGCGCGCGCGCGCGCGCGCGCGCGCGCGCGCGGCGCGTGCGGCGGCGAGCAGCGCGCGCGCGCGCGCGCGCGCGCGCGCGCGCAGCGCGAGCGCGCGCGCGCGAACGCGGCGCGCTGCGCGCGCGCGCGCGCGCGCGCGAGTGGCAGCGCGCGCGCCAGCCGCAGCGCGCGCGCGCGCGCAGCGCGCAGCGCGCGCGCAAAGCGCGCGCGACAGCACGCGCGCGCGCGCGCACCGCGCGGAGGCGCGCGCGCAGCGCGCGCGCGCGAGCGAGCGCGCGCGCCAGCGCAGCGCGCGCGCAGCGCGCGCGCGCGCGCGCGCGCGCGCGCCGCGCGCGCGCGCGCGCGCGCAGGCGCGCGCGCGCAGCGCGCGCGCGCGCGCGCGCGCGGCGCGCGCCGCGCGCGCGCAGCGCGCGCGCGCCAGCGCGCGCAGCGCGCGCGCGCGACGCGCACAGCGAGCAGCGCAGCGCGCAGCGCGCCGCGCAGCCCAGCGCGCAGCAACCAGCAGCGACGCAGCCCGTCAGCGCGCGCTGCGCGCGCGCGCAGCGCCGAGCCAGCGCGAGTACCAGGCCGGCGCGAGCGCGCGCAGCAGCGCGCGCGCGCGCGCGCGCGCGCGCGCGCGCGCGCCGCCGACGCGCAGCAGCGCACGGCGCGCCAGCCGCGGCGCGCGCCGCCGGCGGCGCGCGCGCGCGACGCGCGCCAGCGCGCGCGCGCGCCGCCAGCGGCGCGCGCGCGCGCGCGCACAGCGCGCGGGCCGCGCGCGCGCGAAACAGCGCGCGCAGCGCGCAGCGCGCGCGCGCGCAGCCGCGGGCCGCCGCCGCCGCGCGCGAGCGCGCGCAGCGCAGCCAGCGCAGGCCGCGCCGCGCGCAGCCCGCGGCGTCAGGCCGCGCGCGCGCAGCGCGCGCGAGCGCGAGCGCAGCGCGCCGCGGGCGGCCGCCGCGCGCGCGCGCGGCGCCGCCGCGCGCGCGCGCAGCAGCAGCAGCGCAGCGCAGGCGCAGCCAGCGCGCCGCGAGGGCCGACGCGAGCGACCAGCGGCGCCAGCGAGCGCGAGAGCACGCCACCGCGAGCGCAGCACGCGCGCGCGGCGGCAGCGCGAGCGGGCGCGCGCAGCACAACTGCCTTTCAGTCATTTAATATCTTTCTCTCTTTCTCCCCAATGCAACTCTCCAGAGACGAGAGGAGAGAGCTAGAGCGAGAGCAGACGAGCCAGAACCAATGACCAGCTACACGAAATGTGTCAAAAAGAAAGCAAAAAAAAGCAGAAAAAAAAAAAGAAAGAAAAAAAAAAAAAGAAAAATAAAAAATAAAAACATAAGATAAATAAATAAAAATAAAAAATAAAAAAAAAAAAACAAAGAAAAAAATATAAAAAAATATAAATAGAAAGAAAAGAAAAAAAAATGAAAAAAAAAAAGACAAAAAAAAAAAAATAGAAAAAAAAAAAAACAAAAAAAAAAGAAAAAAAAGAAAAATAAAAAAAAGAAAAAAACAAATACAACACAAAACATAAAAAAATAAAAACAAAGAAACAAAAAAAAAGAAGAAAGAAGAAAGAGAGAAAAAACAAAAAAAACAAAACAAAAGAAAAAAAAACAAAAAAAAAAAAAAACAAAAACAAACAAAAAAAAAAACAACAAAAACATAAACAAAAAACAAATAAAAAACAAAAAATAGAAAGAAAAAACAAAAAAAAAAAGAAAAAAAAAAAAAAAAAGAAAAAAAAAAAGAAAACATATACAAAACAGAAATAATAAACAAAAATAATAAAACAAACAAAATAAATACAAATAACAAAAATAAATAAATAATAATAATAAAAATAATGAAAAGAAAATAGTAATAGAGTAATAATAGTAATAAGTAAAAAAATAATAATAATAATAAAAAGAATAAGAAATAATAAAAAAAATAAAAATAATAAAAATAAAGAAGAGAATAAATAATATAATAAATAAAGAAATAATAAAGAAATATAAAAATATATATAATAATAATAATAAATAAATAAATAGAGATAAATAATAATAAATAATAATAAAAATAATAAATAAATAATATATAAATAAATAATAAAAATAATATATATATAAATAATAATAATATATATAATAAATAAGAAATAAATAAAATAAATATATAAATAAATAAAGAAAAAAATAAATAAATAATAAATAATAAATAATAAAATTTAATATAAATATATTTAATAATAATAATAAATAAGAAAAAAATAAAAAATAAAATAATAATAAAAAGAAGAAGAATAAATAATAATAATAAGAAGACAATAATAAATGAAATGAAATTAAATGAAGAAGAAAGAGAATAAATAAATAAATAATAGACAAGAAATATAATAAAATATAATAAGAATAAATGAAAAAGAAAGAAATAATATACACAATAATAATATACAAATAAATAAGAAATAAAATTAAATTAATCAGAACTCAACTTACTCTAACTCCACTCTACTACTCTAGACTCTACTCACCAACGACCAACTCACTAACGAAATGCTCCTCTTCTTACCATGTTTATTTGCATATTTTGAAAGAACTGATCATTAAAACAATACAATGTTCAAAGTCAATTGCCCCATTTGTCCACATATTCAATCAAAACATTATCAGAGGGATTATGATATCTTTGCTTTACCTTGTAAGATCAGAAAACACTGCCCATAGCCAATAAGCACATTTTTGTGATTTCTTTAAGGTATATAAAACTACATAATCAGGCCAAACCATATATCAACTATCGAACGAAATCACATAATGACGTATACCGTGAGTTCTGGCGACGTAGTGTTACAATGAAAATCGATGACAGGAAGCGTGCAAACGATTTTAGAAAATCGCCTTTAAAGATTTTATGGTGTATTTTGCATTCAAAAACGAATGGCCTCGATTTACTTTTCATTACTGCTGCCAGTAACAACAAATGACCATATTCCTTAAAATCCTGATAGCATTGACAGGAAATAGCAGGAGAAGCTGAACCATGGAGGTGTCAACCACAGGTGATGTTTACCACGAAGCAGGGAGGATTGTTAGAAGTTTCTTAGGAAAGTCTTAGGTAAATATATGTACATGCAATATAGTAGACATAGCAAGAGAAAATAAAGACCACAAATGAAGATCATGATGGATTTGATATATAATCAAATCAGACGCTTTATTACTGTTATCTGCCGATGTGACAACAGCAAGCAGCCAGCAAGTCATTTGACGCTGCATTCAACGTTGCATATAGCCCTCAATAGCTCAAAACCAGGCAGTAACGACATAATGGCCACTTATAGGAACGAACAGAGAAGGCAGAGGCTTCAAGCGAAGGGTGAACACCACTATTGAACTATGTTTAGGCATTATTCCTCACCTTGTACCAATGAGAAGCTTCACTCAGCCAAAAAGAACATCAAAGAGTCCGGTTGCGTCTGCGTCATCATTAAACAGGAGAATGACTGCAACATGCTTACACTGCTTCACCCCACAATTTCACACCAGCCTCACCATAACGACACACACTCATCTTGTGACCATCTCATAGATTTAAGGAAACATGAGCTCTCTTTGCTCTTCACACACCACCATGAGACAACAATAACTGTTGAACAGAGGTGAACTCAAATCACCATACAATCATGAGTGAATAACCTGAGCTTGAACCCTTCAACCAGTGACTGCATATATTGTTGACTCAGTTAACAACTGTGTTGTTTCAGAGCTGCTTCATGTACCCAACCACAGTGACCCACATGTTCAATACAAGCAACTGTCTCATTACAGTAACTCCATAGCTGCATGTACTGTCAACTGCTCATCATCTCACTGAGCCAGCTGAGTTTGTATTTAAGAAGAACATCAAGTGGAAGCTGACAAATGGTACAATAATTTTACATAATAACTGCATCAACCATTGCAATCATTGGTAATTAATCACAAATGACATGATGTCAACAAGAAGAGCTAATTCTTATGGCATAAAGCTCAAATGCAACCACCATCTCTAGGAACAGCTCTGCTGACATTGCCTCTGAGGAGCACCACCTATCATGTTTGGCTTGCCCACTCATCTTCCCTTTAACTGTTGGCACAGGAGTCAGACATTTTCCAACATCAACCTCTCTTTTATCATATGTTGGTCTCAACACATGTGTGCTGGACTGCTCATCACCATCATCTCAATACAATAGAAGAGAATTTTATGTGTAAATGCAATGTGACATCTCAACAGACAATCTCTTATTACTACTGAAGATCATTATCAGGAAAACACATTAACATAAATAAGAACAGTCTCACCAAGAAAGTTTGAGGTTGCATTTATTGTCAACAATTATCAAACATTTCTTAAACCTATTAAAAAGGCTAAGGAATAAATTTTATGAAAAGAAGTAATATTCTTAATTTTGTGAAATATGCATATATATGCAAGTATGTAGTAGTTTGTGAGCTCTGGGCAGATTGACTGATCATGTCATTGGCAGGTGCTAAGTGTTCTTTTGGTGTAATTCTGTGAGTTCCAATTCTGATTGGCAGGATATAATTCTCTGGATAATCATGGTAACTGACATTTATTAGAAAATACTGGCTGTTAAACCTAAAACGATTAAATAATAATAGAAATGTACAACCTATGGCTCAGAACAAACCACACAAAAATGTTTTAACAGATAACACCAATCTAGAATAGGTTCTTGTCTCTAACTGTTTATTATTAAAGGCCTGTTTCAACACCGGGACTGATTTTGCACGCGTAATTCGTGAATCGTCTAACGCCTCGTGACTAACAAAGGCCGCCAATGTGAGTGTGCATTCTTACGCAAAATAATACGGCACGTGTAAAAGCGTCTGCTTTTTTTTAACGCCTCGGGTTAGTTTTTTAGATTTTTACGTGGTGGCGTCAAAGAACTATTGTTAATAAATATAATATATATAATAATAATAATATATATACAATAATAAATATAAAGATAAGATAATAATAATAATAATTAATAAATGTTTTGGTGCTTTCAGTTCTCGATGCTTTTGCTACGTGTTTTGGAAGCTTCTGAAGGTACAGTAAACACACAACTTGGGGCGTCGCAAACACAAAAACCGTCTTGCCGACAGCTAAAACATATGCGTATGGCGAAAGAACACACACGCCAGATAGCCGTCGCGCCCACACAGCCAGGAAGTAACAGACGTAGAGGAAGATGCAAGGCAAAGATGAAATGTAGGATTTGCTGTTCTCATTGGTGTTAGAACATAAAGAACTATACTACAAACGACTACAAACCTCTCGACATGGAGTGGTATTGCATAGAGCAAATTGGTGCCATCTAAGGTGTCAGGGGAATGAATTTGCATGTCCACTCGTGCTCATCGCCGAGCGAAAAATCGCTTGTAGTGTGAACACAAAACGCGTGCTGAACAAACGCTGACCGAGATAAACCCACGCTGACATCTCCGCTTCCGGTGTGTACGGGCCTTAAGTCAAGCAAAATATTTTAATTTGTGCGAATTTCATAGATAGCAGACTATATATTTCTTTGCAATTGCCACTAGAGGTGACACGCAACACCTTTAAATGTTGTTTCAGGGTATTAGATAGAACAGATAAGTCAATTTATAAAAGCACTTGGGACCCCGCTCATCGTATTTCCGCCTTTGTAGGGTAAGTCTGGCCAGCTGCCTGCAGGCATTCTTACGGCGTGGGTGCTACAGCATTCAACGCACTCAGTCTGGCAATCCCCGTTGGACTGGGGCCAAACCTGTGCGAGAAAGCAAACACCATTATGAGAATGCAAGAGTAAGGTTCCTGTTAATAACTCAATGCATTCAAGAGATATCTCAAAAACATGGAGTAAACTTGCCGATTCCCGAACCCCTGTCAGGGCCCGATGTCAAAGATCCGCCCAACCATGCGACTCAACGCAAGCCCGGATGGGCTTTTGAGTTCTAAACGGCCTCATACTCTCAGGATCCATCTAACCAGACAGGCAACTATATCGAGCCCTGGCCTGTGGTTTTTTACACTGAGCATCTGTGAGTAAAACACGACCAGAGCTCATAGAGTGAAGAAACGCCAAGAGGAGCTCAAGATGCCATCTGTATACTGCTGATGGGCAGGCAACAAAAGAGAATGATGAGAAACGAGAAAGAGACATGTACACATGCTCACAGCAAATAAAAAGGCACATTAACACCGCAATAACTTCAAAACATCACAATTTCAGATGAAGACTCTCATTTCTCTGTAATTTGTTGGAGCTACAGACTCTTTCCATTCAATTTCTACTCTTTCTCCTTTGAATCTTCAGGCTTGCATTGTATCCAAATCCCCTTTGGCACCTGGCCCTGGAGGGAGTTTTCCTGGAACTGGCATTGCTTCTGTTCTACAGAGAAAAGAAGTAGCCCTTTGTGATGCATGAAAATACGAGCTTCATCTCTTTTGCGTATTCCACCTCGGAGGAACGTGTGGAGCTCCAGATACCTATTTGAGGGTGAGAAAGAGCCCCAACACTGAGGCTAGAGCACTGGTGATCTCCATCCGGACACCATCACACATGCTCTGCAAGTGAGAAATATCTTGTGAAATTTATTATTTACACACATATGTCATAAAATTAAGATACATAAAAATGAGTGACCAGCTGATTGTGCTTAGTTTTACATGGTTTTTAGCTGGTTCAGGAAGTTTCAACTGTAACCATTTTGGTTTAAAAAAAAAAAATTTAATTAAATTAAATTAAAAAATTAGTTTAAAAATAACATATAAAATATTAATAAAATTAAAAAAAATGTTGTAAAACTATTTTGGTTTAAAAATAATAATAATAATAATAACATTAAATTAAATATTTAAAAAATAAAATAAAAGTAAAATTAAATTAAACTAAATAATTTTTTTTTAAAAATAACATATAAAATATTAATAAAATAAAAAAATGTTGTAAACCATTTTGGTTAAAAAAAAATAAAATAATAAAATAAAATTAAATAAAATTAAATATTTAAAAAAAATAAAAATTAAATTAAACTAAATTTAAAAAATGGTTTAAAAATAACATATAACATATTAAAAAATGTTGTAAACCATTTTGGTTTAAATAAATAAAATAAAATAATAAATAAATATTTTAAAAAATGTTAAAAAATAAAAATTAAATTAAACTAAGTGAAAATAATTGGTTTAAAAATAACATATACAAATATCAAGTAAAAATTTCAAAAAAACAGCATGACCACCATAAGCTGTGTATGATCCATTATACTACTGTTAGTTTAGTCTGAAAAATGCTTGCAGACAGCGACTGGAGAGCAAAAGAAACTTTCCTAAAACTGCTATTCTCTCTCCACAATGAAACAGTGCCTAACTGAAAGCAGAGCATTTTTTCCATGAACTCATGTCACAGTGCTAAAAAATGGGAGAGACACACACATTCGGTCAAACTCTCGTACATGCCAACAACAGCATCATAAAATAAAGACTGAAACAGATATCAGGCTATAGGTTAACACCACCCGATATTCTGTATGACCTAGATGTGGTCAGCTGAAAAGGAAAGTGATTTTAGAAACTTGTTGCATTTTGATGACCATTTTTTAATTTGGAATGTTTAATTTTCTGATATATGTAAGTATAAGGAACATAAACAGGGAATCTTATATTGATTATGTGCTCCTGAACCTTACCCTTTGTGGCTCAGAGTTCGCAGTGAGACACATGTGGAAAACTGCCCTCACGTGACCTTCGCTGTGGTCCGTTTCACGACTAAAGTACTGCAGCACACTCCCATCATCCTCCCTGAATCTGCTGCACAACTTCACCTCTGGAAGTCTTTCACGTGTCATGACTGCTCTAAGCTTTAAACTGCCCGCCAGAATCACAAAGACACTGTTGTTTCCAAAGGCTTCTGAAGCCCATACACTTGATCTCGCCATAAAACAGTCTTGTTGTACGCTTTGTTCATCAGAACAATCCCATTCATTTATTTTAGCATTGAAAGACACTTCTTAAAAAGAATCTACAAAGTTACTCATAACATTTGTGTGGCATGTCATCATTTTTATTTTTAACCTGATTTTGTGTCAGTACATTTAAAATAATCTATCAATAATTTGTACATTAGAAACGGGAAGTTAAAGGTGAATTGTGAGCTACAGTATTCTCAGAAAAATAATAAATGATATTTATACATTTAATTCATTTGTACATTTAATTTATTATTATTTGTTATATATTTGTTTTATATAGTAATAATAATTTATTTTATTAATATATTATTAACATTTTATTACCTTTAATACAACAATTTTTTGCATTTTATATTAATCATCTTATTTACTATAACATTGTTTACATTATTTCTAATATTTGCACTGTACTAATACATCTAACCTCAATGACTCCATTCTTGCTTTAGCTCTGGTTCATATGATGCTATATTGCAATCATTCTTCCAGGGTTCTCAGTATTTCTTCAGGCCTAACCTAAGCACTTCAACATAAA
The DNA here is from genome assembly GCA_030378365.1 of Hybognathus amarus. Classification (NCBI taxonomy): domain Eukaryota; kingdom Metazoa; phylum Chordata; class Actinopteri; order Cypriniformes; family Leuciscidae; genus Hybognathus; species Hybognathus amarus. The sequence continues at coordinate 314,540 of JAQIUQ010004951.1, read as the reverse complement.
GTGCATGCTAAGAACATACTATAAACACGATGTCTTAGAATGATGTGCTGAGATTATACCGCAGAGCTTCAACAGGTGTTTCGTTGATAGGTGCATCAGAAAAGGTGGTCTCTCTTCCCGGCCAACGGCATACTTTCACCTCCATCAAACATGCCAAAAACAGCCACGGAGTATTCAGTTCCAGCTCTGTGAAAAGAAGAACAAAACTGAAACCATATGTGCCATCTTAAAACAAAGCAAATATGATTAGCATCATTGCATTGAGAAAACGTCTATGCTAAACATTACCCTAGTTCTTCTAAAACTATTCGTGTCTGTCGCATGGTCAAACGAGAAGTTCTCCTGAGATCAATATCGCTTCGCTGGATGGAAAGTGACTTTGTACCCGTCACATCACCGGGAGCAGGGTCCCAGGACACATTGGAAACTGGTTTTGGTGGGTTCAGAGGTTTGTAGGTTTCTTGGGCTTTATATGGTGACACTGCAGGTATGAAAAGCGGCGATTAGCACATGCTAACACAAAAACACTGCAATCACTATGGGCATACTTTACTTTGTATTCATACGGTCAAATTCGAACTACATTTGTATATTTTTAAGTATATAGTATGTGCCTTGAAATGAACGTTGCAAGGTGCTTGGGTGTTTGTCAGGGACCTGCGGCAGGTGTTTAGTATTAATTTAACGCTTCGCCATGCATTGCTTGGGTGGTTCATGTGTTCGTGACGCAAGCCAAAGTACATATTGTGATATTCTGGTCTATTCATTTGGTCCTCTTTCAATGTAAGTCTATGTGTTCTTTTGTCCGCTTTACATCGTCATGTGTGTGAAAATCTTGTTTTACCACAATGCAGAATGATTTAAAAGAATCATTCATGTCATTTAGCACATTAAGTTTAGGGGCCTTTGTTCCAATTCATAACCCTACACTGGACAAAAGTTTCTCTCAGTGTTTTTGTCTTTCTAGTACAAATATGTGAATCATCTTAAATCAAGACACATTTACATGAGAAATTTGTTTGAAACAGGGCAAAATATCTTGTTGAATTAAAGGTGTTTCGTTCACTTAAAAACTTTTGCTGATAATTTACTCACCCCCATGTACAATCTAATATGTCCATCGCCTCTCTTCTTCCAGTTCGAAAGAAATTAAGGTCTTTTGATGATAACATTCGCAGGATTTCCTCCACAGTAATGGCACTTCAATGGGTCCAAATCAATTCCAAATGGCCCGCGTTCGTGACTTCTCCTGTGTTTAATCGTTGGTTATCAAAATGAACAAATCTTTTTTCCAACTGGTTGATTCCAAGAATGAAATGACACTGAAAAGATTGTTCATTTTGATGAACAAATTCCAACAAGAGAGTCGCTGAACGCGCATCACAGGCGACCATTCGAAGCTTATAAAACTTACATTTTCATATTTATTTTTGATATGAGCGATCGTTTCGTGATATTAGACCCTTATTCATCGTTTAAAGCCCTTTGAAGCTGCACTGAAACTCTCATTTGGACCTTGAACCGTTTGGTTCCCATTGAAGTCCATTTATATGGAGAAAATCCTGGAATGTTTTCATCAAAAACCTTAATTTATTTTCAACTGAAGAAGAAAGACATGGACATCTTGGATGACATGGGGTAAGTCTTTTTTTAAAGTGAACCAACCCAATTAAGTTTATTTTTCTGACCCTATTGACAGATATTTTCTTGTTTTAAACTTAAACTCCAGTCATTTTACTTCTCAAGTAAATGTATCTTGATTGAAGAACTTTAGACACTTGTACTGGAAAACTGTACTGGACTGAGGAATAGCATAATTTTTTCCAGTGTAAGTGGTGATGTGTGCCTGTGTCTGTACATATCTGTGACTCATGGGCTTCTGAGTTGCTGGCCAACGTACGTGTGGTTCCTACTCCTTGCCTTGCTTTTCCCTTCTCCTCGTTGTAAATGGGATGCACGGTGACTGAGGTAGGTGGTCAGCGGCTGCAGTTCTCAGCATTGTGGTGGTTACGCTGGCTGGGATCTTCATCGTCATCTCTTTACCGCTGACCTGAGAGACGAAAGTGAGTTTGGTAGCTGACCACGGGCCTGGGCGGCTTTCCATGTCACGCGCATGGTTCGTTTGGTTTCATCAAACACCACTAAAGCCTTGGCAGATGCGGATGCTACAATCAGACAAAACAGACAAGTACATTTGATTGAAATTCTACTACGACATTCCCCAACGGCCTGGATGAATCAAAAATGGAACTAATTAAAATAAAAGCAGACATGCAAAGATGGTTCCAGGTAAACGTGAAACCACAAGTGAGGCAAAGCAATTTCCAATCCCACACTGGTGTTAAGTTTCACAAGTTTGTACGATTTGAGTTCAATCAATCCACCGCTTCAGCCAGCATCCCAGTCGACATACGGCTCATATTATGGGCTGCCCTGCACACATGCAACCCTTTAAATCTGCTCTTTCCAGCAGTGGTGATGATGTTCACTGCACCCATGCTTCGATCAGCTCACTTTTTCCACCCGGAGGCAAGCGACTACTGCACAGAAACTCAAAACTCACTGTACTCGCCAGGATTTGGTGCCAAACCACAACTTGACGAAGTCACGCTAACATTCAATAATTGTTTCGACTAGCTAAGATTCCAAAGTTTCGTTCCTTTTCCATTCCTTTACTTCGATCAAACTGAGCACCACAGACTGCAGTAAAAGGTTGTCGATTGGTGCACTTTAAATGGTTGAGCCCCGAGGGCAAAGGCGTGCATGTCCTGTCAGGTCTGTATTACCCAAGGAATCATCTTTCTTTCATAGAAGATGATCGCTAGATTTAAAGATAACCATAACCCTAATCCAACCCAACCTACTGTAACCTCCAGCTTCCTTCAAAGAGTCAATCATCTCAAATTGTAAAATTAGGTTCTATAAACACTATTAAATCTTCCAAATCTTTTAAGAACCTTTTAAAGTGACCATGAAATTATTAAACAAACTTTTTAGGTTCCAAAATTATATACAGTATGCACTCTTGAGCCAATATGAACCTTAACATCAATACATTTTTTTAATTTATAATTAGAGTTAAAATTTTTTACCATTTTTTACTATTAATATCAATATTATTAAAAAATATAATTATAAAACATTAAAGGGATACTCCACTTTTTTTGGAAATAGGCTCATTTTAAAACTGAGTTTTACCGTTATTGAATCCATTCAGCTGATTTCCGGTTCTGGTGGTATCACTTTTAGCATAGCTTAGCATACATCATTGAAGTGGACAAAGACGATTAGCATTTCTCCGAAAAAATGTCCAAAGAGTTTAGATATTTTTCCTATTTTGACTCTTCTGTAGTGACATCGTGAACTAAGACAGTACGGAAAATGTAAAGTTGTGGTTTTCTAGGCTGATAAAATCACAACTTTACCCAGCTAGGAAACTTCCAACGTGACCGGGACTAAGTTTGTGTAGTTATGTTGACGGAAGGTAGCCTATTTTCAGGCGTTGCGTCATATCCTTGCGCCTGCGGCAGTAAAGTTTCTTGGTTAAAAGTAAACTTGACTGGGGGAGTTGTAAAATGAGACTATTTCCAAAAAAAATGGAGTATCCCTTTAAGACAGAAGTAAATAGAGTGCTGAAGTTACGACGTCACCCTGTAGTGAGGTAGCATTTTAGCACTACCGGTCCCATCGCTCTAAAGTCTATGGGATTTTTGAATGGGTTTTTGCTAAATCGCCTGAAATAAGGTCTGTGGCTGAACAAAGCCTCTAAATATTTTCACATTTTGATCAATGACAGAACACACAGTTAAAAACTTTATTGTGTCTGCTTGTGTTTTTTAAAATCTTTATTTAGGCTTCAAAATTTATCAATTTTGGATTAACTTGTAAAGATAATCTTGATAGACAAAATGTGTAAGGGTCTACGACTCTTTGTTGAACACAAAGATTTTCCAAAAGTCTATGCGAAAATGCATAGCTTTTCGAATTGAGGGAACCCATGCGCTGCTAACTTCTGAGTTGTCCTACAAAGTGACATCATCACTTTGAAACTCTATTAATATTGAAATTATACTTTAAAGGAGAAAATAATCATTTAATTTGACACCGTCACAATGTTCTTAAATTCTTCACTCCTAATTGTTAAACCGCTCTAGTGTTAATTTTTGTGGAAATTGGAGGTAAACATTTAAGTCTCTGTTTCATTGACAGCTGAGTTTATAAACACTTCTAACAAATCTGGTAAACGCTTGAAACTTGATAATGCTGAAAAAATTTTGGAAATTGAATACCGTGCCAAGCCTTACTCTGAAACATGCAGTGCATTTAATCATTCTGAGCCGAATTGCAATTTAAATTGTATTTTATATAAATTAGTAGTGTGACCTACTTATTGGGAAACCCTGATGTAGAGAATATGGGATTACTACAATAACTAAACTAACATTTAAAACATACCATCAGTGGTCTCCTCTCCCACAAGTGGTTCTCCGCTTCCGCTGTCATACAATGCGAACACAGACACCTGGTAGCGTGTTTCAGGGGTGAGGTTCTCCAACAGTGTGCTGGTCACATCTCCAGGCACCAGTTTCTCCCCAGACTCCCCAGAGAACAGAGACCTCCATCGAACACGATACTGCCTCACTCTTCCTGGAGCGGCCGTCCATGACGCCATGAAGCTGGAGTCGGTCACATCACTGGTTATCAAGTCTCTCGGTGAGCCCAATTCTGCAGGCAAAACAACAAAAAAACTAACTTTAATATAATACATTTCTGAGTGGTTGAAGCTCAAGACCAAAGTGGAAGTTTTGATTTAGCAAATGCCATTAATTTGAGCAATGCCATACATGGTGGATTGACACTGTGTAATAATAATTGCACAGTTTCTTTGGATAAAACTCACAGAATAAAAGATTTATAAGCAAGAATAAGATTTCATCCCAAACTGTATTTCAGCAGAATCACCCCTGGCCATAATCTGTGATACATTTCCAGAAGCAAACGGGCCATTTCTCATGATGTCTCTGGTGTCACTGGTGCAGGTGTGTCACGGCTGCAATAAGCAATCATTCATTCAGACGAAACTAAACTTAGCAGCTGGTAATAAAGTATAACGTCAACACACTCTCACACACACACTTCAAACACCACATTCCAAATGTTTTTTTTTTTTTAAAATTTGTATAGTTATAGTTAATTTAGTACATTAGGTTAAAGGAGTAGTTCACTTTAAAAAAAAACTTGATTGCTCATAATTTACTCACCCCCATGTCATCCAAGATGTCCATGTCTTTCTTTCTTCAGTTCGAAAAGAAATTAAGGTTTTGATGAAAACATTCCAGGATTTTTCTCCATATAATGGACTTCAATGGGGTTCCAAACGGTTCAAGGTCCAAATGAGAGTTTCAGTGCAAACTGTTCAAAGGGCTTTAAATGATTTCAGACGATAAATAAGGGTCTTATCAAGCGAAACGATTCGGTCATTTAATAAATAAATAACAAATTTTAAGTTTTAAAAGCTCAAATGGTCACCTTGCTCTGTTTCTATGATGCGCGTTCGTGACTCTCCTGTTCGAACTCGCTTATCAAAATGAACGAATCTTTTTTCGTGTCATTTGGTTCATTCAATGAATGAAATAAATGAGTTGACTCGGGAAAAGATTTGTTCATTTTGATGAACGAGTTTGAATAGGAGAGTCACGAACGCACATCACACCCTAACCCTAACAGAGCAAGGCCACCATTTGAGCTTATAAAACTTAAACTTTGTTACTTATTTTTTTTAAATGAGCGATTGTTTCGCTTGATAAGACCCTTATTTATCGTCTGAAATCATTTAAAGCCCTTTGAACAGTTTGCACTGAAACTCTCATTTGGGCCTTGAACCGTTTGAGTCCCCATTGAAGTCCATTATATGGAGAAAATCCTGGAATGTTTTCATCAAAAACCTTAATTTCTTTTCGACTGAAGAAAGAAAACATGGACATCTTGGATGACATGGGGTGAGTAAATTATCAGCAAAGTTTTTTTAAGGTGAACTACTCCTTTAAGTAATTCTGCTTTGGCAACTAGCTGAACTGTATATATACATGTTTTCTTGTGCTTATACACATGAAAAATATACACAGTTTTAAATCATTGCAAGACACTGAGACTATGGAGAAGAAGCAGAGAAGCGAACACTTGCCAACTTATTTTTTTTTTCCAAAACAAGGCAAATCCCCATAAAACCCACCATAAAGGGCTCTCAGATGTCTTATACCTTCTCAAATCCCAAGTCATTCTTCATCCCTCCATCCTTGACTATTCACCCCTCCCGTTCTGTCTCATCCCAGCCTGACACGATTATAAGTCCCGCAATTTTCACAAATTGTAAACAGTGCATCTTTGTTGAACAATGTGACTTCTAACATCTTTTCTCAACATGTGAGTTTTTATGCAGCCCAACAGCAGGATTTTATTTGATTTTGTCTTTAAAAGTGCCTTGAAATTCAAATGATCTTTTATATCTATTTAAAGATTCAATTCCATTCAAATAGCCAATCCAGCATCCCATGCTGCTCCCAAATCCAAAGCCGAGACAGGCCATACACATGCAGTAAATTTTCCGCAGTGTTTTTGAAGTTTAACCTTGTGTCAATCACCGGGAAAGCGCAGGTGCTGAAAGAGCTTTCCGTTATCCCCTTCATCTGTTCTTTACGTACGTCTCTGGGTTCATGAGCCGGACAGCGAGACCAGCTTGAATGCATTACGTGCCTTGACAGATGGCAAACAGGAAGAACAATCCTCCTCTGAGGATACCCATGTGCTGGAGTACAAAGACATCTTTGGGCCCGTTTTGTATCTAGCTGATTAAGACTTTATTTTAAATTAATATCCAGGTGTAAAGAGTATAATATCCTGCTATGTAATCAGTCTCACTTCTATTGACCGTGTGCAACTCTAATGAGGAAAAATTCCCTGAAAACGATCTAAAGTGCAAACGCGTTCCACATGCGTGCACTTTTGAGTTTACATTATGATACCTCATGTCTCTTGATTCTCCTTTGTATATGCATATGGGATAATTTTGTTTAATTTTTCAATCTACTGTTGGATAGGGAACGACTGATTTTAGTTTCAGCGGTTTTTATCCAGCAACGTCACAGACAGACACTTTCAGAGCAACGGATTCAAGACTCGAGACCATCATCGTTGGCACAAAGCTTAAATTATTATAAAGAAAAACAATTCTTTTTAAATGTTTATGTTACGATAATTGAAACGTCACTCTGCAGAACCACAATAGGTTGCAAATTCTTTACATGCCGACTTTAAAATATAGCAATTCTTTATTTCAGAATTGCTTAAAAGCTACAACAAAAATTAAAAAATGTTTTTTAACAAAACGTTGCATTTCGCATTTTTCCTACAGAAAGTTTAAAGGTTTTCTCAGTGATTTGCTGGAAATCATCTTTTTGCTAGCCTGGGTTTCCCCATGCTGCCTTGCCGCAGCGCGATTTCATTCACGCCGCTAGGCAGCCTGGACCATAGATATCCATATAAAGGCTAAATATCTCGTCCGCGCTGCTTGGCCAATGGAGGCCGACGTCAGCACCTGGCGGCCATCTTGTCACAGGCAGCTCGCTCACTCGGTAACATTGTTGTAACGGTGCATGTACTTTTTAAATCACTGTAACTTGCTCAACTCTCTACCAATTTTCAAACGGTCTGGTTTGTTATAAACAATTATAGCCACTTTAATAACATTTGTAAGAAACCAAACCGTTTGTAAATCCGTCAAGATTTCAACGAGATAAGAGTATCAGATACCACAGAGCCCGCCAGAAAACCTGCCTGTAACAAGATGGCCACTCGGTGATGACGATAAAGACTCCGCCGTGAGACATCTAGCCAATCACAGAACGGGGAGGGAGCAGCAAGTCAATGGCGACGTATATGCGACACACCAGTTTGTTTATATCTATGGACCATGGCAGCGGACACGAAGTTACCTTCTGATACATCCTAATGTTTGACATTAAACATATCGGCTCCACTGATTTGCAAAAGGGTGTTTAAAGCCTTTTACTGGTGATTCACTTTTTTAATTTTTTACTTTATATAACATTAGCCTTTTTTGTTGATCACAGCTATGAATTTCAACAGCTGAGATCGTGTTGCTATGGACGCAGTTGTTCACTCCGGTAATATAATTGTTTTTAAATTAATAAACTGCTTTTTAAATCAATATTTTGTGTCAAATTATTGATTTATTTGGTAGGTAGCCATGTTATAAGTGGGAAAATGTATAGCGAGGCAATTGTTACCAGCGAATACAACCCCTTCAGGCTGATTCAAGACCCCTCCGCTTCGCGTTTGAGTTCACAGGGTCGTATTCGCTATAACAACCGTCTCGTTCATACATTTCCCATACTTTTATTTATTTATTTCTATGAGGGCTGACAAGACAAAATAAGGACTGTCAAGTGTGTGTAAACAGTGCGGTACAGCAACCAAACCAGTTGCACTACCATTTTTCAGCGCTAAAAGCGGACCTTTCACTGATGTAATGACGCAATGATGTGCACTTGCTAGCCTGATCCATTTACGTGTTTCTCCGAATGCTAAAGAGGAGCCTCGTATAGCCTCTGAAGGAAATGACTTGGAAGGACTTGAAGGACACACGTTTTGTTTATATATAAATCTCTGACCCATCGTCGCTCTTTGTCTAATTTTCTGTCGCTCTTACATACGTCATCTAGTATCATTGAACCGATTGGCTATGAGCTACATACAGGCGCATTTGATAGACATTCGTAGCACCCAATAATACGGCTCTGGGCATTCGTAAACCACGCCTCAAATACAAGAAAATTAACATGTGGTTTCCAGACCACGTCTCATTCTCAATAATACGTGGTCTGGCGTTAGCCAGACTACTTCATTGCAGTAATTGACTCTGTTGAAAAATTGCTGGACACAAACAAGTAAATGATTGGCTAAGACATTGTAAATTACCTCAAAATGTACATGGCATCTGGGACTGTATCTCTGCTCTACACTAGGTCATAAACTGGACCAGAGCCTGGTCAATACACACCTGCATCAGATTGGGGACAGAACGGAAATCTTTTGTGCTCTGCCTCATGCATATCCTCCGAAGGACGCAAAGGAAGGAACAGAGATGTCTGGGTAACTGCTCTACTCCTTTGTTCCGGAGTGGGACGGAGGTGCATAGTTCCTGCATTATGTAATTTTTTGCAATTGAGAACTTAATTTAGCCCAGCTCCCACCGACCGAGTCTCAATGGATGGATGGAGCAACTGAAATTACCATCTCAATGACATGTCAGTCCATATTCAAGCCACAATGTTACGCTCCTCACAGATCATATTTTGAGAACAGGGACTTCTGTGTGCTAGAGAAACCACTACATGGTCCACATTTCATGATTTAACCCTGAACTAAACTTGAACTTCATTATGATGCACCAGGCCAAATCTCTAGCCTACCAAATGCACCCAATTCACCCAAAAATTCTGACATCATTTACTTCTTGTTCTTCCAAACCCATAAATCTCTCCACAAATTACAAAGGCACCACTTGTGTACTGTATTCCAAGTCTTCAGTAGCTAATCTTTTCAGTCATGTGACAAAAACATATGATAAGAGACACCATTTTGGTCACCACATGGATAATGGCAGATATAATATAGCTTTAGAATTATTTAGAGCATGATTCATTTGGACAAACTTTATGGTACTTTACTACATTTTCAGTGCATGGACAAAAAATACTCTTGACAACTCAGAGTACTTCTTTTATTCTCCATGATTTTTATTTTGGATGGTTTTCCATCACTCAAATCTTTGGCCCTCAAACCTGACACTGCAGATTCTGTGACATAAGATTACCGGAATTCAATGATTTAAGGTCTTGGGCAAGCTTTGCTTCTGGTAATTTCATTAGAGTAGACTGTAGCCATGTTACTGTAGTTTAAGATTCGTTCCTCTGAAACCCCATAAGACATGTGAGCTGTTTATCTGGGCTGAAGGAAAGAAAGAGCATTATAATTACTTGACTCAGTTCAACCTATTTGTTTATCCTTTCTGACAGGGGCTGAGGATGTTTAAAATGCCCTCGTCCTTCCAAGGCTGTACTTTCTCAAATTATTACAAAAATAACCTCAGATCTTATGCTGCAATACACTCACAGGGACTTTCAATGGGCACCTTTTGCATTTACACAAACAAAATTACAACAACTCCACATTTGAGTGGACTGTTTTCTCCTTCTGGAGAAATGGGATATGTCTGGGATATATTCGTTGGTTCTCAGAAGCCTTAGTGCTAACGCTATTTTACAGATGCCTTAAAGCTTTAAAAATGCTTTAAAGCAACACCAAGTAACTTTTCCTCTGGGGTCGCCCTACAGGTTGAAAGCGGAATTGTTCATTACCACTGTTGTAATTAATTTAGCCTTTATCAGCACCGGCTTTGGGATGAACGAATGTCCACAAACAAGGTCGAAGTGTGTTGCATGATTTCATGAAAGTATGATGTATTATCGACATCAGAAACAAAGAAAAACGAAATAATGACTATTGTAACGCTTACGTAAAGCAAGTCAAATTTGTAGTTTTCTTGTGTTTCATTACACTCTAAAAATGCTGGGTTGTTTTAACCCAATTTTAGGTCAAATATGGACAAACTCAAACATTGGGTCAAAAATGTAATTTCAAAATGTAACCCAACGGCTGGGCTTTGTCTGTATTGACCCAAAATTAGGGTTAAAACAACCCAGCATTTTTTTAGAGTGTACAACTACAGAAAACGTCAACACGATCTGGCAATCTTTCATAGCGTGATTATAGCAGATTTAGGACCGCAAAGCAAATCCAGAAGTGCCTTTCACCCTGTTACGAATTAATGAACCACTGAAATGATTTTGGAAACATTATTTTAAGGTAAAAATCTTACTTAGTGTTACTTTAATCCTAGGTTGCTCCTTTATGCTTTTTTGCATAAAGTAATTGTACCTGGTAGGTTGCTGGTTTGATCTACCATATGTTTTAATTTACAAATGATTGACAATGAAAAAAATGGTGACTGGGAGCTCCAAAAATGACTTGTATACTATATTCTTATTGTATGACAAATTATATTTCAGACATGGAATAAAGTGCAAAAGTAATTTTAACAACTTTTACTTAGATTTTTTCAAATTATCATAATGACGCCACAAAATTGAGGATTTTTTGGGCAAAGTCGGTTGCGAGAAGAATTCGAATCAGGCTACACTCCCAGATCTTTGGGGGTTGTATCTTCAAGTGTGTGGCAAGGCTTAGTAACACACACCTCTCCTCAACAAGTTGAGGAACTGTGTCTTTAGCAAGCAGCAAAACACAAATCTGTTGACTGGAACAGAGACAATGCAGAGATTAAACTCTAGTTTAACACAGGAGTTAAAAGTCATGACCTGGGATTTGTCCTCCGCAGATAATAACTGTGGACAGACTGCAGCTGCATTGCTGTAGGCAGCCATTAAGACACATCTGGCTCATGCTTGGACACTAACTACTCTCAGCCTTGATAAAGAACCCAGAGGTTTGCCTAACCAAACAGACATTTATCGGCAAACTCAACGAAAGAAATTCTGGGAAACGTCTCATGGAGTTTTTGTCAAAATCAGCTGTGATTTTCCATTCACTTAAGGTGTTTGGCTGCTCAAGCTATCATGGTAAAACTTTACACCAGTTTTCTGAAATACCAGAGATTCACACCCTCAAGCCATTTGTGGGTCTATAAATGCCTGGGATGCAAACAATGAAAATGCTAGAATGAGTGGGCACATCGTGACCTAGATGAATGTAAAAACTTTAAGTTGTAAAGTAATCACCTTCTTTGGTTGTTCCATCAATCTTCATCTGAGGTCCAACACCTGATGGGAATTCGGCTGCCACAGAGACACGGTATGTCGTAACTGGGAAAGTTGCTGCAGAACAATGGTGGTCTCAGGGCCAACTGTTGCAGTTTCTAGCAACCCACTATCCCCTTGGACTGGAAACATACGTGAGTCTATACCGCACTACTGGACCGGGAGCCTTCCCCCATGAGACACGGAAAGTGCTTGTGGTCTCCTTGGACACCCTCAGGTTGTTCACGGATCCTTGTTCTGCACAAATGGGTACATAGAAGTCACAAAAGGTGACTCTTAAAGGTAAACTCCACTTTTTCGGAAATAGGCTCATTTTACCATCCCTCAGAGTTAAACTGTTGAGTTCTACCGTTTTCAATTCATTCAGCTCAACTTACTGATATTTAGAAAGAATGACAGTAACCAGACAGTTTCTGGTCTCATTGACTTCCATAGTAGGAAAAAATATAAACAATGGAAGTGAATGAGACCATGGTTACTGTCATTCTTCTGAATATCAGAAAATCGGCTGGATGGAATCAAAAATCGGTAAAACCCAACTGTTTAACTCTGGGGAAGTTGTAAATGAGCCTATTTCCAAAAAAAAGTGGAGTATCCCTTTAAATGAACAGTTTACCCAAAAGAAAATCAAGTACAATGGCCAGGATATTCTTTTAAAAACCTTTGTGTTGCACAAAAGATCATAAAGAACAACATTCCTTTAAAACTAATTAGCTAAGCTCACATTTATATATAACAGTCACTAACCTTCTAGTGTGGTCTCAAAGTCCTGATAGAGGAAAGCTTTCTCCCTTCTGGTACTGGGCTGTAAACCTTGACTTCATACTTTGTGACTGGAGTAAGGTGATGTAAGATGGCCGTAGAGTGTCTCTCTGCACAGAGACTTAGACGTATCCCACATCTGTGTCAGCATCAGGCTTGTATTGCACCAGATATGACTGCACATCCATGGCATCTGTTACCCAAGAAGCTCGGAAACTCCTGGAGGTCACCTCTGAGAAGGTCAGAGATCTGGGTGCAATCAGACCTGAGAGGGGAAGAGCAGAATTTAAATATATTTTAGTATTCTAAATAGACTTTTCCCTTTGGTTTCCCATGATAATTGGTCAGGAAATGTTACAGAACAACAACAGGCTCAGTCAGCGCCTAATAGATTTTAAGTTGTCCTGTTTATGACACCAAACTATTTCATGACGTTAGCAGACTTGAAATACAGCACGCAACTAACATGCTTTGGTGCTTGTTTGTTTTGTTTGTTTATTTCTTGGAGATTGACAGCTTTGTTTACGTATTTGTATCGTTTGGAGTTGACAGAGCTTGTTATTTTTGAAAGAAAGAAAGAAGAAGAAAGAAAGAAAGAAAGAAAGAAAGAAAGAAAGAAAGAAAGAAAGAAAGAAAGAAAGAAAGAAAGAAAGAAAGAAGAAAGAAAGAAAGAAAGAAAGAAAGAAAGAAAGAAAGAGAAAGAAAGAAAAAGAAAGAAAGAAAGAAAGAAAGAAAGAAAAAGAAAGAAAGAAAGAAGAAAGAAAGAAAGAAAGAAAGAAAGAAAGAAAGAAAGAAACCACAGTTCGAACCACATGGTCCAAGTTCCAGACAGAGAGCTCTGACAATTTAAAGGGATACTCCACTTTTTTTGGAAATAGGCTCATTTACAACTTCCCCAGAGTTTAAACTGTGGTCGAGTTTTTCCATTTTCAAAGTGCTTGCCGATGTTTGATATTTAGAGAGAATATCAGTAACCAGACAGTTTCTGGGTCTCATCGACTTCCATAGATATAATTTCAATACTATGATAGTCAATAAGACCAGAAACTGTCTGGTAACTGATATTCTTCGTAAAGATCTAGAAAATTGGCTGAATGGATTTGAAAAACGGTAAAACTTTAGAAAAACTAAACCTGTCTAAACTCTGGGGAGTATCCCTTTAATAGCAGTTAGTGAAAAATTATCAATATGACTACTTACTTCTCTGATGTTCAGAAGCTTCTTGGCTCAGTTCTCGCAGCACAGACTGGTGTCAAACTACATTTGGAATCCTCTGGAAAGCATCAAAGTCACTCTGACGGTGTACACATGGGCTCCACTGGAGAATTAGAGCAATGGCCTTCAGCCAATACTCTGCACGGGCCATCTCTCACCGCCCACGTGCGAAGCTCTGTATTTGTGCTTCCTAGCATTAGCCGCCGGGTTTTGTTAAGGCATCCGAGCACTTTCCATCGGTGATCAGAATCGCAACACGAAGAACATTCTGCAACTGAGCACCTCTTGTTTTGGAATAAAAATCCTCTCTGCTCACGCACGTCATCTGCTTCTGCGGTGTTTGGCTGTAGACCACCGCGCAGGGGACCGCTCACGGCTTTGACCACAGCGCTCAGGTCGCTGTGGGTGTCCAGGTAGAACTCGGTGCTGGTGGGCTCTGCTGGACTGTGGATGACCAAGCTGATCTGAGCTTATCTCGGCCCAATGTCAAAGGTGTTGACCAGGACCTCCCAAGAAAGCTCCAACTTCAGCGAAGTTTGTGACAAGACTCCAGATGCCTAGGAACGGCGACCAGGAGAACGGTAACGTCGGCTCTGTACGTCCACACCAAGAGAACATTTGAGAGGGCAGAGAGAGCTTGGTGGAGTCAAATAACGACCCTTTAACCATTGGATCACTGTGGATGGTTAGGTGTGGACCTTCCCCACTGAATGAGACTTTCAAAGGCTGGGTTTTTCTCATCGCCATTACTGCCCGCCAGGTGTCAGACCTTTGAGAGCAAACAAGCTGATTTTGACTCTGTATCAGGGGACAAATCTCTCACATTCACAGAGGTCCTGAGTCTGCCCTGACGAAGACAGCTCTGGCGCTTCTGCTCTCCAGCCAACATGGGAACCATCTGCACCTGGGAGCCAGTCACTTCCCCTATAGATCCATCCCACGTCACCCGCATCTGACTTAGATGCAACCTCTGTGACTTGCAAGTTTGAAGCTGGTTCAACAACTGCAAATAAACAAAAAGACAAAAATGGGGTCATGTTTAATGTTGCGGGTTGTGTTTAATAAACCTGCTAAACAGATCTAGAATTGTTATTGTTTGTTTACCTTCCTTGCTGACCAGCGAGTTGAGCTGGTCATTGCACACTGGTGTACACTGCGTGACTTGAGGGATTTCTCCACAGCTTTATCATATTGAGTTTGGCACAGTGTACACGTGTGCTTCTGTAGGTGTTGAAAGACATTTGTTCAACTCTTCTCTGATCTGCTTCTTTGATCCCTGAATGAAAATAATAATGACAGCATTATTCTAAAATTCCTTTCAAGGATTTCTTCTGTGTGGATGGATTCTTAAAAGCTGCCAAGTTCTGGTGAAGAGAGAAATCGAGACCGAGGAAGTACAGCAGTGATGAATGGCCACATACCCAAGTGAAGTATTTCAGTCTGCAGCATTCTCCAAACCTCTTTCTGCTAACCCTCTCTACAGGGTCCGAGATCTTCCCATCTGCTGATAACAACGCCAGCATCCTGGGGAATCCCTTACGAGCACCGGCGGCCTCTGTGAAATGTTTTTCAGCAGGGCTAGATCCAAGTGCTTCGCCTACACAAAACAAAACAATCACAGACTTGAATTCACATTGTAGCGTGAGCTTCTTGTCTCCTAGCCATAGTATCTGGGCAGGAATTCGAGTCTTGGTACCTGTCTAGCTGGTGCTCTGGCCAGACCCTTGTACGATTTGCAGATTGCTGTAATGGCTCTGAGCAGCTCGCCCTGTTCCGAACAAATTGTGCTGCGAGGTAACTCTTGGTTCTGGTGTCGTGTCTGGACTGAACCACACCCACTCTGGCTCCTCTTGTCCTCCGAGCTCAACCGCTGCCTCACGCGCGCTATGAAACTGCGGACGAATTTAAAAATTTTCCCGTCCTTACGATTCTACAAAGAACCGTCCACCAGGGAAGACCAGGTCAGCAATGGCACTCACTGAGCATTCTGGGGAAAAAAAGAGTGAGGCCAATGAGTCAGAAAAAGCTTGTTTGATCTTCAGAGAAGAAAAGATATGCAAAAACACATTCAACACATCTGGCAACTAACTCAAACTCTCTGACCCATTTAAGAAAAAGATCAGAATCTTTTAGTATTATAAAACCCCGTGATTTTCATTTGCATGGTGAAGCTAATAAATCACACATATTTGCTGGCTATAAAAATCAACCCTTTTAACAAAATGCAACTTTAGAGATTTATATTTATCAGTCCTTAGAGGTTCAAATAATATTGAATTAATGGAATATATATGTGGATAAATGAGTTTAAGTATGTCTAACACAAATGAACGCATTTAAAGTTGCTTATTTATAGACTTAATTCTTACTTTACAGTTTAATTCTCCATTGTGACATTTTTCAAAAAGATTTCTCTTTTGTTTACATACTTTTTGAGCTTTGACGATATTAAAAT
Source organism: Hybognathus amarus (assembly GCA_030378365.1). Lineage (NCBI taxonomy): Eukaryota > Metazoa > Chordata > Actinopteri > Cypriniformes > Leuciscidae > Hybognathus > Hybognathus amarus. The sequence continues at coordinate 298,190 of JAQIUQ010004951.1, read as the reverse complement.
ATGAACAGTTTTGCCATTAAAAAATCTTCTCCATCATTTAACGATAATGAGAGTACTGAACATGCCAATTCCAGAGGTTTCTGTACATTTGGATGTCTCAAATGTAAATGATGCAAAAAGAGTTAGTTTATACTGTATGCTTCAACGTCTATCAAAATATACTTGTACAAATACAAGGGGATCCCGTGATAACAGCACCACATATTTCTATTTATGCAATACACACCGGTTACAACTCATTCCCCATTGACACATGGGTTGGGTATGTCTCTATAAGAAATGCTATTAGGCGAGTCATTACTAGTCATATCCCTCTCTGTTTGAACTCCATTAATCTTAATCTCTATACGGCTTGGAAAAATTCCCTCATCTTTCAATCATATTTGCCCTCTATCCCGATTTGTGGAATTTGCTCCCCTTGAAGGGATTGTGTAGGCTATATCTTTGGTGGGATGTTGGTAGATGGGTAAAAGACAGGATTTTGATGACATATCACGGCTTGCCTTTCTTTATTACCGTAATTAGATAAAACAAAATCACTTGCGCCTGCAGATGGGAAGCACTGGAGCATTGAAACTGGGTTTTGTTAGTGAGTCGGGGGTTGGATTTTCCACTTCTGGTTAATGTAGGAAGGAAAAGTAAAGCTGTTCACCTTCATCTGGAGGATGAGGCCACAGCGCTCTTGTAAAGAGAGAAGCTGTAATGCTTTCCACTTTCTGCACTGCCGAGAGGTTCGGGTTTTTATTTCAAACAAGGCGAAGGGCCACTACAAACCTCTACCCAAAAGCCATGCTGGAAAACGTTGGCTCGAATTAATCATGTCTGGAAAAGTTAATGCTGATTAACAAGCTAAATTGTTATCAGGGATCATAAATTCAGAAAGAAAGAAAGGCATACACGCATTTGCGTACCGACTAGTATGGAAACTCCCAATAAAATGTACTGTAGAGACCACAGAAGCAATGGAAAGAGCCTGAAGGTGTGTACTTACTGACTGAATCTGAGACCTGAGGTTTCCTGGTACCTCCTCCAATACTGCTTGATTGGACTAAAACAGAAAACAATACATCAATTAATATTCCTTCCATTAAAAGGGTTCCCACACCCAATGTCCATGCTTTCTCCATCTCGGTTTTATAAAGATTGCAATCACAAAAAGCCATCTTATAGTTGAACATAACAACAATTTTAGAGCAAATAACAACTTCCAGGCTTCCATGACCATGGGACATGCCATATTTAAATAATAAGATCCCCTGCGACTTACTTGTAATCTGACCAGAGATTGGTATACTCTCCTCAGATCCAAAATACGAAGTTATTGTCACAACATAATCCACATCGGGGTCAAATCTCTGATGGAGGTTTTGGTTGAGGTTGGAGGAAGTGTGAATTCCTTAACAGGCTCTTCTTACAGGCAGAAGGGAACATTTGCATCTTCAATGTTTAAATGTCATATCATGATATATATTCTACATGAAGATAATACCTAGCCAATCTTCGTTTATAAGTAGATAAATCTAGTCTAGACACACAAGACCTGAGTATTAGGGAAACATTAATGACTTCCCAAGACAAGCGATGAGTAACGTTCCATGTTTAAATCATTTTTTGAAGGGCACGCCATAACGCATTTCCCGAAGAGTTGCCTGTGGCAGTGAGTTGAAAGGTTACTTGTCATTAACCAGATGCTTTCTTATCTCAAGCAACATAAGGTTCCCCAAGAGTAACCTTAGGTTAAGTGCTTCTCTCATGGGCTCAAAAAACAACCCTTGCAGGTCCTGAATAACACTTGAGTTTTCTACTACACATTTTCTGGTATGGAGTGCCAAATTATTCAGAATCCAGTCAATTGGCAATTGATAAAACTTAGTTCTGTCACTCCTTTTTGAATATCAATTTCCAGTCCGAAACATGTCACTGACATACAACCTAGTTTGAAGTTGCTTGCCGTTATAAATCCAACACGTTTGGTGCTTTCACCGTTTCACCAACCTGTATCCGACGTCACTTGTACTCTGAAGCCCTCGGTCCTTGACAGCGGTTGCTTCCATATCATTTGCACTGTGTTTTCATTTAAAATCTTAAACCTCAAGTCTGATGGAGGCATTACTGTGGAAAGAGGAGGTGAATCAAGTTATTTCCAAGAAACCATTCCAAAAGCTGTATTTATGAGAAGAGCATACAGGTTTATGGACGAAATCCCAACAGTGAAGTTCATTGTTGGGCAAGGACTCAAGGCAACATGAAACAAACGTGGACGGCGGCCATTTTGGGTAAAAATGACATCTGTTTGAGCTGTCTGACCGTAGGGCCATTGACTACTCAAGCATAGACACGTAAAGCGCGTTCCACAAAGATCTCGACAGAACATTACATCGGGCCATAACTTGTGACGTGCATGCAGTCAATGAAGAGCTGTGTTGAACTGTTTCAATAGTTGACGTCACAGATAGACAAGAAGTGTTGATTGTACAATGGACTTGAAAGTTGACAATAACGGGTAACGTTTAATGTGATCACTTTCCATTGCAAACCGCTTAAAAGGGTGCACGATGACAACCTTTAATGAGAAAATACAGGATAGTGACAAACAAGTGACGAAAATATATACACGAAAAGAGGTTACGTGACATTGCACCAGTCTAGATGGACTAGAAGACTCATGCACTTGTACATGAAAAGTTGTCTGCAACAACTTGTGGGACTAAAAGGACTTCATGTACAAGACGCACACGTAGAGGACTTTGAAATATTTTAAAGTGATATTCTTATGGTGTTTTTGTGTTGTATTGTGTTTGTCTGTGTGGAACATAGAGTTTGTGTGTGCATCTCAGAATATCACAATAAAATATTTGTGTGAAGCCGCGGCTCTGGTCAAATTTTGACCAGGGCTTAAGCTTGACCGGGAACAGATTTCGCCAAAATCAAGATTTACCAACCTGACTGACCAGATGACACAATCGGTTCCATTTCTGACTCCAAAAGGGTCCAACACAACCGCTAACTCACACCGATTCATCACCCATTTTTTGGGTCCATCCAACCCAAACCAGTTTTGGTGCAACCAAAGATCATTTATTTTGCTATGCTGAGCATCTAACCATTTCATTTAAGAAAGTGATGACGTTGCTTAAGGTATTTGAAGTCAATGGAACATATTTGAACTAAGAATTGTCTTATTTTACATACTACAGCATTGAGAAGTAACACTTCATGCCCTCTCTTTCCTAAGAAAAAACGTTCATATTTCGTCTTTTTTGTTCTCTATGAGTGCGGGAAAGTGGGGAAGGGAAACTTGGCCTCCACATGTTTTTTTTTTTTTTTTTGTACAATAAAAACTGTAAAATGTTCCACTATACTTTCCACTGAACTCTGGCAATGCGCGCTTTAACACCCTGTCGTTTATTCAATGATTTGATATGGTTAAGGCACAGTTTTAAAACTGTTCAAACCTGCAAAGAGCTTCGGTTACTGAAAGATATACTGTAAACACTAAAATAAACGAAAAAGTGTTTTACTGGAGAAATAAAAGTCTGTCTGGCTGAGTATATGGTATCCAGCAAATTATATGGGTCTTAAGTTGCATATGGAAAATATTTCAAACCAAGTCATTTATTACAGTTGATATACTCTTGAAGAAGCTGCTGTAAAAACACAGTTAGATCAATTAAATATCCTGTCCTGTCATGCATTTATTTCAACTACACATAATTGTTTAAAACAAATCTTATAGGAGAGTAAAACTCCTCAACCTAGTGTCTAAAAAGCGACACAACACTTAACAGAAACTATTTTTCTTCTCTATTTTTGAACACACTTAAATAGAGAACAAACGTCATAGTAGTTATTATTTACATATTTTTAGAAACAATAGACTACACTCTATAAAAATTACTGGATGTTTGAACCAAATTTGGGTAAAATATGGACAAACCCAAATGCTGGGTTAAAAATTACAATTAAAAATGTACATTTGAAAGGGAAAGTTGAAGTTGGGTTAATATTAAAAGATTAAATTTTCAACCAAACATTGTGGTTTGTCCATTATTTTACCCAATTTGGGTTCAAACAACCCAGCATTGTTGGAATAAAGTATTTTTAATTTAACAGGGTGAATGGGGATAGATTTGTTGGCTTTTTTACCTTAGATGCTCTCACTGATGCCAGTACTGTGAGTGTTAGAGAGCGGCCGCTGCCAATCGCCTGACCGACATCTTCACCCCAGTATCAGCAGAACATCAATCAATCTGAAAAATCAACCATATTACACACACACAGGCTGCTCATAAATCAATCCAGAAATAAAAAATAAGAAAGTATCCACTGGACTGTAAGAGATCTCATTCAAATCTGATTTTAATTATTTCTTCATTCAAAATTCCAGCTGTTTCTCGGTAAAGGTGAGAAAAAAATCTTTCCATGGTTAATATCTCCAAAACTTTTTGGAAAATATTATATAATACGAGGTCACTTTATTAAAATAACTCACTGTGGGCCTCTCCGTCTACAGAAGTTTAACTGTAAAACTATTATAAACTGCATATGTTGTATGTCAATTACAAACCCACTGATTCATCCGTTTAACGTCGGAAACTGTGAGTTCATAGACTATATGCTATTGTCTGGAAATTTGCCTGATTTGGATCCTGCACATCAGGGGTGGAAAAACTTTCCCCGCAGGGTTCCTGCGCCCCCTGTTGTGCCTGGACAAATTCAGATTTCACATCCATATATTTATGATGCTCTGTCTCTAAACTTTGGCAGTGTGCTTGATGTCTGTGTTACACATATTCATGTCGCTATAAATAATTACCAACGCAAGAACAAGCAGCTCAAGTTGTTCATATCACTAGCAATTAGTATTTCGCTGAAATTTTCAAGAAGTGTCCTGCATTCTGGCATGCTTACTCAATCTAAAACTATTTCAAACAACATTTCTCCAGTCCTTTTATATACAAGACCTCATATTAATTACAACTACATTTGGACTTTTGAAAAGGCATTCATCACATGGCAAGCTTTTCTGAAATCAACTGCTTAAGGGTATTTCAATTAATGAAAGAAAAGAAAACTTAACTGAAAAAAATATATACAATGGTCACATGCAGCATTTTACTAAAAAAAAGTGCAAGCTTTTCAATAGGATAGGTGAATGGGACATGCAAAGTGTCAGTCAAAACTTCAGCATGCAGGCACACGCTGTCTTGAGTTTGGTGTCTGTAATAGGCAAAGTTGAATGAAAAAGCAATTATAAGGCTAAATCAGTCTTTAAAAAACTCTGATAACATGCTTTCTGAACACTTGTTCAAGAAAAACTGTTTTGAGCCTCACTCTAACATCTTTCAATTATATGTCTCTAGCTCTAAGACCTGTATTCTTTAAGCACATTACATGTAAAGTAGGTTCAATCAACATAAAAATGTCCCAATAAAGTCAAGTCAAGGTGCTTGTGAGTCTTACAGAGATATCGATAAAATAGATTAAGTGTCATTGCCAAACAACTTTAAAAGAGCACAATTCACAGGATAGTCGGAAAAATGACAATCACCATTCAGAACGTATCTATGGAAAAGTGGCGATTCAGAGCAGCTGCCAATGCTGGGTCAGTGTGCACACAACCATCATTTTTATTTTTAGCCTACATTCGCCGTTAATTACGTCTGCGATACGATCAATAACACCTTCCTCCATGTGAGATTTGTTAGATAAGTTTATCAATAAAATAATAAACGCCTCATGAGCACTCACCAAACTCCCAAAGTTTCCAATCTCTCGATACATCACAAAACTGTTGAATGAAGTGGAAGTTTCGACCAGATGTAAAGGGATTTAAAGGTCTTTTCAGAAAGGCAAGAGATTCTCCGTGATGCTGTGCGTGATGGAGATGAAAATGAAGAGGAGGATCTGATCACCCACAGCTCGTGAAGGCTGTATTCAAATGCACAGGATCTCAGACTAGAATGTGCTTCTAAACAGGGGGCTGATGCCCAAACCCGGAGCTCTGACGTCACCGTATGATGGATGGATGTGTTGGGATGCGCTTTTGGAAACTCGCGCATATTTTCGGCATTCCTGCAATATGTCACTTATCTATGTTTTTGGTTTCAGCAGGAATTACTATGAAATAGGCTACATTTAATAGGCTAGGCCCATACATTTATTTTGATATCATAGCCTTTGTTTTTAACTCAATTGCAAAGTTAAGGAATTAAAAATAACTGTTAAAGTAAGTTAGGCCTAATTAGAATGTGGTTTTCTGAAGGGCGAACATTTATACCTCGGTCATTTTCGGAGACTAAAGTTAGCCTAAATTCTGAGGAGATCTCACGCCACAAAAAAAAATTGATTTATGGTGCTCCTAACACAGTGAAACCAGCCGACAACTATAGTAAAACATTACGAACGGTTTTTACATACAATTTTCGTGCAATATGTACGCTAAACATAGAATATCGAAATCATACTTACGATATCGACATTGTTCTGACGTATTGGTTCCAACTGTCCTAACGGCAGGCAGGCGCTTGAGTGGTTGCTATGGTAATATCATCTTCAAGCGCAAGACGACTTTTTGCTAGTTTTATTTAAGATTTGACTTGTAATAAAACTTTTGTAGTCTTACTTACTTATTTGTATGATTTGTTTTCGTGATATTAAAACCCTGCTGAAAAATCAAGCTTATAAGCTCAGTAGATTTGTTTAGGAACATGTTTCAGTAGTTCTGTAATAACCAGATCAGGTAAAATTAATCTACCGCATCCAAAACACAGATATCAAGATTTAAGCAAAGCAATTGTGCCCAGCAAAATCATAAAAAAACTGTAAAAACGGTTAAACGACCAAATAAAATGGTAAACTGTACTCTATGACTTAGTTAACTTGAGCCTATAGATCAGTTTTACGACCATGCATTTCCATTTATTTGAATATGTAGCCCTCTAGTGGTCAAATCGGGTAACACATCGGGATGGAGATGTCCAACACATCTTATGAATCAAAACACTACACCCGATTTAATTATCGAGTCATAAATGAACAGTTCTGTTACCCATCTGAAGAATAAACACTTAGACATTAAAAACACATGGGTGCCAACTGGGAGTCAGGGTAGAGTTTAATTGTGATCATTAAGTCTATTAGTTGTTTCAGCTGAGTTCAGAATTGTTTTTAATCTGATCATTAGCTCATTACTCTCATTCTTCAAGAGAAATGCATAATAGTTCTTTTGATCAAGGGAAAGCTTGAACTTCTATTGCTCCTCATAGATGTCTTGCAGAATTAATGATCTGTATTTAAAGTTTAATAATTAGCATGCAATTATTTCTGCTACGTCTGTTTCAATCTCTGCAATGAACTGAGAGATTTTGTATGGGACACAAAGAGCACATTGATAAATTTCCATATGAGCTCAACTGTATAGACCACCAATGCTGAGCTCAAATGATCAGATGTTCCTGTAAATCTGAACTTCCAGAGGGAAAAAACATTTCTTTGATGTACAGGCATTTGGAAACTATTTTGTATGCCTTGAAAACACATTGTTTTGAAGAACAAAAAGGAAATGCACATTACTGTTTGTCTCCTGAGGAAACGACGAAGACGTCCAAGAAACAGACCGTATCGAAAACATGCTTCTAAACGCTGCGTTGTGAGTCACAAACATCCTGCATCAGTTAATGCTAACTTATGTCCACTTTCAGAAGGAAAAACAGTTTAGTTGTTTGTTTTCTTCACCACGTTCTCTTTATGAGAAGAAATACTGATTTCAAAAGGAGTCAGAAGATGACTTAAAATTATGACTTTTTGCATAAAGAAAATGTGCAAGGCAAAAATATCTTAATAGTAGTCCTAAAATAATTTTAATTTGGGTGACATTTAAATTGTCATTTGAGTAAAGTAAAACAATCAGGATGTGTCCAGTGGTGACAGGCACAGTTTGTTTTATTTTAATCACTTTGGTCCCTTTTACCTTCCGAATGAAGAAGAATAAGTGTATTGTGTGAAATGCATCACGTGTCAACAGAAATGAGGGCAGGAGCGGACATCAGTCCTTCTTCTGAGGCACAGCCGGCCTTTACTAGTTGAAATATGACGCATGCAGTTCCTGAAAAGAGACACATGTATGATTAGTAAATTCGCCACAGCTATATACAGACACTAGGAGGAGTCTTTAAACTTGATCACCCAGAAGCCACACACAGGCCTGGTTTCACAGACAGGGCTTAGATTAAGCCAGGATTAGGCCTGTTCAATTAGGATATTTAAGTAGCTTTTTTAAACGTGCCTTAGGCTCTGTTTACACCTGGTATTAAAGACATAGTTCAATTTGAAATTAATTTTAGGCATGTTTTAGCTTACCTCAAGGGCATCCATGATATCAGGTGTATTTGTTTCCGCAGTTTTTCTATTTCTGATATTTTTAGGTAAACCGTTCTTGTCTGTCAGTCATATAATGGAGGTCTATGGTCACCACCTCAAAGAGCATACACAGAAAAAGTCCAAATTAAACATGATTTAATGACTAACTAAATAATACACATTGATGGCCTAAGACAATATAAATATAATTACAAAATTTATAAAAATAAATATAATAAATAAAAACAATATAAATACTGTTAGTTTTCTCCAACAAACGTTAGGCCATCAATGTGTACTTACATTTACGAGTCATTAAATCATGTTTAAATTCTGGACTTTTCTGTGTATGCTCTTTGAGGTGGTGACCATAGACCTCCATTATATGACTAACAGACAAGAACGCGTTTTACACTTAAAATATCAAAATTGAAAATACTGTGGAAAGACACCTACATCTTGGATGCCCTTGAGGTAAGCTCAAACATACCAACAAAGTGAACTTATCCCTTTAAGAGACATTTTGGTCAATCGGATTCACAAGTGGATGACGTACAGGCGTAAACGGGTCTAAAATGTTTTGAGTTTGTCCACTTCCGGATGTAGCCAGATTGTTTTTGTAGTGTAAACGCTCATGTGGTCGACACAGGGCAATCATGTGTTAAAACGTTTTAAACATACCCATCACTGTGAGACCCATAGTTGCACGGTCAAGGGACACGTCACTGACTCCTCCCTTCAGATGAACTGGCATCCCATTCGCCTCCTAAACAAGAAACATAAATCCACATTTTTATAAGCACATATAAAAAACAAACACGTGAACAACCAAAGCAAAAAGATTTGAGCACAACACAGCCTTTAAGTAAATAAGTCTAATGCATATATCTAATTTGGTCTAATTCAATTATACATTAAATCACTGTCAGGGGTCAGAAAAAGTGACAACTCATACCTGAAACAGCTTCTGCTTCTCTGGCACCTTATTCAGGAGCTGCCTGTGGCACAGCTTACGGAAGATCTGCCGTCTGAAAACCTGCTGAAGAGCCTCGTGAGATAAAAAATACTAATAAAGTAACTTAAAAATGGCAAATGTTATTAAAAACTACTTTAAATGTTGTAGAAAATAAGTGTTTTAGCAATTAAGTGAACAACTTAATGTGTGTATGAATATGTAATAATGACAAGACTTCAGTTCAGACTCACTGCATGTGTCCCATAAATAATGCATATCATACTGACAACTGAAGAAAAAATTTATGATTGTTTCATTCATGTTCTGATTCACAATTATAATTTTTTTCTCTGTTACTAACACTTACATTTTTCAAGCTTCATTTTCATTACATTTATTTTACCAAATAAAATAAGGTTAAATATCTTCAAGAACTAAGTTGTTATATTTCTTTTATAAAATGTAGATTTAAACTTTTCATTGAAAAACATGTTACTTTACTTATATTTTATACTTATATTTATTTTTTCTTTACTTTTCAATCACGAAATCAATTTCTAAAGAGTTTTGCCGTAGATTTGATGTCTTTCACACTGAGATTTCCCCTATCGATTAAATATCTAAACTCCTGGATGGATGGATGGATGGATGGATAAAATAGAACATTTTGTTAGAATTGTGATCACAGTTGTCTTATTAGTTGAGGAGCTATGTTATTTGACTGTATGATTTGCTTTCACTTTTCTCGTGATTTGTGATTCTCTATCTTGCAATAAAGAAACAACTGTCTTTCTTCCCTTTGGCCGTTTTGGTGATTTTTACTGTAAGTTTGAAGTTCACACAGGTGAATGACTTTCAGACAGTTTTTATGACCACACATACTCCAAAGTCCAAATAATATGTGTGAGACCTGCTGCTGTTTATGTTTACTTACTAGCAGAATGAGGAAATATAAAACCATATAAATATGTGGACTCAAATATCAGCTCTTTAATAATCACAGTACACCATCTAAACAATTACAACAGCTGTTATTCGGCTTAATTGATTCATGAAACATGCTCATCATCCTCATCTCTACAATCATAGTGTCATTGATTGTAGACGTGCAAAACGTCAAACTGCTCATGACTCCCTGTTTCACTTCTTAAACTTCCTCAAACTCCTACAACCTGTAACATTTGACGTGATAAAAAACTAACGTCGTGATGAATGATTTGTAAACCACCATACATTATTAAACTTAAACAGAATATTTGTAATAATTACCAGAGATGTGTCGAAACATTTTCAGCGTCAATGACTGAACCGACTGAACTCACGGGAGAGAGGGATGAGAGACACTGGTGTGATCGAGAGAGAGAGTCGCCATCTGCTGTTCAGGAGAGACACTGCTGCGATTATTCATTCGTGTCCGCAAACAGAAAACTACGGAGGCGTATTACTACGGTGGCGCTATTGCATTCACTTGAAAAAAAACTTACTCTGTTTCTCTGAATTGAGTTAATTTTTCATGAGAAAACATTTTTTTGCTCTGTGTTTAATTTTTCATTAGAAAAAAGTTTTTTGCTCTGTTTTTCTGAATTAACGACTTAATTTTTCATGAGAAAAAAAGTTTTTGCTCTGTTTTTCTGAATTAACGACTTAATTTTTCAAGAGAAAAAAGTTTTTGCTTGTTTTCCTGAATTGAACGACTTAATTTTTCATAAGAAAAATTTTTCATTCAGAAAACAAGAGCAAAAAATTTCCATGAAAAAGATAACTCGTTAATTCAGAAAAACAGAGCAAAAACTTTTTCTTATGAAAAATTAAGTTGATTAATTACAGAAAAACAGAGTAAAAAATTCTCATGAAAAATTTAAGTCAATAATTCAGAAAAACAGAGCAAAACTTTTTTTCTCATGAAAAATTAAGTCATTAATTCAGAAAAACAGAGCAAAAACTTTTTTCTTATGAAAAATTAAGTCGTTAATTCAGAAAAACAGAGTAAAAAATTCTCATGAAAAAATAAGTCGTTAATTCAGAAAAACACAGCAAAAACTTTTTTCTAATGAAAAATTAAGTTGTTAATTCAGAAAAACACAGCAAAAACTTTTTTCCATGAAATATTATCTTGTAATTCTAAGATAATTAAGTCATTAATTCAGAAAAACAGAGTAGATATTTTCTTCAAGTGAATGCAATACGCCACCGTACTACACAAGTCACACTCCCAGAAATGTTCCTTAATGGCACACAATGGAAAAATAAAAATCATTAAGGGGAATGGAAATTAGCAGCTAGTTATTAGCAGCGCGCCATAGCCGGAGGGAAAGTGAACACAACATGTCAATTTTGCTTATATCAGACATACAAGCAGGGCCTGAAATAAACACCCGGCCACCTGCCAAATGCGGGTGAATTTTGCTATTGGCAGTAAACACTGTCAATCCAATGAGAATTGAGTGATTCGTTAGGATTTTTACATTTCAACGAAGTCCGCCATTGCGTTGGACTTCTTTAGCTAAAACGTGGCGGCACATTACTGGGATAAAGAGGCCAGCTGAAACAAACAAACAACAAAAAGATGAGAAAAAGAAACGTAAAAGACATTTTAATACAAAGTGCGGCAACGGCAAGGTGTTGTTTCGTAACGTTCATGCGAATCAGAAAGAAGATGAGGCCCTTTTCTGACTGACGGTTATGTCTGGATGTGGCGGATGTTGGTGAGCCTGGGTCAAGTCAGTTCTGAGTTTCTATTTAATGAAATTCGTTTACAGTAAAGAATACACAACAACATTATTTCTGGTTTGATAAACTTTATTTAAACTTTGGTTTGGAGTTAAGTGCGCACACTCTTTAACTTGAAGTTTATTCTTACCGTTCTTTTTGTTTGTTTGTTTGTTTGATAATGCGCTTAGTTGATCTAGTGCACCTATGTTAAAGGGTTCAAGTGGAAACATTTGGACGTATATATATGATTCCGATGATCGGACACAACCATTCGGTTCTCTTCAGGGGATTTTGCATGCTTTTCTTTTGTTTGTTTATAAGAGTATATTTATTAAGTGAAGTCATTTGATAGTATTATTTGAGGTGTTTGTTTATGTATATTGTGTGTTTTCATATTCGTTTATTGTGTGTAATGGCCATTATATGTCTGTTTATCCCCTTTATGTGTTAGAAGAGAACAGGTTCTGTAAGCTCTTGACCTCTGTAAATGTTTGAGAGGCAAATGCAGTGTATTGTATGTTTCTATTTTTGTTGTTGTTGTTATTTGATTTTTTTGGTATGTTTGGTTTACCACCATTGGGTTAGCATTGGCTTTACTTTTGTAACCCCATCCTGTGGAAATAAACCCCTAAACCCTTGCAGTAGCCTGCTGCCTCCGTGTTCTTCATCCTTTACTGGTCACATTTATCACAGTGACTAAATGTGTTTGTGTTAAAAATCAGTGAATAAAGAGAAATTATGTTCTTAGAGTTATCATTACTTGACAGCACTTAAATGTGTATTCTTACAAGTTAAAGAACAATATTGTGAAATTCCCAGGTTGTTGTGTTTTTTTTTCACCTTTATAAGGCAAAAAAAAATGGCAGGTAAGAAGTATCTGTGGCCGAATAAAGTTAACTTCAGGCCCTGCATACAAGACAGACAGAACAGACTGTTTTTTTTTTTTTTTTTTTTTTTTCATTTTTATATGCAGGAGTTGATAGACAGTTCAGTGCGCTCACTTACAGAGGTCATATAATGAAATGCTATTGATTATAAGGATTTTGTGGGTCACAGTTCTGTGCAGTGAGTATCCTTAACTAAACCTTTTCCCACATGACCATCTCTCAGGACATCCTCGTTAATTTAACACATCAATGCCAGCATTCATAGCAGACAATTATTGATAAATGATCAATAAACTGCTCCCAGGAGTGACAATTTTAACCAGTCTTTTTTTAAGCAACCAATATATTATTTAATTATAGAACAGTGTTTAAAGGCAACATACACAGTCCAGTTTACTTCCATAACTCAACATTTCCAATCGAAACGACATTTCTTACAAGAACAAAATTAAATAGAAAGATTATGCAAACATGTTTTCCTTTAGAATAACTTGCACTCATGAAATCGATTCGAGATAATATCAGGAATGTGCATTAAGAAAGTAAATGGGGTCTATTTTGATTTCTTGTTTACTTTATCAATGCTTTTCCTCGTCTTACTGAATCATTTTATGGTTAGTTCTAATAAAATTCTGTCAAATAATTACTCGCCCTCGATGTCATTCCAAAACTAAGACTTTTGTTCATCTTCAGAACACAAATGAAGATCTTTTGATCAAATCTGAAACTGTCTGTCCCTCCATTGACAGCTACACAACTACCATTTTGGCACTTAAAAAAGTTAATCGAAACGAACCTATATGTCCTATTTGGTTCTTGTTGAGGCTCGAATGTGCTGCGTAACACGAGAATGAATCTCATTGGTTCTTGCTGAAGCTCAAAGTGATGCGTAACACAGAGAGTGAATCTCATTGGTTCTTGTTAAAGCTTAGAACGTGCTCATTGGTTCTCGACACGTAGATGAACATGCTTGAGCTTCCGTTTACAGACAAATGATGTGACTATGAGTGAACTAAAGTCTTGGGTTCTGAAACAACATGATAGAGAATAAATAATGACTGAATTCTAATTTTTGGGTGAACTATCCCTTTGAGGCCCATTTACACCAAGGACAATAACTATAGCAAGTACAATTTTCTAAATGTAAAAGAAAACAGAGTTCAAACCACAACTATAATGATAAAGGCACAGAAGAACAATAATTGGAATCATTTTCAAAACTATTTTTTTCTAGCTTGATGAAACCATACACTGTAATAAATATGTTTTCATGATTTGTAATCACAACATTTTTTCTTTTGTAAAAATCAACTTAAATAATTTGTGTAGTTCAGATAACATAATGTTTTGAGTTTCTGGTAATTAAATCATTCTCCTTCATTGTATTAACTCTATTTTTCAATTTCAATGAACTTAAAATTTTAAGGCAACCAGGTTACTTCATTTTTTAAGTTTAACCAACAATATTTTTTACAGTGTAAAACCATATTGACAGATAATCAGAATCTATTTGATTTTGAGCATTTAGCACAAGGCAAAACTGAAGTGCAGTTCTTTAATAAATAGTTATAAAGTTATAGTTCTTGATGTGAATGGGACTTTATTCTTAAAACACTTTCTTCTTCTTCTCGCATGCTGCAATGTTTCATGTTCTTATCATTTTGTTCTCAAAAGCATGACCTTTTTACTCTAACTTTCTTTACTGGCATCCATGTTTCAGCAGTCTGTCTTAGCCTGTGAATGCATGGCTAACACTACAAATCCCCTCTTTTTATTGGTGCGTTTTAGATGCAGGGCAGGTGTAGAGACCCTTCTGTCAGGCATATTATGGAAATCATCTGAAACAGCCTCAGCGTGGCTCTCGATTCACAAGGAGCACAAGATTCTCTGTGGATGAAAACAGGGAAAGAGCTTATACTGAGACAAAAAAACTGCAATCATCTGAAACCCACGACTCTCTGCATGGAAAGAATCAGTGCTCTGAAACATTCATGCTGCGCTTTTTGAGCAGCCAAGTTCATGGATGGTGAAAATAGAGCGATTTTACGATGGTTTTCTGGGAATCTATCTCATGAGTGATGTCATCAGGGAGCTGCCAAAGCCTGTTATTACGCATGGATGGATTAGAAAAACCAACACTGTCAGTTTGGCTGCGGTGAAAATGGAATTAATTGATTTAAAAAGCCCTGGATAGTGACACACACACACAAAGCTAGTTGCTTTAAAGGAACAATTCATCAAGTTTGTCATTATTTAGGCTAGTTTGACTTTCAATTCTTCTGTGGCTATCGTCTAAATGAATCGAAAGCAGATTTGAGAGCTTTTTTGTAGCTCGACAGCACCAGGCCACATACGAAAAAGACCATGCTTGACCTTCTGCAAAATATCATGTAGGAAAGTCGGTGATGTAAGTGATGACAATTTCACTTTTGGGCAAACGGTTTCTTAAAGGCCAAACATAAATTAAGAGTCTTAAATTATTATTTTTTGTGTCTTTATCTGTGTAGTTAAGATTGTATCCGGCAGAAGGACACGACCAGGATGTTAAACGGGACTCCAGATCTCCAGCTGTTCTCATTTCTCATAACATTGTCCTCTGGCTCCCAGATGGCCTGGATTAAACACTAAACTCTGATCGCACTGCAACATCTCCAGAAGAAGATATCTAAAGAAATTACCCTTGTGTTTATTAAAGTGAAGGGCACTAGTCTTCTCCTTTTCAAAGCAAGAAACAAATGTGTCCAAATCTTCATTATAGGAATGTTCTGGATTCAATATTGAGAATTAATGTTGTTCAACCCCTTAATTGTCACGTCCCACAGGTATATTTTTAAAACAATAATATCTTAGAAAAGACCCTAATTGACAAACTATATATCATTTGAAAGCTTACAATCTCTAGTTTCCATATTTGGTGAGCAATGAACATGAAAAATCATGAAAAAAAGGTAGAAACCTCATGCCAACAGTTCAAAAGTCTGCATCCATTCAATTATTTTTAGAAAAAAAGGTCTGAAAATGTTTTAAATATTAAGAAAAAAATAATGAATTCACCATTTGTGATGTGGCAGGACAGCTATAATGCACATGTGTGTTCTTTGTATGTTTCTTAGAGGTTGAATTCATATCAAAATCTGCCAAACTTCCTATACTACTTCTGAATAGGATCTCTACTTCATAAATTGTATGAAAATTGTGTAAATGATGGTTCAAACACATAAAATGGAAATGGAGGCGCCCTTATATGGGCAGTAATAGAGTCTGGTTGTGCCCTAGTGGAAGCGTTTGGTACTGCGCCCAAACAAAATCTCACAGAAAGCGCATTTCTTTGAGATATCAACCTAAAATTTGAAACACAACTTGTTTAGATTTTTGGATTTGATTTTTTCTGCAGTTTTAGAGTAGCCCAGGTTTTGAAAATATATATTTTATATAAAATATTAATAATTATTTTTTTACATTGTACATTTCCATAAACTCAAACTTATAACTTTTTTCTGTTTCACTTTCTTAATTTATTTCACCTCGACCAAAAATCTGCCACATGTCTTCTTTAAAGACCAATTTTATGTCTATATTCCAAAGCATTCTTGAATTACAACCATTTAAGTTCGAAATGTGCATTTCCATGTCTATTCAAAAAAGGGGGTTGACAGTTAACAGGTTAATAAAAGAGAAAGAAACAAATTTAGACTCCTCCCTCAGTTTGTATAAAGAAGCAAAAAAATTTAGACTTCTATGGGCGAAACATTCAAGAAAATTTGTGATTGCTTGTACTTATATTTATATTAAAGTGTTAGTTGACCCAAAAATCACCCCAAAAGGTAGTAAAGACATGATTTAAGTAATCTTAATTAAGTAATTTAATCCATGTGACTCATGTTGTATAACCTAAATTTTATAAAGCGACGCAAGTTTTGTTTACACCAAAGAAAAACATAATTTACCAATTTTTTCCGCACATTCACTCAACAATGTCAACACACATGCATCGTGGTGCACTTGTGAATGTGTTGGAGATTACTATAATATTTTGTAAATAAAGTGGTTAAAAATAAGCATTTGTGTCGTTTGATAAAATTGAGGTTAAACCACTGGAGTCACGTGGATTACTTTAATGATGTCTTTACTAACTTTCTGGGCCTTGAAAGTGCTAGTTGTGTAGACTGTCAATGGAGGGACAAGAAAACTCAGATTTCATCAAAAAGATCTTCATTTGTGTTCCTGTATGATGAACTAAATTAATAAGTAATTAATGACAGAATTTAATTTTTTTTAGGTGAACTAAACCTTTAATTGTTCCCTACAAAAACGTGTGTGTATTACTAATCATTAAATTGATTCAGAATGTGTTGCTAAATTGCAAGGAAGCAAAAGACATTGATATAATTTTTACGAGTAATATCAAATTCCTTCACCAAAACAGGTCAATCATGAGTTTCAGTTTATCCACAGACTGAACATACTTTACTAACATCAATATTGTTTAAAATGTTATTCACACATTATGGAGGTTTCCTGACCCTTGGTTCAGTACCCCGACAATATATATACAGCGTGATGAAATAAATAATATTTTCCACCCAAGCATTTCAAATATCAATATATAAATAATCAATAAAAATGACTTAAAAGCCCAAATTACTAAATAAAAAAAGAAAGTTTCTATGTGTTCTGAAAAGAATATTTATTAAGTGGAATCACAAAATTCATTCAGTGACATTTAATACATTTCATTCCCCTGGAAACCTCCACAAGCTGTTTTACAAAATAAAACATTAGTGAAATGCTAAATGGAAAAATAAATATTAAAAGAAAAAAATCAATGTGAAGTGTTAGCCAAAATGTGCTTTAGCACAAACAACAACACGTGCAAAGATCAGTCACTTTTCCATTTGTATGACATCCAACCAAAGATGTCTGTTCATAAAGGCTGATTTGAATATAGAACATAGAATATTTACATATCACAATGCTTCTTAATCCAGATATTGGAGCCGCCAGTGCCAATGATTGCTTTGTTTTACATGTCTGTTCATTCAGTTCTGTAGTGCTTGTATTAATTTCCAGTGCCACATTAACAGCTCTTTCCTCCCCCTCCAGCTGCAGAGCTGCAAACTGACGATTTCCTCAGTTCAATTTTCATAGACTGGCTTTCAGAGCGTGACATCGTGGACAGGCCTAAGACCGCTTTCCCTGTTTTCATACCTTTTGACATGGATTTAGTGTTGCTGTGGAGCGAGAGGACTGCACATCCGTTCCATGCTGAAAAAAGCAAAGGGAAATATGAGATCACATTTTAGAGGGTTTTTTATTAACCATGTCTTTGTCATAATTTAAAAAGTGCATTTTGTATTTGTATTTATGCAGATTAACTTTCTGTTAATAGCTGAAAAAAGCTGAAATTAAAATGAATTAAAAATAAAATTATATAGTTCAAATAAATATATTGTTTTTAGGGCTGTGCAAAGATTAATTGCGATTAATCGCATCCAAAATAGAAGTTTGTGTTTACATAATATATGTGTGTGTGCTGTGTATAATTATTTTGTATATATAAATACATATGCATGCATGTATATATTTAAGAATTATTTGCATGTAAATACTGTATATATAAATACATAATCTATATTACATATAAATATTTTATATATGAATAACACATTTTCTTAAATATATACATGCATTTGTGTATACAAAATAATTATACACAGCACACACAAATATATTATGTAAACACAAACTTTTATTTTGGATGTGATTAATAGCAATTAATCTTTGCACAGCCCTTATAGTTTTATAATAAAATAAAATCAAACAGGGTGGTCCTTCACAATAGCAATGTATCCTGTATTAAGTCTTATTTTTTGTAATATTTGCAAATAATCTAAATGTAAAATGCAATATTCTATTATGCTAATGACTTTTCATTACAATGGGTGCTTGATTTAGTAGGTTTTCCTAGGCAAGGAAATGAAGGTTAGCTTAGTTCTGGTCACACATAATTCAGTTTTATAACAGGTTAAACATGAGGGGAATGGTCAGTTGGTGCCACTATTTAAAGGATTTTCTTGACAAGCTTTTTTGGTGACAAACATGTCAGAACATTCCAGTGTTGGTTAGCGATAAAGAAATACCTTGAAAGAGAACTATCTAGGGAGCAGACACCCCTGATATCATTTTGAAACATTTCAGAAGCAACTGAAATATAGAAGATTGAAAATTATCATATTGTTTTTAGGGACACAAAATCACAGAGTATTAATTGTTAAATGGCTATTCTTGTCATTTGATGACATATACTGTTTGCAGGGCCTAAAACTAACTTTTGCCACACCTGCCAATGGCCGGTGACTTGAAAATGTATAGGCTATAAATATATGTTTAACCGCCCATGAAAATGTTTTTTGCAAAAACAGGCAGTAATGACACCAACATTTTACATACCAGTGAAAATTCTGACAGCTAAAACTACCAGCCAAACTTGTATGAATTTAAAACATTATTGAAGACAAGTACAGTTAGTAAAAAAGGACAAAAAAAATACAGTATAACAAATATACAAATGAAAAAAGCTTTTCAGGTTTTTCAGGTAGGTCTAACAGTAGTTGCAGTTACAGAAATTTAATAGAGTAAGCAAATATAAAACACTGCATAGTCTTCACTGTACAAATTAAAAATCTATTTAATTAACATTAAAGACAGACAAAAGCAGGAATATTAGGCTGCTATCACTTCACTAAGAGTGAGATACACTGATACAGTACGTGTTTATTTTCTCTGTTTACATTCTCTGTTTACGTTACATTCACAGACATTACCGACTGTTAACTTAGACACTCGCTATTTTTGGACATAATTTTATGTGAATTTGTCCACTCAGAGTGCAAGAAGACTTAAAAGATGCTCAGTTTAAAATTAGTATAATGTCTGAAACACGCTTTTTGGGCTAACTTTCCACACATTGCGCGAGTGACAAAAAGAGCTGCACTTTCGCGTCTTCTTGCACTTGAATATTTAAAATACTTCCATGGCGATTAAGCACTGGACCGCCAACGGTCCCGAACGTCGTTGATGTTCATGCAATTCGTAAAAATGTTACTTGGCGAGTAACGCCATTTCAAATATCTCGACAGACGTAGATTTTTACTCGCATTGCGCTTAGTGAGTGTTAATTTTAGGCCCTGCATATATGCACACTCACTTTTTCATTCCGCATCTTCTAAAATCCAAACAGACGGACAACGTAATAAATCTGGTACTCACCACAGATTGAGTGAGACCTGGTTGGGGCCAGAGGTGATGGGGGTTATTGTGATGCTGCTGGTCACCTTGCCTTGGATCATGTTCCCGACATTAGCAGACGTCTGTCTGGGAGAGCGCAGAACCGTCCCCGTTGACATCTCCTTGCTGTCTGAGCTCGAAACCATTAGGCCAAACCGTCACTGTGCCGCTTCTGTCATCCTGAGGCTTCTTGAACCCAGGTGACCCCAGGTGGATGTGGATCTTGTTGTCTTCCGTGGTTATAATATTGGAGTTGTATTTCCGAATGGGCGTTGGAACTGTCTGTTTTCAGGGGTCAGACTTGAACACGGCTCTGCCCATGGTCATCTCATGGGTTTCTGGGGAGATGGATGCCTGAGAGACGGGAGTTGCGCTAACGGTTATGATGGACAGAGGAGAAGTCAGGATGCTCCGAGAAGGAGCCTTTAGCTTTCTCTGGAGATTTAGCTCTGGAGATTGCCGTTATAGTGACTGGAGACTTTGTTCGTTCAGCTAGCCCTTCGTTGGCCTTAGACTTGGGCAACATAGAAGTAGGAACGATTGTTATGCATGGTTTCTGGAGCCCAAGAGTCGGGATGATGGTGGTACTTGAGAAGAAGTCCTCAGCACGTGGACTGGTGATCTCTAATGTGGCAGTGTTGCTCTGATGGTCTGGAGTCACCTTAATATGGAGGGGTTGACCGGATTTCTGAGACATGGTTAGTTCTGGTGATGATCGTGATGATGTTCCATTGACCTGCTGGGTTGATGAAACATCCTGAATGACAGTAACTGCTTCTTTCTTCTTCATCCAAGGATTCCAAGACTTTCTCATCCCCAATTCTGCCGCTGCCGGTGGGTAACGGTCCAGACACAGTCAGGTTTCTGAGGCTTTTCTGCCTCAGATTACTCATGATGTGATTTTCCTCTAGAACAGACTTTTGGATGAACACAGCTGGAGTCTCATCTTCGATGTGTTCATTGATGTCTGCGTCGGTCTGCACTGCGGTGGAAGCAAGAGGAACGTCCACAATCCTCCTTCCGTTCATGCTGGGTCTGAGGGCACGGCTGTAACGCTTCAGTAGCTTCCAACTCTTTGGTTAGTTTGAGAACTTCTAGATTCATGTCTTTCTTTTTATCCTCCTCTTCAATGAACCTCTGCTGGAGAACTGTGTAGTCTACCTGAATTTGAGATAGCTGATCTTCCTTGTTCATGAGCTCATGAATCTTCTCCTTTAGAGCTCGGACATCGGCCTGAAGATCCCTCGTTTTGGCCTCCTCCATTTTGCAGCGTAGTCTTAGCTCAGATTCTTGGCTTATCAACTCTCCTTTTTCTATGGCTTTGTTCCTGGTGATCTGCATCTTCATTTCCTCGAGGAGCTGGGAAAGAGCGTTGGCTTTGTCTTGTTCGGTTCTGAACTTCTTCTCAAGCATGTCATACTCATCCTCTGTCTTCAACAAATCGCCCTCCACAACCTCAAGCTGTTTAAGACGGTTCCTGAGTCTCTCAATCTCCATTGTGAGCTCCTTAACCTTGTTGTCCTCATCAGGATATCCAACTTTGTCCACAATAGCTCTGTTTCTTGTAGACTTCCACTCAGCTTTCTCTTGCTCCTCCATTTTACTTTGCATCTGACATACCTTTACGCTGAGATCCTTTCGTTTCTCTTCTACACTTGCAAGTTCAGACTTCAGATCATCTTTTTCCTTGGTAAGAGCAGACACTTTCATCTCCATTCCGACTTCAGTTTAAGAAGCTTCTTACTTTCCTCAATCAGCTTTTCCGTGACCTCCATGACTTTGCATTGCTCAGCTTTAAACAGTTTGCTCATTTCTTCACTTTTCTGCTCCTCCTGTTTGATCCGCCCTGCCATGTTCTTCCTCTCATCCATTAGGATCACTGTGAATGACTTTAGTTTTGTCAAGTCATCCTTTAAACCCATCTCGGTCTTTTCAAGCCTCGATTCTGAGCACTCAAGCTCTTTGATATGGTTTTTAACCATTTCTAACTCGCACGCCAAGCTCTTTGTCAAAGTTTTTTCTTTCTCCAGGTTGGTATGAAGCTGAGCACATTCAGATTTGCTAACATTGAAAGCTCCCTCCAGTTTTCTCCAGGTCTACCATCCTCTTCTGCAGCTTTTCAACCTCTAGTTTCAGCTCACGACTGTGATTCTCCTCATCCTGAAGCCTCCTCTTTAGCTCCTTGCACAGTGCTTCTGTTTTTGTGATCTCCTCATCCTTGCCTTCCATTTCCAGAACTCTCTTCCGAAGGTTTTCCAGTTCGGCCATTAGACTCGAATTCCCGCATTCCCCTCTGCTTATTTTGTCCCGCAGGTCCTGAAGGTCCTCCTCGGACTTTTGCAGTGTACGATTGGTCTCCTCCAACTCCTCAATCCTGCGTGACAAGCTGGCGAGCTTCAGACGCAGCTGTCGACTTTCCGACTCCTGTTTAGCCAGTTTGGTGGTCATCTCCTCATGTTCCTGTGAAAATTTGGATGTCTTATGTTCTAGGTCAAACTCCAGCCTTTTGGATCCTCTGGCTGTCTTCTTTAGCTTTGCTGTTGATGATTATCCAAATGCTGCTCTCTGTCATGGAGCTTCTTGCTGAGATCCTGGAACTTCTGTTTTTGCTGGTCAATCTGTTCAATGTGAAGCTGCCTTTCATCCACCAGCATCAGGGCAAATGATTTCAACTTAAACAACTCCTTCCTGAACTTTCTCAAGACGTTTGCTGTGATCCTTGTCCTTGCGAGCCTGGTAGGCCTTCTCTTGCTCCAATAGTCTCTTGAGTCTGGTGGAAACAAAAAGAGATTAAATTATTAATTCTCATCCAAAATAAAGGTCAAACTTTACGGTCACTCTCTGGTCCCTCTAGAGTCACACAATTGAAAATTAAACACATTGCACATTTTAAACAACATTACTGAGCAACATTAATATATATACATATATATATATATATTATGATAAAAAACACGCACATACTCAGCTAAAGGATATCTGGAACACCATACTGATACTGTGTTTGACCCTTTTCGCCTTCAGAACTGGCTTAATTCTACATGGCATTGATTCAACAAGGTGCTGAAAGCATTCTTTAGAAATGTTGGCCCATATTGATAGGATAGCATCTTGCAGTTGATGGAGATTTGTTGATGGACATGGTGGCCATAAAGGGATGGACATGGTCAGAAACAATGCTCAGGTAGACCGTGGCATTTAAACGATGCCCAATTGGCACTAAGGGGCCTAAAGTGTGCCAAGAAACATCCCGCACACCATTACACCACCACCACCAGCCTGCACAGTGGTAACAAGGCATGATGGATCCATGTTCTCATTCTGTTTACGACAAATTCTGACTCTACCATCTGAATGTCTCAACAGAAATCGAGACTCATCAGACCAGGCAACATTTTTCCAGTCTTCAACTGTCCAATTTTGGTGAGCTCTTGTAATTGTAGCCTCTTTTTCCTATTTTTAATGGAGATGAGTGGTACCTGGTGGGCTCTTCTGCTGTTGTAGCCCATCCGCCTCAAGGTTGTGTGTGTTGTGGCTTCACAAATACTTTGCTGCATACCTCGGTTGTAACGAGTGGTTATTTCAGTCAAAGTTGCTCTTCTATCAGCTTGAATCAGTTCGGCCCATTCTCCTCTGACCTCTAGCATCAACAAGGCATTTTCGCCCACAGGACTGCCGCATACTGGATGTTTTTCCCTTTTCACACCATTCTTTGTAAACCCTAGAAATGGTTGTGTGTGAAAATCCCAGTAACTGAGCAGATTGTGAAATACTCAGACACTAACAACCATGCCACGCTCAAAATTGCTTAAATCACCTTTCTTTCCCATTCTGACATTCAGTTTGGAGTTCAGGAGATTGTCTTGACCAGGACCACACCCCTAAATGCATTGAAGAAACTGCCATGTGATTGGTTGATTAGATAATAGCATTAATGAGAAATTGAACAGGTGTTCCTAATAATCCTTATATATATATATATATATATATACAATTTTCATATTCATATGTATATTTAGAATAGATATTATGACATTAACTTTTCACAGTATAACAGTAATGATGATGTCAAATGCAGTGTTTCTGCTATTTTAGACATATTGCCTTATTGTAAGTGAACGAATAAACTCAGCATTAGAGCTGTACAGATTTGAAGTAGAAGACAAGCAGTAGAACACATTATAAGATCAGTGTCTGAACGCCTCAGTGATTGCGTCTGTCAGTAGTTGCTGAACATTTCATGCTTGCACGATCACAGGATCGAAACACAGCTCGCGAACAGCTTGGCACATCAACAGGAAAAAGTTCCCACCTGGCAAAAATTCTCACTAGGACATCAAAACAGTGGAATTTGTGCCAACAAGGGCACTTGAAAAAAAGTCTATGATGCTGGTGAATGTTTACACTGATATAGCTCTGCGGGAGTCTCTCTGTCCAGAGGAACTTGTCCTTTGCGAAAAAAGTGCACAGAGTTTACAGCATATTTCCTTTATAATGATATGATCTCATTTCCTTATTGAGAATTTTACAGCAGTTATACACTATAACATATCCTAACAAAGCCATGAATGAATACTGTCAGTCTATTTGCATTCCCCTTCAAATTGTTTTAAACTCACCATCTACTGCAGCTGAGGAGTCCAGGTGGGTCCATGCCTAACATGTTTTGAAGTGCACAGCTTTTGTTACTCTGCTCAAAGCATCATTAAACGGTTCTCCGAATTAGCCATCACATTTCAACCATGTCATGAGCGCAGTGAAAGGTGAATGTTGCGTGAAACGACATTGCCCCACTTGCTGGTGATATCATCCCTCTAACATAGATCTGTTCTGCCCTTGTTTGGGCAAAGGAGGCGGAGTTATCAGAGAGCTTTCATGCAGTCTTTTCTCAGCTTTCCTCTCTTATTCTCCCTCCGTCCCGAGACTGAAGTCACGATATTGTTTTAGGAAACAGACAATTAGAGCTGTGGTCAATGCACTAAATCCCCTGTATCATTTCAAGGGTTCCCTTTCCATTTCATATAAACTATTAAATGACCCAATTACTTCCTTTCTCACATGCAACCAAGCATTCCCATGGGAACAGACAACAATGCAAGGGAAAAGTTTTGTTCTGTGAGAGAACAATGTCACTCTCTTGGTTCAGATGAAGCCGGTGTCACTCAGAAATGTGATGATAAATAGTTAAATAAATAAACAGAAAAGATTTTTGAAAGAAGTCTAATTCTTCTCACCAAGGCTGCATTTATTTAATCAGAAATAGGGCTACAGTAAAACAGCCATATTGTAAAACATATTACAATTTAAACTATTACTTTTCTATTTGAATATATTTTTGCATTTAACGTTGTTTCTGAAGGATCATGTGACACTGAAGACACTGGATTAATGATGCTGAAAATTCAGCTTTGATCACAGGAATAAATTATATTTCAAAATATATTAAAATCGAAAACTGTTCTTTAAAATTGTAATAATATTTCAGAAT
>JAQIUQ010004951.1:262500-270000 GCA_030378365.1 Hybognathus amarus | reverse complement strand
TAGAGTCCAAACAAATGTTCATTTGGAGTTAATAGAGCATATTTCAATTTAATGCAGTTCAAAAGATATGATGAGTGTCATTAAGAAGTTTTGAGCAAAATATCGAGTGCTACTCAAGTTCAGGGTGGTTAACGGGAAGCGAGGCATCATGGGACCGTGAAAGTGGTCGACCACTATAGGGGTCTTATCAGAATATGAAGGATCTCATTGTCTCTGTCTGGAATTGTTTGGATTTTTGCGGTTATGAGTCACCTGATTTTCCATTGATAAATATATTGTTTAAGAAATAATTTATATGTGCAGTGCACTAAAGTTAAAACGAGTTAAAGTTTAAAGTAAAAACCTTTCTTTTTTTGCTTACAATTTAAAACTGCTATATTTTAATCGAATCTATGTGAATATATAGTAAAATGTAATTTATTCCTGTGATCAAAGCTGAATTTTCAGCATCATTACTCCAGTCTTCAGTGTCACATGATCCTTCACAAATCACTCTAATATGACGATTTGCTGCTCAAGAAACATTTCTGATTATTATCAATGTTGAAAACAGATTCATATTTTTGTGATACATTTTTTTCTAAATTCTTTTGCAAACAGAAAGTTCAAAAGAACAGCATTTAATTGCAATAGGAAGCTTTTGTAACATTACAAATGTTTTTACTGTCACTTTAAATTCATTTAATGCATCCTTGCAGAATAAAAGTATTAATTTCTTTAAAAAAATGAAGAGTTCAGATGCAAAAGCCTCTAAGTGCCATTTGAAATTTTCTTCTAAAATGATCATTTTTATCAAGCTTGTATATTAAAGTTCAGTAATTTCACTTAAATGGCAATGAAGATTACCTATTAATTGTCATTAAAGTGAAATTACTGAACTTAAATATACAAGCTTGATAAAAATGGTCAATTTAGAAGAAAATTTCAAATGGCATTTAGAGGCTTTTGCATCTCGAACTCTTCAAATATTAATATATTTGCGGAACCCATGACCCCAAACTTTTGAATTGAAGTATAGTTCAATATACAGTACCGGAGCTGTTCTTAATATTTAATGGGTGCAATATCTGCAATTATTTGATAAAATAATACTTTTTGTGTCTGTAAGCCAAGCTCACTGATTTTGCCAAGAAAGATATGTTCCTGGATCAACATTCCTGTTCAAAAATCGAACTCTATCCCTATCCATAACTTATCCATAAAATCAGAGGGAACTGAAGGTGAATAACACTGATGTAGAAGCACCTAACCTTGACATAAACTGTAAACTTGTACCTCTAATCTGACTGGTTGATTGAAATGTTCTTCCAGGATTAAAAAAGATGCTGATCCAGGAACATGTTATACTTATTGAAATCATGTTCACCGTGTCTCTGTAAGTGGGAAAATGCAGGAAAAAAAAGCAATGTAATAAAAGCCTACATCGTAAAACCTCTAGTCTTTGTCCACCGTGAAACAGTGATATTCAACATGTTTCAGAGTGAACCGGGATGATCAAAGAAGAAGAAAAAAAATTGGACAAAACTTCATGGTATCCATCAGAAACGCACTTTCTGATTTGTACAATATTCCCACATTCAGCGGAAATGTACAATTTCTTTATAATATCCTCCTTTATTTGAGAAGCAGCTCTAACCCCTGTAATATGTGCTTCCAGAAAAGCTCTTGACCCCTTGGAGATCCCCATGGTGTCCTTTATGTTCTTTTGAGTCTATTCATGTCCATATATAGCTCCGATGCTCCTGGTCTAATGACTGGAGCTCTACAGGCCTCAATCTGGCCGTTTCACATTCTCAGAAGAACGCCACGTTAACGACAGGCCTTTTTGATGCCGTCACCCCTTCATTCGCTGCTATAAGGCCCTTTGTGTGATTTAGGACAGCCTGTGGTCACCAATACAATCATGTGCAATTCATAGCTTTGATGCCACGTGGTTGTAGTCTCTTTCAGAACGAGGCTACAAATTACAATGAGTTTCATTCTGATTTGACCATTTTAGAGCAGAATATCATTAATTAGCCCCGTACAAAGATCAACCAATCCATTTTTTGACTTTATGGGCACATTTTGCAGTTTACAGACATTCCTAATGTTGTGTAAAACTCGTCTCCTCACCTCTCTCTCTCCTGCTCCAGCAAGTTGGTGAAATCATCGCTTTTGTTCATGAAGTCGATGTGTTTGTGCTTTTCTCTGTCCAGTTCGGTGACGAGTGCGCGGTGGCATTTCTCTGCTAAGAGCAACTGCTCTAACATACGCCTGTACGTGTCACGCTGCTTCTCCTCCAAACGGTTCCAGCTATAAAAACAATGATTATCATCACTAGCACAATAACATGCTATAATCTGCAATGCATTTGACATTTAATGCATTTGGCAGACTTGCATTGCATTTAATGTTCTTTAGATAAATTCAGGTTTGAATGGTTTAGAGATGAATAAGGCAGTGTTCCTCACCTCCATCATAGGTATCTCATACACATCGTCTCTAATCAAGTTGCTGCTGGTCATCAGACTGTCTCTCTGCAGAGCTTGAAGAGGTTTGACTGGAAGCGCAGATCCGTAATGAGCCTCCAGAACCTCGGGCCGTGTTCTCCAGACTGCAGCATGTAGAATAATGTCTTCACGGGCCTAAAACGATGGAATCATAGCATCAATGTGGTATCATGGTACTGTATGTTCATCAAATTACTCCAAACAAACAATACTTTGGTACAAACATAACCTCTAAACCTTTGTGAAATGAACTTTCTTCAATGATTAAAATGTACACTAGGTTAAAAGTTTAAGATCGGTAAGATTTTTTATGTTTTTAAAAGAAGTCTCTTCTGCTCACCAAGGCTGCAATTTTTTGATTAAAAATACACAAAAAACACAGTAATATTGTGAAATATTATGACAATTTAAAATGACTTTTTTATGTTAATATATATTAAAATGTAATTTATTCCTCTGAAAAAAAGCTGAATATTCAGCATCATTACTCCAGTCTTCAGTGTCACATGATCCTTCACAAATCACTCTAATATGATGATTTTATGCTCCAAAAACATGTATGATTATTATCCAGTTTTTTACATTTTTATTTCAGGATTCTTTGATGAATAGAAAGTTCAAAGAACAGCATTTATTTAATTTAGAATCTTTTAACATTATAAATGTCTTTACTGTAACTTTTGATCAATGTAACTCATCCTTGATGAATAGAAGTATTGATTTCTTATTTATTTCCCCCAAAAATAAAATACAAATTCTTACTGACCCCAAACTTTTTAAAGGGTAGTGTTTAATGTAACAAAAGCTTTTCATTTCAGATAAAAGCTGTTCTTTTGAACTTTCTATTCATCAAAGAATCCTGAAATAAAAAGGTAAAAAACTGTTTTCAACATGGATAATAATCATACATGTTTTTGGAGCATAAGAATCATCATATTAGAGTGATTTGTGATGGATCATGTGACACTGAAGACTGGAGTAATGATGCTGAAAATTCAGCTTTTTTCAGAGGAATAAATTACATCTTAATATATATTAACATAAAAAAAGTCATTTTAAATGGTCATAATATTTCACAATATTACTGTGTTTTTGTGTATTTTTTATCAAAAAATTGCAGCCTTAGTGAGCAGAGAGACTTCTTTTAAAAACATAAAAAATCTTACCGATCTTAAACTTTTGACCGGTAGTGTATATATGCAAACTGTTACATCCTGACTGTACACCAGAAGAGGAGCTCTCAGCTTTTATAAAACCAGAACACTAACACAACCACATGCTTTGGCTGCGTTCACTATATACTAGAGCTTGTATACTGTGCGCAGCATACACATTTTCTACATGCACAAAATATACAAATGACCTATTCAAAGGTTTTGGGGCCTGTAACATTGTTTTATGTTTTTAAAAAGTATTTTACGCTCATCCAGGTTGCGTTTATGTGATGAAAAATACAGTAAGGACAGTAAAATTGTTAATATTAATTTTTATATGATTATATGTTAAAATTAGGGCTGTCGAACGATTAATCGCATCCAAAATAAAAGTTTATGTTTAAATAATATATGTGGGTGCACTATGTATAATTGTTTTGTATATATATATATATATATATACACACACATGCATGTTTATTTAAGAAAAAAAAAATTTAGATATAAAATATTTATCTAAATTCTTTTGCAAACAGAAAGTTTAAAAGAACAGCATTTATTTGCAATAGAAAGCTTTTGTAACATTATAAATGTTTTACAGTCACTTTAAATTAATTTAATGCATCCTTGCAGAATAAAAGTATTAATTTCTTTCAAGAAAAATAAATATATTTGCTAACCCCATGACCCCAAACTTTTGAATGGAAGTATAGTTCAATATACAGTACCGGAGCTGTTCTTAATATTTAATGGGTGCAATATCTGCAATTATATTATTGGATAAAATAGTATTTTTTGTGTGTCTGTAAGCCAAGCTCACTGATTTTGCCAAGAAAGATATGTTCGAAATCCAAAAATCGCTTTCAAAATAAAAGTTTGTTTAAATAATATATGTGGGTGCACAATGTATAATTGTATATATATATATATATATATATATATATATATATATATATATATATATATATATATATATATATATAAATACACACACATGCATGTTTATTTAAGAAAAAAATATTATTTAGATATAAAATATTTGTATATAATATAAATTATACATACATCTATATACAGTATATACATGAAAATATTTCTTAAATACATACAAGCAGGTGTGTGTGTGTATATATATATATATATATATATATATATATATATATATATATATATATATATATATATATATAAATATAATAATAATTATACACAGTGCACCCACATTTATTATGTAAACACAAACTTTTATTTAGGATGCGATTAATCACGATTAATCGTTTAACAGCCCTAGTTAAAATGTAATTTATTCCTGTGATCAAAGCTGAATTTTCAGCATCATTACTCACATAATCCTTCAGAAATCACTCTAATATGATGATTTGATGCTCAAGAAATATTTCTGATTCTTATCCATGTTGAAAACTTTTTCATCTTTTTATGGAAGCTGTGATCTTTTTTTTTGATGAATGATTTTGTATCATTTTAAATGTCTTCTTAACTGTCACTTTTGATAAATTTAATGCGTCATTACAGAATAAAAGTATTCGTTTCCTTCTTTCAAACAAAAAATCCGACCACAAACTTTTGCAAGGTCGTGTATCTCATTTGCCAAAAAGAGCAGTACACATGATACTTATACAGTAATTTATAAATAATGATAAAACGGACGTCTCTGTGATGTATGTGTGCTATCAGGGTACTTCAAAATTTCACGTTTAATTCAATGTGTTAAATACTGTTTCTTTGAAATTATTTGTGAACTTTCCAAGCAGTTTCTGAGTTAAATTTGTTACAAAGTAAACCCTACACCATTTTTTTCCAGTTTACCAGGTTACCGCACTTTTACTGAAGTAATAATGGTATTTTGGCAGAAACTTACTATGGTAAACACACAACGAATGGCAACACGCATTCACATTTCACCTGAACTTCTCCTCTCCATGACCCCCAGCAGATGAACGAGATCTTCTTTGGAGAGGTCCATCAGCCCATCTCTCCTCAGCTGCGTCTCACCAGTCTTCTGAGGCTTTTTCAATGTCCCACAAACAACAACCTTCTCTTCATTGCTCTCTTTCTCCTCCTGAGCTTTGGGTTTCTTCCTCATCAGCTCCTGCTTGCTTCCCTCTTTCTCAATGTTGTGTATTTTAGCGAGCGGCTTAAGTGGTCTGTTCTCTGGCCCCTCCATATCGCTGGTCCTGGACCTCATCTTCACCTGCATGTGCAAACAAAGACATCAGCCACAGATACACCTGAGACAACCTCCTGAAAACATCACAATGTTACAACAATAAAACAGCTAATATCTTTCATCTGATGCTCCCTTTTTTGCAACTGTTCCAAATATATATGATAGGATTTACTTGCCATTACCTATGGAAGCTTGTTTCCACAGAATGAAAAATAAAAAAGGTAATTGCAACTTCTTATTCACAAATCTGACTTTCATCTCACAATTGCGAGTTTACATTTGGCAATTCTGACTTTATTTCTCAGAATTATAAAGCGAAATATAAAGTCAGAATTGTGAGATATAAAGTCAGAATTGCGATGATATAAAGTCAGAATTGCGAGATATAAAGTCAGAATTGCGAGATATAAAGTCAGAATTGATTGATATATAGTGAAAATCTGATTCAGAGCGAATTGTGAGATATAAACTATTGTGGGGGGGGAAAGTTTGTCTTTTTTCCCTTAGAATTGGTCTGATAACTTTAACTATCTAGAAAGATGTCGAGAATCTAGAATATATAAACTTAAATTATGTGTTATAAAGTCAGAATTTGCGAATGTAAACTAGTAATTGTGAAAATTAAAAAGTCTAAATATTCTGTCTTTTTTCTCTTAGAATTGCACTTATATCTTGCAATTGCGACTTTATTTCTCAGAATTACGACTTTTTATCTTGCAATTGCGACTTTATTTCTCAGAATTGCGACTTTTTATCTCACAATTGCGACTATTTCTCAGAATTGCGACTATATCCTTGCAATGTGAACTTTATTTCTCAATTGCAACTTTTATTTCAGAATTGTGACTTATACCTCGCAATTGCGACTTTATTTCTTAGAATTGTGATTTTATTCTTACAACTGCAGACTTTATTTCTCAGAATTGTGACTTTTTGTCTCACAATTGCGACTTTTCTCAGAATTGCGACTATTCACAATTCGAATTTATTTCTAAGAATTTGCGAACTTTATTCTTCAGAATTGCAACTTTATATTCGAATTCGACTTTATTTCTAGAATTGCCAACTTATTTCTTAGTAATTGCGACTTATATCTAGCAATTCCGATTTATTTTCATAATTCTAATTTCATATCTCACAATTGTGAGATGAAAAGTCGCATTTTTGTATTTTATTTATTCAGTGGCGGAAACAAGCTTCCATAATTACCTGCAATGGTATATGTAAAAAAAATTCAAGTATTATGAGTAATTTATGCAAAGACACTAAAGGCAAAACCATTGTTTTTATGCACTGGTCAATTTAGAGATTTTGGTCAAATTGACTTTTCATTACATTGTTTCAGACAAGTGAAAAGAAACATCGAAATACACCTTAAAGTGTTTCTTTTACTGCATTTTATCTATTTGCATCTGTATATTTCAATTAGAGTACATTATATTTAAATGTTCAATATTTTTCTGAGTCAGAAATCTCCATACACCAAACTTTTATTCCTGTCTTATATTCTGTAGGTTTTTACAGAGGGGTTTGTTTTGTTGCTTTTTACTTATTAAAAGACATTCACTAAAAATCACCTCTGTAAAACCCTATAACTCTATCATATTTTGAACCTGGCTTTGTCCAATGTTCAGATTTCTGTTCTGGATGAGTGCATATAAACTCC
>JAQIUQ010004951.1:250000-257500 GCA_030378365.1 Hybognathus amarus | reverse complement strand
TCTATAGAAGGTCTACAGCCTTAATCTAATAAATGTGACCTGATGTCACCCAACATGGCAAGGAGAGAGAGATATATAAAGAGAGGACACTGGGAGGTTTTAGAGTGCATACAAAATTAGGAATCATATATCCAAGTTTAAAATAGCATCTGATGAAATATGTGGAGTGGCGTTTTAGGTGAGAGTTCAACAGGACTCTCATACTGTACTTTAGCAGTTCTACTGCACTGAAATTTGCCTCTTTTCTCGTCTGTTTCACCTGTGCCTATTTCATTTACATTTTCCCACAGTCCTATACACCATGTCAGAGGTCAAATACAGTCAGTCGGTCAGTCATTAATGCAAAACAAACAGATACATGTAGGATGAAAAAAAACCCGTCTTTATGCAATTATGATTGTGGAATGTAGCGATTGATCAATCAGAATGAAGTATTCTAGAAAGCTGTGGAATATATACCTTTCTGTGGAAGATGCAGACTGTAATTCCAAATTTATTGTGATGGGGTCAGAATAAGTTCAGTTAGTAATGATGATAAGTAGTTAGTGGTATTTTGGACGGGTGGTGGATGGATGGATGGATGGATGGATGGGTGGACGGACGGGTGGGTGGGTGGATGGATGGATGGATGGGTGGATGGATGGACAGACGGACGGGTGGACGGACGGACGGGTGGGTGGATGGATGGGTGGACGGGCGGGTGGATGGGTGGGTGGATGGATGATGGACAGACGGACAGGTGGGTGGATGGGTGGACGGATGGATGGACAGATAGGTGGGTGGATGGGTGGACGGACAGGTGGATGGGTGGGTAGGTGGGTGGATGGGTGGACGGACGGACGGGTGGGTGGATGGATGGGTGGACGGATGGGTGGATGGATGGACAGATAGGTGGGTGGATGGACGGGTGGATGGATGGACAGACAGGTGGGTAGGTGGGTGGACGGATGGGTGGATGGATGGACAGATAGGTGGGTGGACGGGTGGATGGATGGACAGACATGTGGGTAGGTGGGTGGACGGATGGGTGGATGGATGGACAGATAGGTGGGTGGATGGACGGGTGGATGGATGGACAGACATGTGGGTAGGTGGGTGGACGGATGGGTGGATGGATGGGTGGGTGAGTGGATGGTTGGATGAGTGGGTGGGTGGATGGATGGGTGGATGGATGAATGGGATGATGGATGGATGGACGGAAGGAATGGTGGGTGGGTGGATGGGTGGACTGAACGGACAGGTGGGTGGGTGAATGGGTGGGTGGATGGACGAATGGGATGATGGATGGATGGCTGGATGGACGGAAGGACTGGTGGGTGGGTGGGTGGGTGGATGGGTGGACGGACAGACAGGTGGGTGGGTGGGTGGACGGACGGACAGGTGGGTGGGTGGGTGGATGGGCGGACGGACAGGTGGGTGGATGGACGAATGGGATGATGGATGGATGGATGGACGGAAGGACTGGTGGGTGGGTGGATGGATGGGTGGACAGATGGACAGGTGGATGGATGGGTGGACGGACGGACAGGTGGGTGGGTGGGTGGGTGGATGGGTGGACGGACGGACAGATGGGTGGGTGGATGGGTGGATGGGTGGACGGACAGGTGGGTGGGTGGATGGGTGGATGGATGGATGGATGGGATGATGGATGGATGGATGGATGGACGGAAGGACTGGTGGGTGGGTGGATGGATGGATGGGTGGACGGACAGGTGGGTGGATGGATGGGTGGACGGACGGATAGGTGGGTGGATGGGTGGACGGACGGGTGGGTGGATGGGTGGACGGATAGATGGACAGATAGGTGGGTGGATGGGTGGACGGACAGGTGGATGGGTGGGTAGGTGGGTGGATGGGTGGACGGACGGACGGGTGGGTGGATGGATGGTGGACGGATGGGTGGATGGATGGACAGATAGGTGGGTGGATGGACGGGTGGATGGATGGACAGACAGGTGGGTAGGTGGGTGGACGGATGGGTGGATGGATGGACAGATAGGTGGGTGGATGGAAGGTGGATGGATGGACAGACATGTGGGTAGGTGGGCTGGACGGATGGGTGGATGGATGGACAGGATAGGTGGGTGGATGAACAGGTGGATGGATGGACAGACATGTGGGTAGGTGGGTGGACGGATGGGTGGATGGATGGGTGGGTGAGTGGATGGTTGGATGAGTGGGTGGGTGGATGGGTGGATGGATGAATGGATGATAGATGGATGGACGGAAGGAATGGTGGGTGGGTGGATGGGTGGACTGGACGGACAGGTGGGTGGGTGAATGGGTGGGTGGATGGACGAATGGGATGATGGATGGATGGCTGGATGGACGGAAGGACTGGTGGGTGGGTGAGGTGGATGGGTGGACGGACAGACAGGTGGGTGGGTGGGTGGACGGACGGACAGGTGGGTGGGTGGGTGGGTGGGCGGACGGACAGGTGGGTGGATGGACGAATGGGATGATGGATTGATGGATGGACGGAAGGACTGGTGGGTGGGTGGATGGATGGGTGGACAGATGGACAGGTGGATGGATGGGTGGACGGGACGGACATGGGGGGTGGGTGGATGGGTGGACGGACGGACGGACAGGTGGGTGGGTGGGTGGGTGGATGGACAGGTGGGTGGGTGGATGGGTGGATGGATGGATGGATGAATGGGATGATGGATGGATGGATGGATGGATGGATGGACGGAAGGACTGGTGGGTGGGTGGGTGGATGGATGGATGGATGGATGGGTGGATGGACAGGTGGGTGGATGGATGGGTGGACGGACGGACAGGTGGTTGGGCGGATGGATGGGTGGACGGACGGGTGGGTGGATGGACGAATGGGATGATGGATGGATGGATGAGCGGAAGGACTGGTGGGTGGGTGGGTGGATGGATGGGTGGACGGACAGGTGGGTGGGTGGATGGATGGGTGGACGGATGGGATGATGGATGGATGGGTGGACGGACGGACAGGAGGGTGGATGGATGGAACGGTGTGGATGGATGGATGGGCGGGTGGGTGGCTGGATGAGTGGACGGACGGACGGGATGATGGATGGATGGGTGGACGGACGGACAGGTGGAAGGATGGACAGATGGGTGGGTGGATGGATGGACGGGTGGATGGATAGATGGACAGATGGGTGGGTGGACGGACGGACGGACGGGTGGTGGATGGATGGATGGATGGGTGGGTGGATAAATAAAAGACAGACAGACAGACAGACAGACAGATAGATAGATAGATAGATAAATGACAAACAGAATGAATAAACGACAGACAGACAGATAGAACGACAGACAGAAAGATATGGATAGATAGAATAAACGACAGACAGATGGATAGATAGACAGGCAGACCTTGTCAAGTCAACGTTATAATAATTTTTAAAAATAGTTTCAGAAACAAACAGCACTATGAGTGCAATGACAAGCCTTTTCTCATAAATAGCTCTGCTATCTGGAACATTCTTTCCATTGCACAAACGGCTCCTTCAAAATCACCTCCTTCAGAAAGACATCTGCTGACCCAGAATGAGAAACACTCGTTGTGTAATGACTTCAGCGTTCGCTTCATACACGCTTTGGGAGTCATTTATATCACAGCGCTCGCTTTTGTCCTGCCTGGCTGAGATCGATGAGGAAATGTTGCTGATAAGCATGTTTCTTATGGCCGTATGTTTGGCTCCGATCGTCCGTCACAGTGGACGAATGACCAGATGCCTTTCTGATGGGAGGAAGATGATGTCATTTCCCATGTTCCCAAAAATAAGAATAATTTACATAGAAAATATGGCATAAAGTGAATATGGCTATAAAGTGAATACGGTTTGAGGGCTACTGACTATGAGGCACAAAAATTTACAAAACATTAATGATCTGCATTCTGCATGGATAAATTATTTATAATAAATATTGAAATAATCAATAAAAAACAAAACAAGAATGGTCCATTTTGATTTCATGGTGACTTTAAAAAATAAACTAAACATCAAATTAGTAATTAGTAGTATGTCACAATCGGGGAAAAACGATTTCCAAGAGTTTAGCAGAAAAAGCCCAAAGCCATGAGCGAGCCCAGATCTCTCGGCGGCTGCAGTAATGCTTCTGGCTCACTGCCGTGTTTTTCTGACAATAGGTGTGGGCTGCAGCGGAGAGATGATCTCACCAGAGTCTGCTTTAGCTGCGATGATATAATGTTAATCCTACATCCCACGGCTGCGACCCTTTAGAGACACACACACCCTTCCAGGAGGAGTAAAGACACAGCCTTGAGTACTAACAGGTGAAGAGTTTCAACTTTAACACATGCCCCGTGTCACCGCTCGTACGCAACTAACAACTCCTATAAACACTTTATGTTTATAATGGTTCCTATAGACATAAAAAGTGACTGCTAAGTTTCCAACAAACTACTCTAACTGTGCCAGTACCATGGAAAAATCATTATATCAGATGGTTATGCAAATGTACTTAAACATTTTAACGGTATATCCTTCAGTATTTCAGAAAATGCTCACAGAGGCTGCAATTATTGGATCAAAAAAAAGTAAAATCAGTGATATATTACAATTTAAACTGTTTTCTTTGTGAATATATTGTAAAATGTAATGTATTTCTGTGATCAAAGCTGAATTTTCAGCATCATTACTCCAGTCTTCAGTGTCACATGATCCTTCAGAAATCACTCTAATAGGATGATTTGATGCTCAAGAAACATTATTAGCAAATTTGAAAACAGTTCTGCTTAATTTTTATATTTTTGATTCTTTGATGAATAAAACAGCATTTATTTAAAATAGAAATCTTTGAAACATTATACATGTCTTTACTGTGACTTTTGATCAATTTAATGTGTCCTTGATGGATATAAGTATATATATATATATATATATATATATATATATATATATATATATATATATATATATATATATATATATATATATATATATATATATATATATATATATATATATATATATATATATATACTACCGGTCAAAAGTTTAGGGTCGGTAAGATTTTTTATGTTTTTAAAAGAAGTCTCTTCTGCTCACCAAGGCTGCAATTTTTGGATTAAAAATACACAAAAAACACAGTAATATTGTGAAATAGTATGACAATTTAAAATGACTTTTTTATGTTAATATATATTAAAATGTAATTTATTCGTCTGAAAAAAAGCTGAATTTTCAGCATCATTACTCCAGTCTTCAGTGTCACATGATCCTTCACAAATCACTCTAATATGATGATTTTATGCTCCAAAAACATGTATGATTATTATCCATGTTGAAAACAGTTTTTTACATTTTTATTTCAGGATTCTTTGATGAATAGAAAGTTCAAAAGAACAGCATTTATTTAATTAGAATCTTTAACATTATAAATGTCTTTACTGTAACTTTTGATCAATGTAACTCATCCTTGATGAATAGAAGTATTGATTTCTTATTTATTTCCCCCAAAAATAAAATACAAATTCCTACTGACCCCAAACTTTTTAAAGGGTAGTGTTTAATGTAACAAAAGCTTTCCATTTCAGATAAAAGCTGTTCTTTTGAACTTTCTATTCATCAAAGAATCCTGAAATAAAAATGTAAAAAAACTTTTTTCAACATGGATAATAATCATACATGTTTTTGGAGCATAAAATCATCATATTAGAGTGATTTGTGAAGGATCATGTGACACTGAAGACTGGAGTAATGATGCTGAAAATTCAGCTTTTTTCAGAGTAATAAATTACATTTTAATATATATTAACAAAAAAAGTCATTTTAAATTGTCATAATATTTCACAATATTACTGTGTTTTTTTGTGTATTTTTTATCAAAAAATTGCAGCCTTGGTGAGCAGAAGAGACTTCTTTTAAAAACATAAAAAATCTTACCGACCCTAAACTTTTTGACCAATTGTAGTGTATGTATATATATATATATATATATATATATATATGAGAGAGTTCAGATGCAAAAGCCTCTAAGTGCCATTTGAAATTTTCTTCTAAAATGACCATTTTTATCAAGCTTGTGTATTTAAGTTCAGTAATTTCACTTGAAATGGCAATGAAGATTACCTATTACCTATATATATATATATATATATATATATATATATATATATAAAGACTGACTTTGAAATATTCTCTGGTAGTGTTGAAATATTTTCTCTATTCTATAGAAAACAATTGCAGACTTAGATGAATTATACTTGTAGATGAAATAGACTTAGATGTAGACTCGTAAAAGTAAGTTTTACCTTTTATAACCAAGCGCTTTGTTGTTCGTTTACTTACATTCATTGTCATTAAATCATGTTTAATTTGGACTTCTCTGTGCATGCTCTTTGAGGTGGACTGACAGACAAGAACGGTTTGACCTAAAAATATCAAAATTGAAAATACTGTGGAAACAAAGACACCTACATCTTGGATGTCCTTGAGGTAAGCTAAAACATACTGAAAATTAATTTCAAAGTGAACTATCCCTTTAAAGAATACCATGCTACTACAAAGGTACATGTGTAAAACTGTAGTATTACCATGGTACTTTACAAAGGTATTTATGTTTTCGTCTTAGTAAAGTCATACTGACAATTCATACGCAGTATTTACATGGTTCTCCAACGAATACCTTTTTATGTACACTTCATAAGTGTGTGTTTTAGTAAACACAATTAAGAGCGATGGCAACATTTAGAACCTGCATGCTTTTTGTTCAAAATAAACTAAACATATGTCAATTCACTAAACAAAGCATCTAAACAAGCACAAGCAGCCTCTGTTTTGTTGTCATGACGATGACGAGCACCAAAAGTAGGAGAGGAGGCTTGTTGTCGTTTCTCACACGGTGGTGCAGAATTAGAGAGCTGATGTCATGTACCGTGCCTTATCAGGTCATTAGTTCAGACGCTAACTGTGGCAGATGAGTCAAAGGAAACACTGGGCCAATCATTCCTGCGGGCACGGAAGAAATCAGACAAAAACTGCCGCCAAGTGACCATAAAAGTGTACTGAAAGTATGAATACAGAAATCATACATCATCAGTGCCACTGTTTACATAACAAAGTACCACGGTATTGCATAGTGACGTCACAGCAAGGATTCCAACACAAGTCTAAACACAAGCACTCTGGACTTCATCTCTTCTCTCTCCTCACACACTTCCTCCACAAACTGAAATGTTTAGACAGATCCTAAAGTCCAGAGAGTCATGAGTCACACAGGCTGATTTAAGACATCATCTCTGTCTAAAAGGTGCCAGCCGGTTCCCCTGGGCCCGTCACAGAGGAACTCCTTCAGTAGGAGATGGAATCGCTAAGTGCAATCTGACTCTTACTCACAATGAAGTCAGAGCCCAACAAACCTCGCCGTTACATGGTCACCATGCACATAAACACAAATAAATCTCCATTCTTAAACTTCCTGCAAAAGAT
The DNA here is from genome assembly GCA_030378365.1 of Hybognathus amarus. NCBI lineage: Eukaryota > Metazoa > Chordata > Actinopteri > Cypriniformes > Leuciscidae > Hybognathus > Hybognathus amarus. The sequence continues at coordinate 250,064 of JAQIUQ010004951.1, read as the reverse complement.
GTGAGGGCTCACTGAAGTTAAAAGATGGCTAGAAAGAGTTCCGTCTTCAACATAAATCTGAAGA
>JAQIUQ010004951.1:0-247500 GCA_030378365.1 Hybognathus amarus | reverse complement strand
CTCCTTAATTCACAGAATTGTATCTCCATCATTCCAATAAAACTGTTTCTTTACATTATTTATACTAACAAAAATACCCATGCCACTATCATGGATTTGTTTGTTTTGCTTTATGTATATGGTATAAATACCAAATGGCACACAACTTTAGACAATCTTTCAGAAACAAAAACAATACAAAAGTATAGCTGCAAGCAGCAGGGTTTTCAGGGTTTAAGCACATGTAAAAAGGTACTATATTTTTATTTAGCAAGCAACCATCTTAGATCATAGATAAAAAAGACTATGATATTTAATAAGGAATATGTTTTGTAAAGTTTTTTTTTAGAGTTATGCGCACAGCTTTATGGTCCGATCTCCATACAACGTTAAATGCTTGTTTTATTTAGATAGTATCATGTGCTGCTCATCTAATTTTGTATCGAGTTTTTGTTTAGTATTTATAGGCTTTTGAGTATATTTTGCAATGCCCATTTCTAAATAACCCTATCCAGAGGGTATGAATTTGCAGATGTTTTATCATTGGTAAGTGAATAAAAGGGTACAAATAAAAGGGTAAAATTCATCCATTTTTTTTATCAGGAAAAAAATAAATGTCTATGTGATCTGATGCACATGAGTGTTTGTTACCTGAATTAACTGGCAGAAAATCCACAGAACCAATGCAAGCAATATGTTACAGACAAAGCATTAGAATGGGCACAACATCACCACAGATGTAAATATGTCAATCTTGGTCACATAAATGCAGCGTTTCTTTGAATCTACAACACAAGACATCTTAAACATCACATGGAGAAGAATGCTAGCAGTGACTGTGGGCAGCACTGAAGCATTCCTGCATATCATTTCATTTTAGAAAGTCATAATATGTAGATTAAAGTACAGCAATGAAACAGAAGACTTATTCATCGGATACTGGGCTCATTTGAACAGAGATTTGATTGTCATTTTGTTGATCATATAGTTTTAGAGTCTAAATGGATGGTCAACAAAATGACAACAGTGCAAACAGCGCCCTCTACTGGTCGCTTTGATAACCAAAATACAAAAAGGCCGGCATTTGATATTTTGGGGTTACTAAAAAATAATATTGATACGATATATTTCTAACTTCGTCCTCTAAATAAAAAGAAACAAGAGAGAAACAGTCACTTTACCTGAAGAGATCATGTCCATGTCATATTTATCCTCCGCAGATGCCATGACAAACTTTTAAAAAGGAATTTAAAGATAATTTACAGGAAACCGTGTGTCTTTCACATTAACTCCCGGTTCTTGTCTTTAGGTTGACTGAAAAAAAGGAAAGAAGACAAGCAGCAAGAGAAAAACAACAGTCAACCTACTTCTCACATTTCGAGGCTTCTGGAAGAAGTTGATTAATAGTTGGGATAAACATTTAGATATAAGGTTATATTTTTTGTGTGTTCCCAATTGCTCGAATAGCAAAAGACAAACTGCACAACAGTGTTTTCACAACTTTCACAAAGAGGAAAAAAATAGAGAGATACTGATAAAGACAGTCAGACTCAGAAGAGAGAAAGATGTCAACTTTACTGTCTCCCAGCAAGAGCCGCTGTGTAACCCTTCATAGCAGAGTTAACTTTTTGATTTAACGCAAAGGTATTATAATACAAAGGTTTAGTGTTATAACTGTAAATTAATTAAAAAAAATAAAAATATAAAAACCATAAGCAGGATTTACGATGCTCATCATGACCGTTAAACGCGTCATCATAGTCTGAGAAAATGGCGGCTCGTTCGCGATTAACGAACTACATTTCCCGAGTCTCTCCGAGGCGTGCGGCGTGACGTCAGCACGGCTGCTGTCAGTCAGACAAAGACAGTCAGTCAGTCAGGGCGAGTCTTCCTCACAACATCACAAAAAATATCATCTTCAACACCTGACAGAGCGCATTAAATGATCTGCTGCGCTGAGATATTGTGTATTTTCCTCATTCCAGGTAAGAAAGGGGATTTTATTCCTGAGGACAGTCAGTTTTGTGCTGGCTCGTGCTAAGCTAACTAGCCGCCTGCATAATTTAGTTCGTTTTGTTTATCTTGTTTACAACGCGCTTCGTGGTTTAATTTTAATCGGCATATGCATGTAGTTTAAATCGGTATAAGCTTGTTTACCTGTCTAGATAGTTTATAAAGTAATATAATCGCCAATTAATTAGTTATTTTGCCAGTTTTCCCAGTGTGAAAGTGCTGAACTCGTGTATTTAACGTGATGTATGCATATTCTTAACATGTACTATCGAATATTCATAAACAATCATGCAAATACCCCACTGAGTTTTATATATTTACATGTGCTGTTATTTAAAACCCTTTTGGTGTATCTTTGCAGAGGTCAGGACACAAATGAGTCATGCAAAAGTTGTTGTTTATATAGGTTGAAATACACCATTTGAGTTACTTTATAAGCGCTTGTTTAATATTTTTAATAATATGAATGTCGTGTGCACGCTGGATGTCTTTTTCTAATGCTGGATAAGCAGTTATTTTTCATGCATAGAGATGAAGGGCGTACATCTGTGCATTTATCACTATCATATGACATGCATTTAGAAAATAACCATATTTTAAACACCGTCTGGGCTTTCTAATGCAATGCACGGATTTAAATGACCGTGATTTGTCAATAATCCTCATTGATCATGAGTTTGCTGCATTGTTGTTCTAATCTGCATTCATAACTTGAGTTTCCAGTGTCTGTCTGATGATATGAGGATGCATGGAAAAAGATTTCTTTCCTCTTGTTTGCATGCTACAATTTATAATAACTCCTGTTTTTAACCTCTGGAGGTCATTTGCAACACCTAAACAAATAAGCATGCAAGTAAGCAGTTAAAAAAATAATCAGTGTATATTAACTTGTGATGTTTTAGATATTGCAAGGTTTAAAGGTTAGATTTGCATGTTTAAGTCTGTAATATGTGCCAAACCATAACTCTCAAACTAGCTGAAGTGAATAATTATTTACACACAGTTTACTACTAATTGTTAGATTTTGAGAAGGCAAATGGAGAACATGGCGGATGTCGATCTGTTGTCAAAACAAACAAATAAGTTTTTATAGTGCATAAACCCTGCAGAATTGTGTTGCATGACGTCTATGTGAGTTATTAAATGAAAAGAAGAAGGGCACTTGGATTCTCATGTGGGTTATTATTTAAAGCTTTCAGTGAACTCCTTTGACTGGATGCAGTCAGATGAGCTGATGCACGTGTGCATGCGGTGCAGGTCTAAAGAGCCCTGCAGTGAACGCCTGCAGTGTTTAATGCTCCAGTGCAGGGTTTACGCGAGCACTAATGCAGCAGGGCGTATGGGTGAAACCCCCGTCAGAGAAGGATCGCATGCATGACACACTGTGAGGGACACACTTTTTTCATTCTGACTGTATCGCTTTCATTGCACACACAATTTCTGTCTCAGTTAAAGCCTCACAGCGATGTATTTTTAGAAACCCACAGTGGCTGCCACGTTCCTATCTCAGACTTTTATAAGGATCATCTGAGATCTAAGTGGAAGCAATTATGCCGTACAAGAGCCTTTTTTTAGTGGCAAGTGCTTTGGCTCCAGCTGTGCAAGGTTAACGGTTAACCTGTGCAAATACAGTAGGGCTGGGATAATGCCACATCGGTGAGGAATTTCACAGCAAACCAGCGGCGCAACTGGGATGGTTAAGTTATAGAAGTTACTAAGTTGCCACAAGGGCTCTGGGTCAGCCAGTTTGCTATTAACCTTCCCATCCATTTTTCCGGGAACAGGTAGCACGAAGATAAAATAAAGTAAAAAATAGTTTTAACATGCAGTTTATGTTCAGTATAAATGAGAGCACGGTTAAAATGTAACATAACCTGGTTGGCTAGTCATCTATTTACCGCCTGGTATTAATAGACCCATGCAGAACTATTAGCTTAATATAAAACCATGTGCTCTAGATTAGGAGGTTAAACAAAACATGCTCCATATTTGCATTCTGCGCTTTAATCTGTGAGATTTCACATAAACTCCATACTCATCCGTCATTGGGCGGTATGGTTTCCATGACAACAGCGACAGTAATTGCTCGTGCTTGCTGATGAAAGCCGTCTTGGATAAACAGAATTTTAAGTAGGTCAGATGAATCCTGCTTTTATCATCATAACTCGACTGCCATGAGATGGCGGAACGCTTGAAATTATAATTAATTTGTCTTGAGATCTAAGAGAATTGTGGGCTTGTTCAGGAATAGCGCATTTCCTACTACAGTAAGCAAACGAACCCTTGATAAAAACATGCAATGCATCCGACCTTCTGTTTCTAACGTGTTCAGAGTAAAACAAGTGACTTTTAAACCGTTACCCAGTTTGGTAATTGAGTGAGTCATTGGATTGATTCATCCGTAACTAATGCCTTTAAGAGTAATTTGTGAATCTGTTTTATTAAAGAGATCCAGTGCAATTTAAGTGTTTAAAGGTTCAGCAAAGATGCTGAGTCGCGGTACAGGAAACACTGACTTAAACTGACAACCCAACAGATCACTCAGATCATTAGGATCACTTCAGATAGAAATATCAAGGGTGAGTCCGCTTTTAGCTACTATGCTGGAGCCAGCGATCAGATGTGCTCCTACAGTCACATTATTAACCACAGACTTAATTCGCTTGTCCATTTTTAGATTATTACCAATTAAAAAACCTAAATCTCTTACAGTTGTTTTCAAGTGACTTGAATCTACTATGGTGTTTGGGGGGTTATTTGGGTTAGCGAATACAATAACCTCTGTTTTTTCCTTGTTTAACATTAGAAAGTTTTTGGCCATCCAGTTTTCATGCTAAAAGTGAATCAAATGAATTTGTAGACTGTTATAACTGTATCATTTATCTGCTTTAATTTTGTGTATTTTCTATGCAAAGCTCTATGAGTTGCCCTAGTGTATGAAATGTGCTATATAAATGAACTTGCCTTGCCTTAAACGCTAAAGATTAAATTAAATGAGTCCTCATGATGATGGCAATTAGATTTTAAAATATTTTAAAATAGCTATGATGTTTTAGTTTCAACATCATACATTATTTTTTAACTTCTAGAATTGTTTGTTCAAAGGTCTAAAAGTTAGGTTTTGTTTGTTTAGTAGTTGTTGACCAATGAGTTATTTAATGGCAGTTTCAAACATGAAAAAAGAGGTACACAAATCTTGGATAATAATTGGACGCCACTCTCTTAACCCACTGGGGTTGTTTGGCCAAAATGGACCTGAAGCATTAAAATAAAAAATTGTTAAATCACAGCTTCTTCGGAATGGTCCGAAATTTGGTGACTTTGATGGTATTTGGTATTTGAACACCCAAAAAAATTGGGGACAGGATGTGAACAGTCTAAGTTTGTAAAAAAATAGTCACACTTGGGGTGTTCGGGTCCAAATGGACCCTCATAGGAAATTAATGGGAAATTGGCAAAAATGTGAAAAAACGAGTTTTTTGGTGCGTACAATCTACAAATCAGCCACAATCCATAAAAAAGCACACAACAGTGAAGGGGTGAATCTATAAAACATCAAGAGTGCAAAACAGACACAGCCACACACACACACTTTTATACACTTTCACACTCATAAATTCAGATTACATAAATCTGTTTTGAATTTTTAAAAATCACAGCTTCATCGGAATGTTACGAAACTAGGTGACTTTTATGGTATTAGGTATGTGAACACAAACAAATTGGGGACAGGATGTGAACAGTCTAAGTGGTTGTAAAAAAATAGTCACTCAGGACCTTCGGGTTCAAATGGACCCCCATAGGAAATGAATGTGAAATTGTCAAAAATATGAAAACTGAAAGAACTGCATTTTTATTAAGTTAGAATAAGTTAGAATTAAACATTGGGTAACAAAATGCTTTCCATTTGTTCTCTTTCCAATGCAATGTTCAGATTTGATTGTATAATAAATTAAAACTGGCACTACAAATTACCATCTAACCCATACAAACAAAACAAGACAAAAATAGTCTTTGAGAATCTCATAAAACATCAAGAGTGCAAAACAGACACAGCCACACACACACAATATGTTTTTATATTTTAAAAATCAACAACCTAAAAAAAATTGGTATATATTTGCAAAAATCACTAGAATCCCCAAGCCTTTCTCCAGAGAGCTGTACTGTAAATCCACTATAGTGGTAAAAATGTGCTATTGCGTGATAAAAATGCTCAGTGTGTCTACCAGATGACATCCATCTTTTTTCAAAAATTGCTTTCATGAGGCCTAGGCTTCACTCTAAAATGTAATACAGCTTTGATAAAAACAAAAAACGAAAATAAAAAATTTCAATTATGTTCAATGGGAAAAAATGGGTAATAATTATTGCATAAATATTAATTATAAATCCTAAAAGTATCTCAAAACACCAAAAAAGAAAAGAAAAACATTTATAAAAAAAAAAGTAAAAAAAAAAAATTGATTTTTTTTTTAATATGAATCCTGCCCTTTGGGTCCATTTGGACCCGAACACCCCAAGTGTGACTGTTAAACGAACAACCCCAGAGGGTTAATCATGCATTTGCATGTTGCATTTGAAAGTGACCAGTGTTGAAAAAGTTGTTGCATACTGTTCACTTTGCTTTTATAATGCACCATATCATATTTTTTCTCTACAATTCTGAATGTAGCCTCAGTTTGTTTCTTCTCCTATAATGTCCATTGATGCACACGTGATTGTGTATTGAGCTACAAATCAGCAATAACGTTTGTTTGTGTGTCCCATCAGAATGTCTCACTACACAGATGAGCCACGCTTCACCATCGAACAGATCGACCTGCTCCAGAGACTGCGGCGTACAGGAATGACCAAACCCGAGATTCGTGCACGCCCTGGACACCCTGGAGCGACTTCGACGTCGAGCACGGGGACAAATTCGGCCGGCGCGGAGCGTCGGACTCCAACGCCACCACCTCCAGCACTACACCCACCTCAAATAACACTAGCAGCGCCGCTTTGGCAACTTCCTCCACCACTTCCACAGCGACGCAGACGCAGTTCCACGGGAACTTATCGCCATCGCCCAACAACAGTTACGCTACATCTCCGCCCGCCGCTTTACCGTCGCCGGTGTCTCTGGTCGCCATGGTCCAGAATGGCCGAGACGCGTTGGCGGCCACACCCAATGGGAAACTATCACCGAACCGTTGCCCGGTAAACAGTGCGGCGGCGATGAGGTCGTATGTGCTGGAGGGGTCAGAGGAGGACCTGGATATAGACGACAAGGTGGAGGAGCTCATGAGGTCAGTGCGGGTCAGATTTATCATGGTTAACCTAAACTGAAAACATTAACATTTTCATGCTTGAAATAAAATTACCGTTAACTGAAACGAAAAATAAATATATATATATGTATATATATACATACATACACATACACACACACACACACACATACACACATACCGATCAAAAAGTTTAAGATCCGTAAGATTTTTTATGTTTTTAAAAGAAGTCTCTTCTGCTCACCAAGGCTGCAATTTTTGATAAAAAATACACAAAAAACACAGTAATATTGTGAAATATTATGACAATTTAAAATGACTTTTTTATGTTAATATATATTAAAATGTAATTTATTCCTCTGAAAAAAGCTGAATTTTCAGCATCATTACTCCAGTCTTCAGTGTCACATGATCCTTCACAAATCACTCTAATATGATGATTTTATGCTCCAAAAACATGTATGATTATTATCCATGTTGAAAACAGTTTTTTTACATTTTTATTTCAGGATTATTTGAGGAATAGAAAGTTCAAAAGAAACTGAATTGTTTTTGGAGCATAAAATCATCATATTAGAGTGATTTGTGAAGGATCATGTGACACTGAAGACTGGAGTAATGATGCTGAAAATTCAGCTTTTTTTCAGAGGAATAATTTACATTTTAATATATATTAACATAAAAAGTAATTTTAAATTGTCATAATATTTCACAATATTACTGTGTTTTTTGTGTATTTTTTATCAAAAAATTGCAGCCTTGGTGAGCAGAAGAGACTTCTTTTAAAAACATAAAAAATCTTACCGATCTTAAACTTTTGACCGGTAGTGTATATATCACAGTATCCGCTTTAAACATTACAATGATCATAAAACTCAACAAGTGAATCCATTTCACCAGCGAATTACTCTGACAGCAACACCATAGAGCAACCACAAAAGTTCAAACACAAAGTCCTAAAGATGGCTGTGCGCTTGTTTCTCTGCCGATTAAGGTCTATACTGTAAACCGAGAAACTATAATAGTATCTCAGTGACACTGGTGTGGGTCAAAACCAATTCAAACTCACTCTGACCTGAATTTAACACTATCAAATAGTGATTGTTTGCCTGGTGTAAACGGAGTTATTTTGCTCTGGGACCATCTATGATGAGCTTGATAATCTTCACATACGTCAAGTTTGTGTCCTGTGACGTGTGCAGGCGGGACAGCACCCTGGTGAAGGAGGAAATCAAAGCCTTTCTGGGCAACAGACGCATCTCTCAGGCTGTGGTGGCTCAGGTCACAGGTCAGTCCGTCATCACCCTATTACCACAATTTGTAAAAACATGCAACAATTACAGTAATGCACATGCAATGCAAATCTAATGGGGCTAGACATTGCACTTGGAATCATTATTTATATATATATAATTATTATTATTATTTATTTTTTTGGAGCACCCAACTTGAGCAACATTTGATGCTTTTGGATCTGATAAACATTCAAATACACATAATTTTAAAAGAACAGCCACAAGCCAAAAACATTGGAATGGATCTATTACAAGGCTCGGCTATAAGGACTCAAGGTCATGAATTGCGGACATTTTCAAGTCTTGCTAATTTCAACATTGAAGCAATTTTAAGCATTCAAGCACAAGATGATGTGAAAGAACTAAATTCTTATAGTTGATTTTCCGTGCACACATCTGAAAGTCGCCTGATTACTTTTGCATTACAAGGTTTCAGAAATGTTCTTAAAATATGCAAATAATGCATTATCCAATTAAATATGCACTCCGTTGCATGAAAAAAAGCAAGAACAGGTGAGGACAGAACAATAATGTGCAATAGAGTTAATCATAATTACTAAACAGAAATAGAATTATGAATGTTCTGTGTGAGATGACCTGTCGTTTTGTCATTCATTTGTTATTAATTTGTGATCTTTCTCTGTCAGGCATCAAGTCAGAGCAGGATCTCTCACTGGCTCCTTCAGCAGGGCTCAGATCTCAGCGAACAGAAGAAACGAGCTTTCTACCGCTGGTACCAGCTCCGAGAAGACCACGCCAGGTTAACAAACTTCACTCGCTTTCATTTTACTGTAGGTTGAAAGATCCACAAAGATAAGCTTGAATCAAGTACAGGCTGAAAAGTTTGAGAGAATGTTTTGTTTTTGCAAGAAATGAACACTTTTATTCAGCAAGGATGCATTAATTTGATCAAAAGTGGCAGCAAAGACGATTATAATGCTACAAAAGAATTCAATTTTAAATAAATACTGTCCTTTTAAACTTTCCATTTATCAAAGAAACCTGAAAAAAAGCATCACAGCACAACTGTTTTCAACATGGATCATAATCATCAGATTAGAATGATTTCTGAAGGATCATGTGACTGAAGGCTGGAGTAAATATATTCAAATAGACAATATAGCTGTTTTTACTGTATTTTTGATCAAATAACACATACATATATTTTAACATAATGAATCAAAAACATTGATGTAAATTTTCAGGTGCCACACTAAATATGCGACCCACCCCTGTATCTCTGGACGAGATGGAGTGGCGTCAGACTCCGCCCCCATAAGCTCCGCCCCCGAAGCTTCGTCTGCGCAGAGGAAGTCGATTCACCTGGAGGAAGGAATGTCTTGCTGTGATGGAGAGGTCTGAAAAACTGTCAATGTTCAGGTCTCAATAACATTTCAAATTAGGAATAAAATCTGACAACAACAGTATTATAAAATTCCCTTTTTTTAAACTCAAATCATGCCAACAAACAGGCTGTTTATTAGTTTGAAATAATGTATTTCTTTTGTTCTCTCATCAGTTATTTCAGTGATAATCAATATCCAGATGAAGCCAAACGAGAGGAGATCGCCAACGCCTGCAATGCTGTTATTCAGAAACCAGGTAAAATATGCCGGTGTGTCTGAATCTGCACAGCTGTGTTGCAACAGATAAATGTCACCGTTGCATTTTTATTTTTGCAATCATCTCTGACCTTTCAAACTCATTTTTCCTGCCTAGGAAAGAAGTTGTCTGATTTGGAAAGAGTAACGTCTTTAAAAGTCTACAACTGGTTTGCCAATTCGACGCAAGAGAATCAAGAGGAGGGCCAATATTGGTAATGTGTTTTAGTTGATTTATATTAATTTTAGCAAAATTTAGATGTTATTATGGTTTTAATTAATATATTGAATCCATTTTTGTTTTCGTTTAATTAATTTTAAACTTTTAATAATTATAATAAATGAAAAAGAAATTTATTTTGTGGTGTTTTTGTCACTTATCTTTTTTTAAAATGTTGACAGTTTTATTTTATTTTATTTCAGTTTTATGAAAATGATATGTTTCTTTGCCAATTATAAATAATAAATGCAAATAATAATAATAAAAATGAGTTTAAAAAAAGTATATTTCATTTAAAGTAATGAATTTTTTTAGTTAACTATAATAACCCTGATTTATATGTAGTAAAAGACATTTGAAATGACTTAATTGTCTTAACGAAGAAACTTGACTCAGGAGTTTACTGGTTTCGTTTGCTGATATTCGTTGTGTGGTGGTCACTTAGTGGTTTTTAAAGAGTTTCAGATGTTTCATGACAGGGTCTTTTTTCCAAGAAGCCACAATTCTGGAAAGCCACGGATAGATGTGCAGAGTCCCGGAGGCACTCTAACAGTGACGACATCGACGCTAACGACTACAACGAACAGGTGAGAGGAATCAACAACTAGATTCATCATCTAACAGCGATTGCTACAGCTGATCTTCATTCATATCTCATTACAGGGTTGTGATGTTGCCTATTTGAGAAGAGAAGCTTGAACAAACCTTTTGGTTACTACCGTCTGGAGCCCACCTCACCAACACAGGTATCACATGAAGACCATCACACACACTTTATACGTGCAAATAAGCAAAGCTTAAGATGGAGTTACTCAAACAGTCCTAAAGAAAAGTTTAAAAGGTACAAAAGCAAAAACCAGCCTGTTGAATTCTAAGGGTTTGAGAGTGTGAGGAAAAAATGGCCACAAATTAAATGAAAGTAGTTCACTTTAAAAAAAAAACAACTTTTGCTGATAATTTACTCACCCCCATGTCATCCAAGATGTCCATGTCTTTCTTTCTTCAGTCGAAAAGAAATTAAGGGATCCAGGATTTTCTCCACATAATGGACTTCAATGGGGTCCAAACGGTTCAAGGTCCAAAAGACAGTTTCAGTGCAGCTTCAAAGGGCTTTAAACGATTCCAGATGATGAATAAGGGTCTTATCTAGCGAAACGATCGCTCATTTAAAAAAAATATATATATTTTTGATTCAGCACATCCCACAGATGCTCAACTGGATTAAGATGTGGAGTATTGAGGCCAGAGCAACACCTTGAACTCTTCATCATGTTCCTTCCATCAATGTGTGCAGTGTGATAGTGTGCTTTATCCTGCGGAAAGAGGCCACTTCCACCAGACAACACCATTATTGAGGCGGGGGCGACAAACAACCTTGCCGTTTCAGAGATAATCTGACTCAGTCGGCTTGCCATAACAATCTGGCGTTAGTGAAATTCTCTCAGATCCTTATTCTGCATCCGACACAGTGATTACAAGAGCTGATTGTTTACTTTCCATCTAATCTATCCAGACTTTAATATGTGGCCTTGTTAGGAGATGATCAACAATATTCACTTCACCTTGACTGGTCATAATGTTTTGGATCATCGCTGTATAATAATGTAATATTACAAATTACATAAATATCATTTTGACCAATGCAAGTGCTAATCTGTATTATATACCAATTTATTGTTATAAAAAAGGGTTACAATGAAATGTTGTAATTTGCTTGTAAAGCTAAATGTGATTTACATTTTAGTATTTTTATAACCTGATATTAAACGTTTCACTGCCGCAGTTGCTAATTCACGTACCTGTCTCTTTAAGGATGATGCTGGCAATCACGCAGACCACCAGGATCCCATCTCTCTCGCCGTGGAGATGGCAGCCTGTAAATCACAGCATCCTCGCCCTGTCCCGTACGGGAGCCGTGGCCAGCGAATTCAAAGAGCAGAGGCACTGGATGATGACTGAGGAAGACTTCAGGACCATGAGGATCAGATGTGTGGATGTTCGCAGACGTGTTCATGTGGCAACGACCAAATCAGCGCTCTGTCTCGAGCTTTGAGATTCTAATATCGCCTGCCATCAACACTCCTGCTGAACCACTAAACAAACCCAGAGTACATGACAAGTGGAAGGTTGATCCCACGGCCTCCCGAACCCTTGCAGAGAAGCTGACCCAAACCTCATACCTCATATCAGTTCCAGTAACTCGTAACGTTCGTGTGCTTCCCGGTCTCTGTGCTCCAGTAACTCTCATCGCCTCGTTCTCACGCGGAGAGAGGCGAGTCTGATGGCAAAAGGACGTTTTTAAACGGCAAAGCTGTATCTTATTTCCGCTCTGGATCCATGATGAACTCTTCCATTTCCCACTGCAGATGCTCTCTAGTTAACTGCTTTAATGTTTCTACTTTCCTTTCGCATGCCATTTCATCAAGCAGCAATCGGGTGAGTCTCATGAAAACGCTCTGAGAACACATTTCACCACAAATGAAAGGGAGAGAAATTAAAAAAAAATATTTTGCACAGAATAAACATGTTTTGAGGATCGATAAGATTGTTTTTAGCATATTTTAAAGAAGTTTGGAGGGGATATACTTAAATTTAATAGCATTTATGGTATTTTTCCTACTTTTTAAATGCAAATTTAAAAATTTAAATTAAAAAAAAACACAATTTGGGGGAAAATGTGCATAACTGACATACAAATTCCTTTTGATTTGCAGGTGAAATTTATCTAGGATGTTTATTTGTTGTTGTGAGGTTCACCCAAATGCATTAGAATCAACTTTTACGTGCAAAGGGGGAAAACTGAATTATAATCATTGTGAAACTTGAAAGAAATGGTTAAATAACCGCCAAAGCGCGCAAAGTTATTCTGTGCAAAAGCTTAAGTCTCCTAGACTCTAAATGAACCTGCAAAGAGAGACCGCTCAGCGTTCGATGTCCAGCATTACCCTTAACGCATTATTCTTATGTTTGTATTTATTTAACGTTTATGTTTTTATTTACGTGCAATCTACGCAAAGAGTCAAGACCGAAGCATCTGTTCTCATTGTGTTTAGATATTTAGATCTAAAGATGTCGACGTGAAATATCAGTTCCTCTAAAATGTTGGCTCAGCCAGAACTCCAGTGCATAAATGACGCTGCGTCCACACAGCTTTATTATTATTATTATTATGAAATGACTTCAGAATTTCACAGTGTTCAGAGAGACTGACTAATAAATGTTTCCTCTGCTGCACGGAGATTCTGAGGGTCTGAACTCTCATCTAACATAAGCTTGGTTCCAAAATGTAGCTTAATGTATTCAGAAAAGGTTCTAAAAGAACTTTATTCACTCGCTGGGCTTCATTTATTTTATCTAAAAGAAATAAACGAGCAGAACGAATAATTCGCAGAACCATTCTTGCGTAAATGATCTCAAAACTTGCTGCGATGATTGTAAAGTCAATATTACATAAATGTAGTAAATTTAGGTAGAGCAGATTCTGGGTCTTACATAGCGCTAGTTTATGATAAACATTTTGTAAGCTTTATATTAACACGTCAAAAACACTTTAGGCAGAATTCTAATGCCCTTGTGTTATTCAGCGTAGCTTGGCGCTCTAATGATGATTGAAAGACTTTTACACATGACAAATGCATAGAATTGCCTTAATGTAGTATTTATTACCTCAGAATGTGAATGATTAATACTTTCATTAATATGATATGCCACTCCACATGCCGACGAGTTACTGACCCGATGCAGACACATATCTGAAGCGCCTGAGGTTTCTGGAAGGTGAAAATAAGCGGGGCAGTTTGAAATCTGCCTCAATGGTTTCTCGATCAGAAGCGCGCTGCAGTTCCACTTTTCACCACAGATTTACCATAGGAAAACTGTGGGGGTGCTGTAGAGCTGCGGCTATCAGTAAATACATGCGCTATTTTAAATACATCCAGCTCACTTTACGACTTAAAATAGTCTAGAAAATCAAAAAAATATATATATATATTTGTTGCAGAAAGCTGAACACATTTACAGTTTACTGTTAATTCAGACTGTTTGGATGAATTTTTGGCGCTTCGATTGCATAAATAAACTTTTAAAGGCAATTGCGCAAGAATGATTCTGACAGAAATTCGTTCTGCTTGTGACGTGAATGAGGCCCTGATTTTATGTATCCTTCCTCTATCTTCCTGTGTACAATTGTTGAATTGATATTTACGAAATGTCAATTTTTGTTGAATATTAATTCAAGATTCTTTTTATTTAATTGTTTTACACCGTTTTTGTTTTATGTTCAGAGCAGTCTCCTGAAGCGTGTCTGATTCAGATGAAGCACCCCCTTCACTTAAGATACTCTCTATTTTATTTGCCACTTTTTAACATTTTTATTTCAATTTATCGAATTTGAACATTGCTGTAATGTTTAAATGACCTTTTACAAAAACTGAAAAGGATGTATACTTCCTTGTTCATGGTTGTGTCATTAGAGCATTTACACACATGATAAAATGTGCCAAACTGCAGTATGACGTCAGGTATTGACGTTTCCATTATCTCACAGTGACATACTACGAATGACTCGTTCTGTATCCTCAAGTGTTTGATTCCAGTTTTATTCTGTGAACCCATAACGTAACCCTGCTGGTTTAAAGGGGTGCTTTCCATTTAGTTCTTCATGTCTATAAAGGAAAAATCTATAGAACTGTATAAATAAACAGAATACAGCAACTATGATTTGAAAGATTGTTTGAATCAAGTAATTATATTCTGTTCTGAATCCTGTATCTCCATTTAAGAATTTAGTGCCTTTTTTGGACAGTAGACTGTTCTGTAAGTATACTATAGTATATATATGAACTTTTTGTACAGTTTCTTTGTTTAAAATGACTTTTTTTAAAACTTGTGTTTATTTTAGTACTTTATCTTCTGGGAAATAAAGGTATATTGATAATCAAGCATGTGATTTTATTCTTTCATATAAAATCTTTCACCATTTTAAAAGGCGGAATGATAATAAAATACGTTTATTACTCTCACCATTGTAATATAAAATCCTCAACATTATTATTTTTTGTCATTATGTTGATCTGCAAAATAAATTAAATAATCTAATGATAAATTACTCATTCAAAAAGAAAAAAAGATCCCAAACCAAGAAAAAATACATAAGAACAATAATTTCTAAATAAAACTGTGGCACTTTTAAATCTCCACAGGTAAAATCCTCTCACCTCCATATATACTGTAATTCATCAGTATCCTAATTTTTCCAGGTATCCAACACAAGCACCTACTCCCTTTGACACCGGGTCCATAAACAGGGCACTTTGTTATATTAAAAAGACATTTTTAAAAAAGTAATACCAAAAATACTGCTTATAGAGGCTGGAAATACACCTCAAAACCCTAGGTACTAACTATTGTACACTAGACATGCATTAGTAAATCAAATGTCAGAGACATCAGTGTAGTGTTTCAGTGTCGTACCAATACTGCTGCTGCACCAGAAAGTCCTCAGTACACGCACATCAACAAGATGCATTGTCCTCAGCTAACCCAAGACTTCCTGTTCTCCCCTTGCGTCCTCCAGCCTCTCCTTTGGCCATCGCTGTCAGGGCTGCCAAGTTGGGACTCGAATCCCGAGAGGTTCTGCTTGCGTTTCTGCCTCGACCTTCTAGCGGTACCCGTTGCTTTTCGTGACCCGATCTGCTCTCACGAGAACGCCGTAACCAGGGTTGCAGTGGAAGTACTGGCGACCGTCGACCGAACCATCGCTTTTACCTAAAAATGAAGAGCATAAATATTTGGTGATGCATACGAGGAGAAATTTGCTCAATTAAACCGCAAGCAGCAATTAACAGGCCAAGCACAATGAAGACGTGATAAGTCATGCTGGGAGCATCAGACCAACTGCAAAAATGAGCAATAAACAATATTCTCTTAAAATACAAACATGTACATACATGTTGTCCATATATTATCAGTAGCCCCGTTTGTGCTATATAGAGTGAATTTACACCTTTGCCATTAACATGTTTATAAATAACTGAAAAAAGCACGATGTCAGTGCATGTCAAAACATCCCCCCAAATAGCCCTTGGTCCCCAGGGAGTTAAAAGGGAGTTAGAAGGAAAAATATAGATTAATACCTTGATATAATCACTCATTAGATATACATTGAGGCAGCTGTGGACTCCAGAATCCAATATCAAATGAGTTGAATGACTTCTCTAAGCTTATGAGATTTTACTTGAGTGTTTTGACCAGACTGCACACACACGAGCAGCGGATCTTGCTCATTTTGCTTTATAATTTTGATGAAATGTTTTGATCCACTTCAAATGTTGACTAGTGTATATTGAAGTGTCCTCTCATTGATTGAAAGAACATGTTATCTTGGTGTTTTGGGAAGAGTCTCCTGTTTATAGTTCGAGCCTGATCAAATACAACCTTGAAGACGCTGTGTGTGTGTGTGTTAGTATTCTTGGTTACAGGTTAAGGAACAAGTGGCATCATTGGAGATTGACAGACTTGTTTTCTTCGACATGTTGATGCCTAGACACACAGTCATGTGACCTCGGAGGGCCACTGGTACCCAACTCAGGGTCCTGGTGGCAGCTGTACAGACTATGAAGATAGGATTCAGTCTATGGGACCCCCTGCCTTGAGTACATGACAAATTTCCCCTAGAGGACAATAAAGTATATTCTATTCTATTAGTCCATGTGTGGAAATTTACTATGTTTATCTATTTCTTAGCCATTCAGAATCATTCAACCTGAAGAAATAAATATAGCTTATACCTTAGTGAAGGGTATAATTGCTGTGATTTTTGTAATGTAAAGACGGGTTGGCCTACAAACTCCTTGTGAGTCTTGAAGCTGACTTCTGCATGATGAAACTACAAACTATCTTCAGTAAAAATGTTCTTTCATTTATTATAATTCTGACTCTTGTCGTAAATTGACTGCACTTTTAACTCCTGGTCTTAATTAATCATATCTGGTCCTTGGGTCTTTAACTATAAATTCCATAACAGCATTTTAAGACGATTTCAGGCAAAATGCCTAAAATTAATAAATAGTCACTAGTAATAATTTAATGGTTTATCACTTTCAACCAATTTAGTTTCTACCATTCGGTTCAAAAGTTATTAGCACAAAGGGAGTGCAACTTTGGATAGTTGGTGGGGCTAAAGGGTTTTGAGATAGAGTCTCTAAATTTGCTATGGTGACAATTCAGACTGTCCTCTATCTGGGTGCTAAATGTAAAAACTTTCCTGCAAGAGGTTCAATGGCCTGCCATAGACTACAAGAGTGGAATAAGGAGAATGATAAGAACGCGAACAATTACAATAGGTGCCTACTGCACCTTCGTAGCTTGGCCCCTAATAAATGATTCATTGATCATGGGATTAGACGTAATTTCTAATAATGGGAACAGTTGGTTAGTCGATCGCTGCTATGCAAGTGTACATTTTGTAAAAAGGCACTAGTGAGCCCCATTTTAAATAATAATACAAAACCGTCGATTTTCTGATATTTAGAAGAATATCAGTAACCAGACAGTTTCTGGTCTCATTGACTTCCATAGTATATATTTTTTCCTACTATGGAAGTCAATGAGACCACAAACGGTATGGTTACTGATATTCTTCCAAATATCAGAAAATCGGCTGAATTGATTCAAGAACGGTAAAACTCAACAGTTTAACTCTGGGGAGTTGTAAAATGAGCCTATTTCCAAAAAAAGGGGAGTATCCCTGTAAGCTTACAATGTTTTGGGAAACGCAGCCTTGGCCAGTTTTTCAAGAATGTGGTATTGTACACGGTATTCTCTGGATCTATTGACTCCAGGAAACATTGGTCATGGGATTGCATGTCCTTTCCAATGACTGGACTATGATATGCATGATGATAGTATTGCTGACCTACCCAAGTTTCAAGAGCATTACCAACCTGCTGGAACATTCAAGCTCCACTCCAACCCAAACGCCCTTTGCAAAGTCAGTTGGTCCGACGTAACGGACGGTTCCGGTTTCATTGGCGCCCACAGTCACATATTCCTCTTCTTTCAGCCAGTCGGGAAGTCTCAAAGCTTGAATCCTCTGAATCCGAAAGGATCTCCAATCTCTCTTGAGACACTGATAAAGAGTCAACGTGTTTAGTTTTACCCTCTTCCTCATGTAGGATTCCTTTGAAAGACTTCAGGCCAGAGGACTTGATTTTGTGGATTTGGGAAAGGGTTGGCATTGGGAGTGGACTTGTTGGTTTGTTCAGGTCTTGATTGCTGGGACTGTTTAGCAGTCTTCACTGGTACAGATGGGTCAGATGGTTTTGAGGCAGCTGGGGGTGCTAATGGTGTAGACGGTACTAATGGGGTTGTGGTTCCTGAACAAGATGTTTGGCCGGCCAAAGCGACATTGTCAATGGGGTCATTGTTTTTCTGAGGCAAGGAAGCAGAAACAGTGAGTTTCTGAGGTGATGCTTCTAGAGGAGACACTTGACCATGTCCCTCTGATTTCTGGGATTCAGTAGATATCTGTTCTCCATGTTCTTGGTCAGCTGGTTCAAGTTTTGATTGATGCTCTGGAGATGTGCTGCTTGTTGGCACAACCACACTGTCCGTTTTTGGTTCAATCTTTTTGGAAGTAGACTTGTCTATTTTGGCTTCAGTGCTGTTGGGAAGAGGAGGATCAACATTTGAGACCACACACTCAGAGAGAGTCGCTGTGGAGACACTCGTGGAGAGGTATCCACTTGAGACGTCACTGATGGAGCTGTAGGTGGAATCACAAACCGGACTTTGCTTGGGATCTACTGGAATAGCAAAAGAAGGTGAAACCTCCTCGATCTCTGAGGGAACAGTAGGAGATAGAGCCTCCTCGAACCACTGGAGTCAGATTAGAAGGTAGAGCGTTCTCAATCTCTGGAGAAAGAGATAGAGGAAGAACCTCCTCAACTTCAAAACAAAGATTAGTAGGTAGAACTTCCTCAGCCACTGGAGGAACAGAAGAAATTGGTGCTTCTTGAGGAAGAAGAGCCAGCATAATCTCCTCAACGTTTTCTGGTTTCTCTGAAACAGGAGTTTCCATAACATGGCTCTGAGGAGATCATAGGGATCAAGCTATAAGTAACAATATACACAGTATTAAAAGCAACTTTTAAGTTGACCCACTACACCACATCACCAGATAGTGTTCACCATACTAATAAGGAGATAAACATGTAGACTTACTATCTGGATGTCAGACGTGGTTTCTGAGGAATTGCTGGATGCCTCAGCGGTCTCTACTCCATCATGAATCACTGGAAATATGGGCACAATGGAAGCAGGTTCTGATTGGCTGTCTTGAGCACGGTCTTCTGAAGGAGCCTGAGGAGTCTTCAAAATAAAAACGCATCAAAATGTATTCAACTCCATAAGATCAAACACAAACATATTTTATGTACACTACCGGTCAAAAGTTTAAGATCGGTAAGATTTTTTATGTTTTTAAAAGAAGTCTCTTCTGCTCACCAAGGCTGCAATTGTTTGACAAAAAATACACAAAAACACAGTAATATTGTGAAATATTATGATAATTTAAAATTACTTTTTTATGTTAATATATATTAAAATGTAATTTATTCCTCTGAAAAAAAGCTGAATTTTCAGCATCATTACTCCAGTCTTCAGTGTGACATTATCCTTCACAAATCACTCTAATATGATGATTTTATGCTCCAAAAACATGTATGATTATTATCCATGTTGAAAACAGTTTTTTACATTTTTATTTCAGGATTCTTTGATAATTAGAAAGTTCAAAAGAAACTTGTGGCAAAAAGTTAGTTTTAGTTCACACACACATGCTAAAATTAATGAATTTGACAGCACTAATATATAAATACAAAATATTTTTTTATGAATTATATTAATATTTAAAATGTACAAATGTTATATAATATACATATTTATGTATATTATACACAGACTAACCATTTCACAGCTGTTGATGTCTTCAAGACTAACAGACTGCACAACAATACGTGGCACATTCTGGGTGAAATTAAAGAGAAATACAAATATTATTAGTGTTTTACCAGGAATACCACACATTTTGCCAAACAACTTGCAATTATTAACTACATTGTTTAAATATCGATATAAGCTATCGATATAGCTTTACAAACCTTATACTGTGCCATGGAAATACTATATTATGCATTTCTAATTGTAAAAATAATTTGTGAAATATGTTTAGTCAGCAGGTGTTTTACCTGCTCAAAGGCAAGAGGAGGAGGTGGCTCTTTCTTCTCATCTTTCTTAGATAACAGAGACTTGAACATCTTGGGTACTGGAGACACCAGAGCTTTCACTGGGGAGAAATAAGACGCAGCAAATCCTGAGAGACCTGCAGGGACACGGTTTAAAGAAGCGGCAGAAAAGCAGAGGAGAAAAGAGCAGGACACCCATTAGAGCAAACAAGAGTGCAAAGCATAAATAAAGCATTAACAAATACAGAAGCAGACCAGCGCCTCCATCGAGAGCACAGCAGCTGAATTAAGCACTTATAAAAGGCAGTAAGTGTACTTTATCTATTTATGTTTAACACAAAGCGGCATGCAGTGCTGAGCACATGCACAGACCAGCAGGTCAAAGACATGCAGTAACAACTTTCAACATGTTGAAACTTAAGTTATCTGAAGACATGTGGTGCTTGCTGGCATGCTGCTAGAGTTGTAGCTGGTTGCTAGAGTGTTGCTAAGGTGTTCTGACTGTTTTTATTATAATGCTATGTTATGCTATGCTACGTGGCCTCCTAGGGCAGCGAAGCAAGTGCATTCTGGGAGTTGTTGTCTTTCATGCACATAAGCCAAAAATACATTTTCTGGCTTTTATCAGTCTAGAAAGCTCCAAATTCAAAAATAATTTCAAATTTCTTCTACATTAATGACCCAATTTAAATACACATTCAAAGTGTATCTCTTTAAAGCTGGTTTAATGAGGATGACTTGAGGACAGATACCTGGCTCTGAGTTTAGACTTTGTATTGATGATGGGTGAGATGTACTTTTTGGAGAGGATGTTGGCACAGAAATCTCCTGCTGACTGTCCCAAACACCCTAAAAGAAAGCCAAGCACAGACACAAACCACCGGTAAACAAGCTGAACGTCTGGATGGACGGTAAAAAATTACAAAAATGAAACAAATGACTCAAATGCAAAGAGTATACTTGATGTTACTGAGTGACGAATTGTGAAAAATAGTGGCATATACTGTAAGTATTTACCAAACTGTGACACAAAACCACAATTTAAGCCGTTTTTTTCCCCTCACTTTATAGTCTTGGCTGGTGGACAGATCTTTCCTGCTGCCAGAGAGCTGCAAAATAAACAGATTGGGTTTCATATCTGGTTTCAGTTTGGGCTGATTTACATGATGAATGTTTGCTCAAAGACGTCTTACCCGGTGTATATTGGGTGAACTGAGGCAGCGTTTGGGAATCTTTCCTTTATCTGTCAGATGTTCCCTTACTGAAACCTCCTGAATTATTCACCAAAATACAAATACGACATGTAAATGTACTTTAACCCCTTAACTGTCACTTGCCTGTATACAGGCAATCTAACTTTACTTCACTATATTACTATTAAATCCTAATCTAGTCATGACAAACTATATATCGTTGGAAAGGTCTAAGACTCCTAAATAGATATTTTAGTGCGGTTTCTTTCTTACAAATTATGAATGAACAGTAATATATGAATTTATGACAAGAGTGCGCCTCAAAAAATCAACGTCATTACAGGAGTTTCTGAGCTTTGTCACAAAAAGTCGACGCACACACTTTTAATAATTGAAACTTTGGTTTTTAGTGCTAAAAGTTCATAATAAAACATAATTAGTATTTGTCAATAAAAAAAATAAAAAATTATATTTTAAAAAGTAAGGTAAGAAGTCCTCTAAAAAGTATAATATATTATATATATATATAAATATATTTTTTAATTATTATTATATCACATATTTTAGTAGTTATCATAAATTAGGTATCATTTGAAAGCTTACAAACTCAGAATTCATCCTGTGAAACCCGTTTTGAAATTGGACGTTGTGTTACCGTAGAAACGGTATTTTTTTATTAGGCCCCTCCCCCTTTGGGCATCATCTTTCATAATTTATTATCAAAACCTTTTCTAATCTTGACAAAACACATTGTCATTCCATATTTAGTGACAGAAGTGATATTTTGATAGAAATGTATTAATTTGTTATGGCAGAATGCATGCAATTAAATTCAACGGAATTCAATGGCACCCGGTGGCTATTTTTGGTATAACGCCTAAACAAAATCTCATGGAACTTCAAAATTTGTGATATCAACTATACATTTGGAACATAACTTGGTTAGATATATAGCTTTCATTTTATAGTAATTTTATAGTAAAAAATATTTTGTAAAATATTTATTTTATATTTAAAAAAATAAATTATATTTGATTTACTGTAAATTATAACTTCCATAACTTTTTCATACTTACATTTTTTGAAGTGCTTTCACTTCAGTAATAATTTGCTGATTGTCTTCTTTAAAACAAGACCAAACTTGGGTATATATTCCAAAGCATTCTTGAATTACAACCATTTAAGTTTGTATAGTGCATTTTAATGTCAATTATCAAAAAGGGGGTGACAGGTAAAGGGTTAAAGTATGTAGCAAAACAGAGCTTTTATGTTCTTATTTAGACATATTGATACAATATTGCATGCACATAATTAGTATTGTATGGGTGGTATATATGCCTGAATAAGAATCATAACAGCTCTGGGGACCATGCGGCATGTCAGACCTGTCTGAGACGGTCCAGTGTGAGGATGTTGTCCACGGCTAACACACTCCGCAGGTATTTCTCAATGGCGGCTTCACTGTCGGGTCCCAGGTTATCAGTGCTGCTGGTGGCCAGTCGGGCGAGCATCTCCCTGTCCTCAGAGCCCTGCATGTCCTGTGAACACACACACACCAGTTTCTGTTACCAGCCTCACATAGACTCATGTACAATATTATTGAAAAGTTGGGGTTTCAGAAAGGGGTGGGGGTAATTTTATTGAGCAAGGATGCATTAAAATTATCAAAAAGTGACAGTAAAGACACTTATAATGTTACAAAAAATTTTATTTCAAATAAATACTTTTGAACTTTATTCATAAAAAATCCTGGAGCTGTTTTCAACATTGATAATAATCAGAAATGTATATTGATGCAGCAAATCATCATTAGAGTGATTTCTGAAGGATCATGTGAGACTAATGATGCTGAAAATTCAGCTTTGATCACAGTAATAAATTACATTTGAAAATAGGGTCAAATAGAAAAGTAATTTTAAATTGTAATAATATTTCACAATTGTAATGTATTTTTGATTAAATAAATGCAGCTTCGGTGAGCATAAGAGACTTCTCTCAAAAACATAAAAACCTTACTGAGCCCAAACTTGTGAAGCAGTAGCATATAATCTAAATTTAATGTATAGTCTGGGCAAGTGACTCATGTGTTGCTCATGTGCTTCGACATACCCCTGGGATATTTGAGACGATCTCAAACTGTGACTCCACTGCCGTGAAGTGAGCTGCGCTGAGACATCCTCCTAAACAGACTTTGAGCAAACCCCTGCAGGCCAGAAATAACATCAATAAAAAGCAAAGTAGAAAAATAAGATCACCAATTATAGACATTATCATAGTAAGAGTCACACCTGTCGTCCGGTGAGGTTCACACAGATGCGTTTGCGTAGGACCAGCTGCATTTGTGCGGGATGACTGAGCAGAACGACGACGCGGACGGTGAGGTAAACCCTCTGATCCGGCCCTGTTGCTCGATTTAGTTCTGGACTGTTGTGAACGGTGCAGTCCCATGATGCCTCTGCCTTCACCTGTGAGGAGAGAGATGACTCGGACATCACAAATCAAAACTTTCTCTTTTAATTCAAGCAAATACTGCATCCAGATATGCATCGTCTGTTCTCTTTTTTGATATTATGAGTGGTTGCTTGGGCAGTTGCTAAGGTGTTCTAACATGTGTTTAATGTGTTGCTATAGTGTTTTGGAAGGTTGTTAGTGAGTTAAGGTGCTCTCAGAGTTTTTATGTTGCTGTGGTGTTCTGAGTGGTCACTAGGGAGTTGCTAAGGTGCTTTCCATGTTTTTATCATGTTGCTGTGGCGTTTTGGATGGTTGCTACGGAGTTGCTAAGGTGCTCCCAGTGTTTTTATTTTCCTGTGGTGTTCTAAGTGGTCACTAGGGAGTTTTGGATGGTTGCTAGGGAGTTGCTAAGGTGCTCCCAGTGTTTTTATTTTAGTGTGATGTTCTGAGTGGTCACTAGGGAGTTACTAAGGTGTTTTCCATGTTTTTATCATGTTGCTGTGGCATTTGGATGGTTGCTAGGGAGTTGCTAAGGTGCTCTCAGTGTTTTTATGTTGCTGTGGTGTTTTGAGTGGTCACTAGGGAGTTGCTAATGTGCTTTCCATGTTTTATCATGTTGCTGTGGCGTTTTGGATGGTCACTATGGAGTTGCTAAGCTGCTCCCAGTGTTTCTTTGTTGCTGTGGTGTTCTGAGTGGTCACTAGGGAGTTGCTAAGTGCTTTCAATGTTTTTATCATGTTGCTGTAGTGTTTTGGGTGGCTGCTAGGGAGTTGCTAAGATGCTCCCAGTGTTTTATGTTGCTGTGGTGTTCGGAGTGGTCACTAGGGAGTTGCTAAGTGCTTTCAATGTTTTTATCATGTTGCTGTAGTGTTTTGGATGGTTGCTAGGGAGTTGCTAAGGTGCTCTCGGTATTTTTATGTTGCTGTGGTGTTCTGAGTGGTCCTTAGGCAGTTGCTAAGGTGCTTTCAATGCTTGTATCATGTTGCTGTGGCGTTTTGGATGGTTGCTAGGGAGTTGCTAAGGTGCTCTCAGTGTTTTTATGTTGCTGTAGTGTTCTAGATGGTTGCTAAGGAGTTGCTAATGTACTCTCAGTGTTTTTATGTTGCTGTGGTGTTCTGGATGGTTACTAGGGAGTTGCTAAGGTGCTCCCTGTGTTATGTTGCTGTGGTGTTCTGGATGGTTACTAGGGAGTTGCTAAGGTGCTCTCTGTGTTATGTTGCTGTGGTGTTCTGGATGGTTGCTAGGGAGTTGCTAAGATGCTCCCTGTGTTGCTGTGGTGTTCTGGATGGTTACTAAGGAGTTCCTAAGGTGCTCCCTGTGTTATGTTGCTGCTATGGTGTTCTGGATGTTTTTCTCTTTAATTGTTAATTTCCTTTTTTATTTGAAAATGCCTTTAATATCAGATCTATTATGATTGCCTGTATTATTGTGGCATATCAGTTTTAGCGAGGACAGGAAAAATTACTTCCGGTTGTATTTCACAACGTGGGATATGATGATGCAGAATATTACTCACCTCACTCTCATGGTGTTTGACCATCTGTAAATCCATGAAATCATCTTTATCTTCTCCGTTCAGCACAGCGTCCAGACCTCCAGCTAGAGGAGCCGACAGATGATTCGTAGAAATCATCAGCTGTAAATGACAGAACAAACAATTCAGGATGAGTCGAGAGAAAAGCTGAACCTGATTTAAAATATATTATGATGATATTTAAGTAATTTAACATAAATTCTCATTTTCACGGCTCTCTGATGTCAGTTAATGGACACATAACATCACGGCTATTATTGTTAACTGAAACTAAATAACCAAAAATGTTCTTAATAAAGCAGAAATGCAATAAAATAAAATACAAATGATGAAAAATTGACTAAATGTTATAAAACAGAAGTATAATAACTAAAAGTATAATTTGAAGCACTAAAATTACTAACTGGAAATAAATATGTTATAATAAATAATATTGTCCTACTGTTAGTTTAACTGCTTCTATTGTTCTCAAATTTGTAAGTCGCTTTAGATAAAAGTGTCTGCTAAATGAATAAATGTAATGTAATGCAAATAAAAACTAAAAGTGAACTAAAACTAAAAATATAATAAATACCAAAATAAAAGTTACAAATATTTACCGCTGAGGCCGAGGAAGATGACTGGGATGTGGTGCTCCATCCCTGGCACAGGAACCCTGCAGGAACCAGACAGTGACAATAAGACTCATGTGAAGAATCAGCACAACAAAATTCCTATCAACCAATCAGATTGTTAGATTTTTTTCTAGAACTTGAACTTTAAGGCTATGACGCACTTCAAAGAACTAGCAGCGACAAAAGCCGACTTCTTCGGACAAAAAGCTGCGCTTCAACAAACCAAAAAGACTACAGGCGACTGTCAACTAGCATGTGTGTTCTGTGCCTGCATGTAAGAAAAAGCCACTCAACATTTTCACTAGCCAGAAATTAGACATTGATACCATATTTTTAATATGATCTCATAATTTGGCAGCAGGTTTATTAGGGCTGCTGTCACTTTAAGACCTTAAAGGCGCACGGATCCACTATACTGTTACACATGCGTTTTCTTTCTAAACTGTTT
Source organism: Hybognathus amarus (assembly GCA_030378365.1). Lineage (NCBI taxonomy): Eukaryota > Metazoa > Chordata > Actinopteri > Cypriniformes > Leuciscidae > Hybognathus > Hybognathus amarus. The sequence continues at coordinate 220,638 of JAQIUQ010004951.1, read as the reverse complement.
ACGTTCACTTAAAACAACTGTTTACACGTGAATACTCACCAAGACCTGCATTTTGACAATCTATTTTTTGTATTTGACTGTTTAAGTGCAATAAGCAGCGAAAATAACTCAAATTCAAGCCCTGTAACATCAACAACATTCATAATCCGGAGCAAATGAAAGAAGTGAGTGTGGAAAGGCGGGTTTGTGGGTCACTCACGGTCGGAGAAATGAGATAAGAGAGAAAGAAAGCGTTGTTTTGGTGAGTCACAGGCCTTAAAAGGTGGTTATGGTTAGATACGGTTAGTCCTATGATTGTTTAAATAAAAAGATTTTCTAGAATCAAAGCATAACATATGAATGTGGAAGAACTGATGAGCATCTACCACTCCGCAGGGCTCCTGGGATACCGCTGCCAGCAGAGGGCACCAGCACAGCGTTTCTCTCCTCTGTTAGTGTGAGACGGCACTCCAGCAGCTGGGACTCGCTCTCCACGTCCTCTTCTGACTTATCTATGTCAGGAGAAAGATCACTTTTCATCAGTGTTGTTCCTTGAATCTCATCACCAGCTGAAACACGTTTGATGATGGGTTCCTACCTTGCTTCCCAACAAGTTTCTGGAGACGTTGGTCCAGATATTCCTGTCGTTCAGTTAGAGCCATGAGCCACTGGGCCCTGAGTCTCTCCAGATCAAACTCCTACAGCGAGACATGCAGAAAACACCACATTTACATGATGACAGTGAAAACTCCAGATTCACAGAGGTTAGCCAATCATCACGGACTTAATTTACATATTTTAAAAAAGCCTAAAAATCATTACCTGATAACTGTCCACGTCTTTATCTTCCACCTTCAAAAAAAAAAAGAGGGAAAAACTTTAGACACGATTCTTGATCAATTCAGATTCTGTTCTAAATAAGGAGGCATGCAGTTAATAATTAGCATAAGACACGCCCATATACGGGCTTTCAGCACTAAGATTCCTTTAGCTCTCAGACAATAAGAGCATATATGCTGAACACTTTCACTAGCGCCAAGTGTGCAATTTTCTAATTTAAAATTTTCAATTATTATGCAGAAATTATCATTTGGGGTACAAATTAAGCATTAAACCAGTAAAGTTAAACTAGTAAACTCTTTACTATGTTCTGTAAGTGGCATAATAATTAATAATGGCATATAATGTCATCAGGGCTATTATCATTAACTAAACTAAAACTATTTAAATTAACTAAAATTATCTTAAAGCTGAACTAAAACAAAATACAAATAAAAGATGAAAAACAAACTAAAATGTCAGAAATGTTTGATCTGCAACTAACTCAATTAATTTTAAGTTGAAGAAGAAGTTAAAGAAATTTTAAGAAGCGCTAAAATTACTACTGGAAATAAATAAAAGTAATACACGCACAGAAACGTGCACACACACACAATTATTAAATCAATATAAAAAAAACCTAATAAAAATTACAAAAGCACAACTTAAGCCAAGATAATTTTTTTTTACAAAAAATATAAAGCCAATTCAAAATATTAATAAAATATAGTAGGATATAAATAATACTGAAAAAACTGCACAACAGAACTGATCATTTTCTTTACATATTAAGTGTTAAAATATTAAATTCAATTATACTATAAGATTTATTGTAGGATAACTTAGAAAAAAATATATATATATAAAATAATTTTTGCTTAATGCATTGCATGTTTTTGAGGTTATCTGCTATTTTAGTGTACGTCTGGTTTGAGCTGGTTGAAAAATTTGATTCACTTGTTAGTGAATCAAGATTTCTGTGTGAAAACATTTCACACCCAGATTTGGTGAATGAGATAAGACAGTAAGAAGTGTTTTCTTCACCCTCTGGGTCTCTGTGTTTTTGCCAGTTCGAGTCTGATGGACCTCCCACATTGCCGAATGGAGATGTTGATCACAGACTCTGTGATCAGAGGCATGGTGCCGGAGTCCTGGACTGAACGAACCTCCACCTGAACACGCCTGGACTGACCCTGTCACACATTCAAGAACCGCATTAGGACACACTGCATCATAGCTCAGATCATGAAGTCCCTGTAAAGGCAATCTAAACATATTATGAATGTTAGAAATGTATTGCTAAAACATATTATAAAGACTGTGAAGTACTGAATTGTGGAGTTAGACCGTAAAACAGAGGACACGCCCCCAGCGCTTGACAGGAGAGATTCGCCTTTTTTTTTAATAGCTTTTTGTATTATTCATATATGGCTGGGTGGCTGAAACACATTTTTCTGTGGTGTGACAAACTCAGAACACATCCTTAATTTTGACTTTACAGGGACATCCACACAGACCTGTTTGAGCTGAAAGATTCCTCCTGAGCACACGTCCTTCGCTGGCTGAACCTCCACCGGCACAAACTCTCCAGCATCGTTCAGCTCCAGGATCTGCACCCAGAGCTCCAGCCTGCGGGTCACTTCACTCCACCTGCACACCGGACAGCCCAGAAAACACCATTTCAACCGAGAGCATGGAAAATGGTTCCAACCTGTTTTTGGTGCTAGAATTATTGACTGATACGATAAAAAAAATGTTAACTCCTATTTATTATTTAATGGCATATCAGCATCAAAGTCTACTGTACATGCATGGCAAACTCAGAGTAATACAACTTAATAACAATAATATTTCAAATAATTGTATACATTCATTTAAAAATTTAAAATAAATATTTTTAAAATAATTTATTTTACATTAGTCTAAATAAAATACTGTATAATATATATATATATATACATACATACGTAATATATATATATATATATATATATATATATATATATATATATATATATATATACATACACATAATATATATATATATATCACAATATATATATATATATATATATATATATATATATATATATATATATATATATACATATATATATATACACATACACATATATATATATATATATACATATAAATATATATATATATATATATATATATATATATATGTATATACATACATACATATACACGTACATACATACATATACACACACACACATACATGGAGACATTTGTGTATTGTGAAAAGCACTACACAAACAAATTTGCCTTGACTTGCGTTTCAAAATATAACAAAATTGTATGGGTCTTTTCCTTTTAAATTATTCCATAAATTATTGAAGTACCCCTGAGATTATAATTCAATATTTAAAATAATTTTAATCATTTTTCATTTGAAGTACCCCTGAAATTATAAGTGAATATTTAAACCATTTTAGTAAGTAATTATTATTTTAGTATATTATTTAGACTGGTTTAAAATAAAGATTTTAAAATAATTTATTTTACATTAATGTTGGCTCATAGTCACATGACATGCAGGTAAACAAAGAAAATATTACATTTATATTTATAGACATTTTACTAAAATATTTTACTAAGTATTTTATTTAGACTAATGTAAAAATTATTTTAAAATCTTTGTTTTAAAACAATGTTGGTTCATAATCACACAACAAAAGAAAATATTTTATTTATATTTAGTAATATTTTACATAATACTATTTTAGTAAGAGTTTTACTTTGAAGTTTATATGTTTTATATATATATATATATATATATATATATATATATATATATATATATATATATGAAGCTTTTTATCAACTCACAAACCCCAGTTTTGGAAACCCACGATCATCTGAACATTGACTAAATCAATTCTGCGGTCACAGAAATAATCAGTGAATCATATGTTCCGGGGGATAATGAAAGGCAGGTGTACCTCTCTCTGAGAGAGCGAGTCTTCGCCTGAATCACTCCGAGGTCCCAGAGTGCCAGATTCCTGCGCGGGTTTGCCTGTTTGTGACCATAGACCTCAGACAGCCACGGCTCCCTCCATCAGAAACTCCAGGAAGTCTTCGGTTACGGACACTTCCAGAATCTACAGATGTGGAAAAACATGATGACTAACACAGTTTGTACATAAAAGGAAAGAAAAAACAAGAGAGGACAACATGTTTTACTGTAATGTGATAGAGCTCTGCCAGGGACGACGTTTTATCTGTATTATCTAACTAACGAATCTTTTCCAGAGTCATTTGGTTGATTCATTCAATTTGCTCATTTTGATGAACAAGTTCAAACAGGAGAACTCGTCCTAAAAAACGTATCTTTTAATGTCAAGCCTTGGTTGTCAGCCATATCTCCAGCTATATAGTTTCACCACGCCATCTAGATAGCCAGCTTGTGAACAATTCTGGCATTTTGGTCAAACACAAGCTTTTTTCCACATGCTTCAAATGGTTATTCATTTTTGTAAATATGCAATTCTTTAAATGACAAGACAAGGAGATGTAGCAGTTGAGGAAAAAACTCTCTGGAATCAAGATGATTCAAAGTAGATCTCTGACTTTAGAGGGCATTGATGTCCGATTTGTGACTGGTAAACTGGTATTTAGGCTAACATCATGAGTGTTTTAACCTTGCAGCTGTTGAACGGCACCAGACTCTGTGGCTCTCTGCTGCTGGGAGCGATCAGCCCGACCTCTGGAGCGATGAACACCGGCTCCTGCTGCGCCCAGAAGTGATACTGACAGAACACGAAGTTCGAGAGGTGCTGAGGTAGTCCTGTCGCCTGCAACACCTTGATCTGCACACAGAAAATGTCCAACGCTCGTTTCATCAGCGTTTTAAAGCTCTGCATAAGGATTGCATGTTTGATTGGAGATTTCCTCTCCTGACTGACCATGCACGTAAGTTTGCGTTCTTGCATCTCGCAGTCAGGACTGATCTCAGAGTCTCCGCCCCCGTCTCACGCTCCTCTAGTTCTCCACTCAGACGCTCCACTTCAACATGAAGACGACCTGCCACCTGCAAACACACAAAACCAGCAGTAATTCATCAATTCCTTTGAGGTTTGTCAGGACTGTGACAACGCATTTTTTTTTGCGATTTTGCTTCCATGACATGTCTTCTTTTTGACCAGTGGAAAGAAAACCACCAAAATGCACTTAAGTGTTTATTTTATTACACTTTATTGTTTGCATCTGTAGATTTCAATTAATATCTTTAAAGGCGGTGAGTTTGAGTCAGCTTTACAAACACCAAACTTTAGTTTTATTCTTGTTTATGTTCTGAATGTTTTTACAGAAGGGTTTGTTCAAAACACATTCGCATGAACATGGTGAAAATGTTTTTCTGGCTATTTTCTAATAAACGGAGTTATCAAAATAGTTATCCAAAACTCTTTTTTATGTAAAAACCTTTAATATATCAACAAAATGAAACACATTTTTAACCTTTTATCCAATGTTCAGATTGGGATTTTGGAAGTGCATATTTAATTAGTGCCTCATTTCCATATTTAAACAATGCATTGTCCACATCATAACTCATCTGTTTTGGACATACCTCCCCTTCTGGTTGATGATGGGCACTGCGTACTGCAGCTTCACGTCGTACAGCAGACAGGACAGGAAAACGTTCGCCACACCGATCAGACTGTGATTCTCCTGCTCGTCGAAGAACGGATCGGCACGCTTGAAGTAGGAACGCATAACCTGAGCACAGACAGCAGGGATGAGATGAACACATTTAATATCTCCAATAAAACACTCACAAATATAAACACACAATCACAAATATATATATATATATATATATATATATATATATATATATATATATATATATATATATATATATATATATATACACTACCGGTCAAAAGTTTAAGATTGGTAAGATTTTTTATGTTTTTAAAAGAAGTCTCTTCTGCTCACCAAGGCTGCAATTGTTTGATAAAAAATACCCAAAAAACACAGTAATATTGTGAAATATTATGACAATTTAAAATGACTTTTTATGTTAATATATATTAAAATGTAATTTATTCCTCTGAAAAAAAGCTGAATTTTCAGCATCATTACTCCAGTCTTCAGTGTCACATGATCCTTCACAAATCACTCTAATATGATGATTTTATGCTCCAAAAACATGTATGATTATTATCCATGTTTAAAACAGTTTTTTAACATTTTTATTTCAGGATTCTTTGATGAATAGAAATCTCCACTTTGGAGTTTTTAGAAATAATCGTTTTCTGTGATAAAAACAGGGTTTTCGTGGGTATATTTCTAAACCGCAGGGAAATATCTGTGTCTTCTCTTCGTGTAAACGGGTCATAAAGTTCTGACCAAAGTGTGAAAAAAAATCAAAGTGTGATCTGACATACAGGATTGTCCTCGTCAAAGTCTTTCCACTCCTGGTAGAGATCCCTCATGTCCACCAGCCGGTTCTCCATCTTCTCCATGGCCCAGATCTGCTTCCCTTTGCCCTTTCTCCTCACCTCCACCGCCGGCTCGCTGAGAACCGTGTCCCGCTGCAGAACGGAGAACATCAATCTGTTTTAAAGCAGCACTTTCACCCTAACCCAGAATTCAACACGGCCCTCTATGTAAAGTCCAAATCATTCCCTGAACCACTTTCAGTGAAGTTCCATGACTCTCTTCATGTTTAAAGGCTAAACTGATGAAGTATGTTTCAGTATTAAAAAAAATATATATTTTTAAATACACTACAGTTCAAAATTATGGAGTCAGTAAGACATTTTTAGTCAAGTCTCTTGTGCTCACCAAGGCTGCAATTATTTGGTAAAAAAAATACAGTAAACTCAGACCAGAAATAGTGTGAAATATTTTTACATTTTAAAATAATTGTTTTCTGTTTGTAAAACAATTATTGTAACTACATTAGGTTATATGAACTAATAATGAATAGCACAAATACAGCATTTGTTAAACTTTGTTAATGTTATTTTCAACATTTACTAATACTTGATTAAAATCTTGTTAACATTAGTCAATGCACCGTGAACTAACATGAACAAACAATGAACAGCTGTATTTTCATGAACTAACATTAACAAAGATGAACAAATGCAGTAACAAATGTATTGCTCATGGTTAGTTCATGTTAGTAAATACATTAACTAATGTTAACTAATTAACCTTATTGTAAAGTGTTACCATATATATACATATATACATATATATACATATATATATATCATTATATATATATATATATATATATATACACTATATGTACATACTGTATGCATAATATTATGTATATATAACAATATTATATTACTATAATATTATATATATGTGTGACTGGATACTGTAAATGCTTCAACAATCAAATCCATGCACACACACAGTGTCTGTCCTGACCTTGCGGTTGGCGTTGAGATTGGCAGCAGGAATCTGCAGTGTGACTTTATATTCTGTTTTCTTGTTGAGCTCTTCGGCGATGAATCCAGCCTCCTGCACCAGCAGATTGGCCTTCACGATCTGTTCTCGGAGCTTACGCAGACTTCGGCTCATCAAAGCCTCCCTGAGACCACATAAAGCACGAGATGTACAACACACACACACAAAGACTGTCTGTGGTTTAGAATACAAGTTCGAAACGCATTGGCTACGTTCACATGCACAACTTTTGGACTCAATTCATTCTGATGGATAAATCCGAATGTAGTGTTTAAGAACACTAAACATGTCATCAGGCTAATGTGCGTGTTTTTATGTCACAAGCTTTTTTGGCATGTGCACACTGAACGATTATACAGTTTCCTGTTTTGTTCCTGTTTGTGCATAATCACCATTCTACTACATTGGTTCTTTATTTGTTTTAAATAACATCATATTGGTCCATTTCTGGTCATAATTTGGAGACAATGAGCATATGAACCGATTGCGCCGTGAGTGATGCTTATATTGATCACGTCGTCTGTGGAGGAGAATCCGAAACAAGGACTGGTGGGACTTTGTTCTGCTCCACTTCACAGGCAAGAACAGCTCGTTGCGTGTCATACGTCATTGCGCTATTTCAACGCCATTTCACAAGCACGGTGCTTTCAGTTTCGGTTTTCAATCCGATCAAGTGTTTACATGTCGGATTAGAAAAGCAATAAACCAGCCCTTTCAATCGAATCGATTAATAAAGGCTTTTCAGTCCGACTGAGCGGTCAATCTGATAACTAACAGATGATTTGGTTGCATGTAAATGTAGCCATTGAGGTAAAGTAGTGTTTCCCACCTCTCCTCGGTCCACTGGCGCAGCCGGTTCTGTGAGGAGGCCGAGCTGACATGGAGACTCTCGCTGCTGTGATGATGATGATGCTGCAGATGAGAGCCCTGCGTCTGCAGCTCTGATGACAGGCGTCTGCGCAGATGCTGCAGTTCCTGCTCGTACATCAGCCGCTGGCGCTCCAGAGCCGAACGCTTCTCCTCCTCATGTCTGCGCTCCAGAGAGTGAAGCACTGACTGCATCGGGTCTAGAGACAGACACATACATTTCATATATATATATATATATATATATATTAGTGCTGTCAAACGATTTAAATATTTAATCGCGATTAATCGCATTAATGTCATAGTTAACCCGCGATTAATCGCATTAATGTCATAGTTAACTCGCGATTAATCGCATTAATGTCATAGTTAACCCGGATTAATCGCATTAATGTCATAGTTAACCGCGATTAATCGCATTAATGTCACAGTTAACTCGTGATTAATCGCATTAATGTCATAGTTAACCCGGGATTAATCGCATTAATGTCATAGTTAACTCGCGATTAATCGCATTAATGTCATAGTTACCCTGGGATTAATCGCATTAATGTCATAGTTAACTCACGATTTATCGCATTAATGTCATAGTTAACCCGGGATTAATCACATTAATGTCATAGTTAACCCGTAATTAATCGCATTAATGTCATAGTTAACTCACGATTTATCGCATTAATGTCATAGTTAACCCGATTAATCACATTAATGTCATAGTTAACCCGCGATTAATCGCATTAATGTCATAGTTAACTCGCAATTAATCGCATTAATGTCATAGTTAACTCACGATTAATCACATTAATGTCATAGTTAACTCGCGATTAATCACATTAGTGTCATAGTTAACTCGCGATTAATCACATTAATGTCATAGTTAACTCGCGATTAATCACATTAGTGTCATAGTTAACTCGCGATTAATCACATTAATGTCATAGTTAACTAGTTAACTCATTAATCACATTAATGTCATAGTTAACTAGTTAACTCGCGATTAATCGCATTAATGTCATAGTTAACTCATGATTAATCACATTAATGTCAAGGTTAACTCCTGATTAATCGCACATTTTTATCTATTCTAAATGTCTCTTGATTTCTTTTTGTCCCATTATTTTTTCTCATTTTAATGCTCTTATCAACATGGAAAAGTGATTCGGCTTGCTTTGTGCAAATGTTTTTTTATTGAAAACAACATTGGCATATATTGTGTTCAAATTCACACTAAAATTATCACTTGGAGCAAATAATCTCTCACACAATGTAACTGTCCATCAATAAAAGGGTTAAAGAAATACTGACAAGGTCCTGATATTGACGAGGGGGCGGAGAATTCGCAACAGCTGTGTGTGTGTGTGTGTGTGGGCATGCCGCGTCCTGTTGCAAAAGCATGTGAAAGAAAACTACAAAGTTTGCTAGGACAAAAAGACAGTTAATTGCGTTTATTTATTTCAGTAATTCAACTTAAAAGTTAAAAGAATATATTATATAGACTCATTACATGCAGAGTGAGATATTTCAAGCCTTTACTTGTTATAGTTTTGATGATTATGGCTTACAGCTTATGAAAACCCCAAATTCAAAATTTGAATATTGTAAAAAATATATTAGTTTCACCTTTTAGGTTGAATTACTGAAATAAATGAGCTTTTGCACCATATTCTAATTTTTCAAGTTTCACCTGTATGTGTGTGTACTGTGTATAAACATTTTGTATATAGAAATACACACATATGTATATAATTAAGAATTATTTGCATGTATATATAGTTATACATAATTTATTATATATAAATATTTTATTTATAAATGTAAAAAAAAAACTAAATATATACATGCATATGTGTGTATTTATAATTATACTACACAGTACACACACATATATTATGTAAACACAAACTTTCATTCTGGATGTGATTAATTGTCAACATAATCAACAAAGCAACATAATCGTTAGCCTATTATCAATTTTGCCATCATGCAGCATGATGAAACCGTGACTAAGTTTTTATCGACTAAAACTAAACTAAATGCCCAGAATAAGGTTGACTAAAAATTATAAAAACTAAAAAAGTTTTTTATAAATTATAAAAACTAAAATTTTACACAGTACTAAAACAAAATGAACACTATTTTAAAACACTTTATATTGATTGTATAACAGATTGTCTGTTGTGTCACGTCCCTCACCATTGCTTCCCAGCGCTTTCATCATGACCTCTGTCTGTGCGGACTCAAAACTGAAGCTGGCGTCACTAGAGCCGTGACTGAGACGGTCTACGTCCACATCTACACACTCGGGGTGAAGACCAGCCTTCATCACACACCCTTCCTCATCCTCCACGCCAACACGATACATGTTAGACACGCTGATCCTGAGAAACACAAGAGAAGACAGACGCCAGTCAGTATGCACTTTTACACACAGCTTTTTGATATTGTTTTTTAAAGGTCATTTGAGAGTTTTGATTCTATTAGACATCCAATCAGATCACCTGATCAGAAACAATTAAACCTAAAACTCGCAATTGACCAGAGTGTAAATGTGTCTCGCTGACCTGAAGAAGTGGTTGTTTCCCCAGAGGATTCGGTCCCCATGATGCAGCTGGACAGGAGACGAGATGACCGCTCCATTCACACACGTGCTGCACACACACAGACACACACAGTATATGAATTACCACATGTCCTGTACACATATTCTTACTATCACTGGCTATAGAGCAGAGACAGACTGATAATCATACCGAATGATCACATCCAAAATAAAAGTTTGTGTTTACATAATATAATATGTGATAATATGTGTGTGTGCTGTGTATAATTATTTATTTTGTATATATAAATACAAATGCATGTACATATATATTTAAGAATTATATGCACACATATATATATATATATATATATATATATATATATATATATATATATTATATATATATATATATATATATATATATATATATATATATATATATATATATATATATATATATATATATAAAATCTATATTATATTTAAATATAAATATTTTATAGATGAATAACACATTTTCTTAAATACATACATGCATGCATGTGTGGGTATTTATGTATGTATGTATGTATGCATGTATGTATGTGTGTGTGTATATATATAGGGCTGTGCAAAGAGTTGATTGTGACTTATATATACATATAAATTATAAAAATGTTGCTTTGGCAACCAGCTGAAATAAAACAAATTTAAGTTTATTTTTTAATTAAGTTTGTTTTTTCATGGCTTTAAGTTTTATTTAACTATAATAACCATGTTTGTAATTTATACATAATTTATGACGTTGTTTTGCTCATAATTCTCCATATGTGTAAATCAGTGTGTGTGTGTGTGTGAGTGATTACCGAGCGTTTCTCTTCGGGTCAGCGCTGACTCCCGACTCTAGTTTGATGTCTATGACACAATGCTCCGACTGAATCGCCAAACCACACAACTGAATATCCTGAGAGTCCGCAGAACCCACAAGAGTGTGTTCCTGTGCATAAACACACACAAATGGAAATTCAACCCTTCAAAACATGTTGCTTTCAAATTGAAATCATTAAAGATTTCCCATTTTTATACATGCATATATTTTACATGCATTTACATGTGTGAATTGTTATATATGAAATATTCAAGCTGAGAAGGTAACACTGATTTCCATTAATTCGTGTCTGTACCTTTAAGTAATACACAAGCAGCTCGTTGAGGGCGGGGTCTGCGTTCAGATTGACCAGGAAACATTTATCATCAATGACTCGGATCCCAGACGACTGCAGAGAAATTCCCAAATTTTCCAGTTGCTTCTGTCGCTCCTAAAGAACCAGATTCAATTCAGAGGACCGAAGCCATTGTGTGGTTAGCTGACTGTCCTGAGGGGTTTCATCATTTCTTTAAATGCAAAAAAACCTGACAATACCCCCATTCACACAACTATAACAAAAGGATCAACATACACAGTCAAAAATGCACTGTAAAAAACAGCTAAAATGCATTAGCACCTGCCACATCAGAGTATTTTTGAAAAAATAAAAAATAAATATTCTCAAAGAGATTTCAAAATAGTCTTCGTTAAAGCGTTATAAACCATGAAACCAAGCCAATCACTTGAATCATAAAATTACAAACTTTGTTTTCGAAGCAACAAAAAAAAAAAGAAAATCAAACTAAAATACAAAGGTAGAAGACTGCATACTTCACGGCTTTAGTGAGGGAAAGAACTACTAATCGAATTAAGAATAATTAAAAAATATATATAAAACTACTAATTTACAAATGTTTGTTATTTTTATATAAAAAATATTTTAAGTTTATTGCAAAATCCATATAAATATGGGACATAAATATATATACATGGGAGTGGGTGGAGCTAAAGAGATCTTTTGGAGCATGTTGCTTGTTTTGAACTCTCTGATTGGTGTAATTGCCTGTACAGCATCATGGGTAATATAACTTTTCACTAGGAAATCCACAGTTAAACACTAAATCTGCTTAAGTGATGCTGGCTGACGGCTTCAACAGAAGCAAATGCTATCAATGAACAACATCGTAGTTTGAGGCGAGAAACAGCAGGCAAAAACATGTTTTTTTTTTCACTGGTCAATTTTGAGATTTTGGGATATTTGTCTTCAATAACATGTCTTCTTCTCAGACTTGTGGTGAAAAAAAGTCCAAAATACACATTTAGGTCTTTACTTGACTACACTTTGTCTGCTTGCTTTTGTAGATTTCTCTTAAATTCTTCAAAAGTTGTCGTTATAAATCATCCTGCAGCTCAGCGATTCGCGATCTGCACCCTGTCATCACAAACACCTTAGAAAGCACTCTTTCTCTTATCCAAATATGGTCATTTCCTTTTTATCAGCAACCAATTGTGAAAGTAAAGGGGGGATTTAACTCTAAATGCCACGATCTCATTGGCTGATGCTAAATCTTTAAAGCCAGTTTTCTCAAAATTCTCCAAGTCCGAAATCTCCACTTCAGTAGCACCTTTATACACCAAACATTCCAGTCTTGTACCTAGTTATATTATGAAGACATTTACAGAGGGATTTGTAAATATATTATTCCTAGCCTGATTTTTATAACATTTTATTCCAAAAAACGTGGCGAAAATCATTATTTTAAGGCAACTGGCAGAATATTCTGATTTACAGGATGACAAAAGTAGAGATCCATAAATCCCTCTGTATTTTTTTTCTCATCTAATATGTGAACACAATGAAAAAATAATTTTGAAACTGGCTTTATCCAACACTCAGATTTTGTTTTTTTAAAATATATGCAAATTAGCGCATATTTAATTAGATACTGCCTCATTTGCATATTTAAACATTAAATTACAGAGAACTTGTAATATATTTTTTATCATCTTAATGTAGGTAATCAACTTGGAAAGTTTCATGGTGATATCTGCTAGTTAAAAAAATTACCCTATTCACTTGTAGTGTCTCGGCCTATTAGTCGTCATTTCAAAATCAATTTCCTAATGGAAGATTTTACTTCTGGGACCCAAATTTCACGCCAGTTTATCAGGAAGTGACGATTTTGTTCTCTTCGGCTCACTGGATGGAAACGGTGCTCTGTTAAATTCGCAACTTTGGATGGAAACATAGCTAATGTGACCTCAGCATCGTGTGTGTTTAATACCTGTGCGATATCTCCTCCGTCTTCCTGAGTTTCTCCTCCCAGCTCACCGTCATCTCCTGGATCAGCTTCTCGGACTCCTCTAGTCTCTCTTTCAGATCAGGAGCTTTCATTAACTTCACACACAGAAAAGCACTTTTTAGAGGTCAAAGTTCATGTCTTTCACACAGCAGACAGGTGTTAGTGTGTCGTACCTCAGCCTCGGTCAGCTGACTGCGCAGTTTCTCCACCTCTTCTCTCAGCTCTCTGATGATCCTGGCGTTTGCATCTTCGTTAACCACAGCGTGATTAACGATGCTTTTGGCGCGGTCGGCGTACCGTAGCGTGGACAGAGTCTCGTCGTAGTTGTCGGCCGCTGGACTAATCGTGGCAACCATGGCTGTACGACTGTTGCCTCCTAAACTGTCCTGACATGCAAATAAAAAGAGGAAATTACATCAAGCCAAATCTATGGCACCTTTTCCATAACAACAACTCAAATTGATGTGTTTCTTTGTACTTTTCGGATCTTGCCGGCCAATATGAACTACAAAAAAAACGCTACATGAACAAAAATTCTCCTTTTGTGTTTCACAGAAACAATAACAGCATACAGGGGCTGATTGACATGATGAGAGTGAGAAAACAATGATAAAACCTTAATTTTGAGCCAAACTACTCATTGAAGACTAATATTAGATTCTTACAAGGTGTGCAGTGTTAAAATAACGCTCTTCGTCACCTTCAGTAACCATGTGAGCACCGAGTCTCTGTAAGGAACAAATTTGTTCTTGTTTCTTCCTGCGCCCTGATCCGCCAATGCCGAAATCACCAGTCCGAGAGTTGTGAGAGACCTGAACACACACATGAATACACCGAAATATGTGTAAATGACAGTGTTTTTGTGTGAAGGGATAAACAAAAATAGTGTCTAAATGGACAAATATCAGATGACTACTCGAATTATTTAATTTAGGAACAGCGAAACTCCCCAAACTGATAAAAAACAAACATGTGTGTGGTTCCCTGTACTATTCAGACAAAATGGGGGCACAATATTGAGATTTTTCAAAACAGCTTATAAATCATACAGAACTATATTTTTCGAAAATGTAAAAATGCAGAAAGTTTTCTGTGATGGGTAGGTTGGTTTAAGAGTAGGGTTTGTACAGTATAATTCATTAGTGTCAATGGAAAGTACCTATAAAACATGGGTGATTGTGAGTTGTGTGTGTGTGTTTAACCTGTTAATATTGCTGCCTTCTTTGAGTCTCTCTCCTCCAGCTCCGGTTTTATCTGCTCTTTCACTGCCGGCCAGATCCACCAGACTGAGTTTGCTCACCTTCTCTCCACTCGTCTGAAAGACACATTACAGTCTATGACAATAACACAGCCAGTAGATCATGTCTTTTCATTTAAGTCGACATGAAATTAAAGTTCCAACCTGAATTTACTAGTATATTGTGATGCATTTTCAAGTGAAATGGCTATTAAACAGAACAAAAAAATGACCATAAGACCAGTAGCATACATTAAGAAAATAACTAGTGTCAAATTTGATTTCATGCTGACTTTAACTGTGATATATGTAGTCCTATTCTAGTTTTTATTCCTATTTAATCCAGTTTTTTATTTTATATATTACATTTATTTATTTAATTAACTATAAATATTTATTAATTTGATTGTTTTTGTATTTTTTACTAGTTTTCCCATCTACATTTATTTTTATTTTATCTTTTTCAGTTATAGTTAAAAGTTATTTCAGTACATGAAGTTAAAATAAATGAAAGGAGAAATGGTACTTTGACAGCTAGCTGAAATAAAATAAACCTAATTTTTATATTTTATTTTGGTTAAGTTTCCTCTTTCAAGTAATGTAAGTTTTGTATGGTTTTATTAACTATAATAACCCTGCTTTAAAGCTGCAGTGTGTGATTTCTGCATTACTAGTTAAAGTTAACCAAACTAAACTGCAAAGAATAAAAAGATTTTTATGTTTTCAGGTGAAAATGTGAGTGATGCAAACATTTCTTTAAAAAATATAAATATCGATATATTTGCTAAATTCAATTAGTGCCCCTAGTGACGCTAAAATTACACACTTCACTCTTCATTAAAAGGGTTTAAAGGTGCAGTAAGCGATTTCTGAGAACACTTATACTGTGGTATTTTTCCACAGATGTTCATCTGAGCTTTTCTCTTTTATAATGTCTCTCAGCCACCTCTCTTTCAACAGTCGTTCGTCAAATCTTCCTCTTGCTCACTCTCTCTCCTCCCCCTTCACGAGAGGACACACCCCCTACTGCTGATTGGCTCACTCTCTCTCCTCCCCCCTTCATGAGAGGACACACCCCCAACTGCTGATTGGCTCACTCTCTCTCCACCCCATCATGAGTGGGACACACCCCCTACTGCTGATAGGCTCACTCTCTCTCCTCCCCTTCATGAGGGGACACACCTCCAACTGCTGATTGGCTCACTCTCTCTCCACCCCATCATGAGGGGACACACCCCCAACTGCTGATAGGCTCACTCTCTCTCCTCCCCCTTCATGAGGGGACACACCCCCAACTGCTGATTGGCTCACTCTCTCTCCACCCCATTATGAGTGGGACACGCCCCCTACTGCTGATAGGCTCACTCTCTCTCCTCCCCTTCATGAGGGGACACACCCCCAACTGCTGATTGGCTCACTCTCTCTCCGCCCCATCATGAGTGGGACACACCCCCTACTGCTGATAGGCTCACTCTCTCTCCTCCCCCTTCATGAGGGGACACACCCCCAACTGCTGATTGGCTCACTCTCTCTCCACCCCATCATGAGTGGGACACACCCCCTACAACTGATTGGCTCACTCTCCTCCCCCATTATGGGTGGACACGCCCCTTACTACTGATTGGCTCACTCTCTCCTCTTCTTCATGTGAGACACGCCCCTTCCTACTGATTGGCTCTCTCTCCTTCCCATTATGGGAGGACACGCTCCCTACTGCTGATTGCTCACTCTCCTCCTCCTTCACAAGTGGACACACCCCCTACTACTGATTGGCTCACTCTCTCTCCTCCCCCATTATGGGTGGACACGCCCCCTACTGCTGATTGGCTCACTCTCCTCCCACTTCACAAATGGACACACCCCCTACTGGTGATTGCCTCACACTCTCTCCTCCTTTACTGGTGGACACACCGTCTACAGCTGATTGGCTCATTCTTTCTCCTTCCCCATCATCAGAGAACAAACCCCCGTACAGCTGATTGGCTGAAGTGTGTGATCAACCTTCAACAGTGTTTCTCAGAAATTTCTTCCTGCAGCTTTAATTTGATGACGATCTGTGTCTCACCCCCGTCTTCAGGTCTCTGAGGGTGTGTGTTAGAATGATGTTGAAAACAGCATGTGACCGACTGCTCTCCTCCGTTCATGTTTGTGGCTGCCACAGTTCGGGATTTATTTCCCTTCCGACATCAGAGACTCGATGTCCTGAAAAACCAAAAGAGGACATTCACAAACATACAGTTTCAGCACTGAGAGCATTAGACTGGAAATTCATGAAGGTGGTGGAAGAACCTTGTAACTGGACACAGCGAGACGGGACAGACCGTCGACATACGGCCCCAGCACATTATGCTCCCGGACCCTCAACGCCTGCCGGCTCCTGAGAGAAACATCACAGCATATTTTTCATAAGAGCCAACAATATTTGCAGTACACAATCCAACATTTAGAGCATATTGAGCATTGTAATTCAATAATTTTTACAGGTTTTTCATAAATGCGGAAACCTAAACAAAAAAAAGAGGTGCTTCACTGGTGGCAAAATGGGTTTTCAATAAAACATGGCTGCCTATGTAACTAGAAAGCCAAAAAAAGTTGAAATCGATGCTACATGACTAAAGGAAACTAAGAAAAAGGAGAGATTACTACCAAAAAGGTAGGAAAACTTCAACACCCATAATGCACTGGGCATGTTGGCGTCCAAGGCCACGCCCACTCTGCTCCTATTGGCTTGACCAGAGTCAAATAGGGGACTATAGTAAGAAAAACTTAGCAAACTTTTAGTCATAATGGTGTCGACTTGTATTGTTCCCGGGTGCAAGAATTCAAAGAGTAAACATTTAGCGGGAGTGAGTTTCTGTTTCCAGTGAAGAGTTCGGCATGTTGTAGGCGATGGATAAAGGCTGAAAAGTATTGTAAACATGGAGAGAACGCTGTGATGGGAAATCAGAAAAACCTCCATGTTTGCAGTTAACATTTCAAACTGGATGGCTACGAGCAGTGTTTTAGGCCAAACTGAGGGGGAAAAACTAAAAGAAACTGCCATTCCCACAGTTATAATGTCTGCCGATGATGCGTTTTGCTGAAGGAAAAAAAACGCCCTGGACTTTCTCAGTGTAACAGAGACAGAGTAAACATTGTCCATTTACATATACTACCGACATTGTAACAAAACAAAAAAGGGGTTGAAAATCAGTGAACTTGCACTTTAATTGTAGTTGTTCACCCTCACCCTTTGGGATCTAGAAGGTCTCGGACCTTCTCGTTGTAGATCTCCATGTATGAGACCTCCACGGTGAAGCTCTCGCCCTCTCTCTGCTCCTTTACAGTGCGCTGAAACAGAGAACTGCACAGACGCGGGATCAGACCTGGCTGTTCGGCCGTTCCCATCATCGTGTACGACTTTCCAGAGCCTGCAGTCAATCAAGACAAAGAGGAGATCAGCGGGAACCAATCAGAGATCAGTATCCTAACCCTATAATGCAAAACTGTATATAAAACAGTATATTTTTAAAGGAGTAGTTCACTTCTAAAAAAACTTTTGCTGAAAATTTACTCACCCCCATGTCAACCAAGATGACCATGTCATTCTTTCTTCAGTCGAAAAGAAATTAAGGTTTTTGATGAAAACATTCCAGGATTTTCTCCATATAATGGACTTCAATGGGATCCAAACGGTTCAAGGTCCAAATGAGAGTTTCAGTGCAGCTTCAAAGGGATTTAAACGACACCAGACGATAAATAAGGGTCTTATCAAGCGAAACGAGCGCTCATTTAGAAAAAAAAAGTCGTTTATAAGCACAAATGCTCGCCTTGCTCTGTTCTGTGACGAGCGTCCGTGATTCTCCTGTTTAAACTTGTTCATACAAAATTCAAGAATATTTTGAGTCATGGCTCAAAGGGTGCTAGATAAGACCCTTATTCATCGTCTGGAATCATTTAAAGCCCTTTGAACAGTTTGCAGTTTGCACTGAAACTGTCTTTTGGACCTTGAACCGCTTGGATCCCATTGAAGTCCATTATATGGAGAAAATCCTGGAATGTTTTATCAAAAACCTTAATTTCTTTTCGACTGAAGAAAGAAAGACATGGACATCTTGGATGACATGGGGGTGAGTAAATTATCAGCAAGTTTTTAAAAAAGTTACTGCTCCTTTAAAGCAGATAGCATGAAACAGTAAGTATGCCTGCTTAAATCAATCATGGAGACTGAGAATACTTCAGGCATGGATAGCTGTCGTAACTGTACCTGTTTGCCCATATGCAAATATACAGGCGTTGTATCCCTGAAAAGCGCTGTCCAGAAGACTCTCTCCAAGACACTGAAACACCACATCCTGACCTACAGGTTACAAATGACAAAATTTGAATAATCATATTTTGCAAATGAGAATAACTGGCATCATGCATTACTAAATCAACTGAAAATACTGCAGAAATATTCAATAGAAGTTTTCGTCCGTTTACTTCCATTGAAAGTGGAATTGATTTCTTTCTGTAAGATTTTTGGTTTTTCTTATTAACTGAAAAAGTTGTAAAACTATAGGTAACGAAAAATGCAGCAAGCTGTAGAGCTGATAAACTGTAGATTTGATCAAGTGGTTTTACAGGTTTGTCTTTACTTCAGAAAAGAAAACACATGCAGTGAATATTGATGTCTATACAGTAAGAGTTTCTTTTGTTGTCATAAATGATGTCTGATGATTCATACCACTGCAGTATAAAGGTATAAACAGATTCAGAGTTTCCATCATGGGAATAGTCATTATTTTGAATATCAACAGACCTGCAAACTTGGCCGCTTCTGCCTCATCTATAGACCAGAAGCAATAATCATATGCAAAAACCTGAAACGAGACATAATGACTTTACAAATCCAGTCAAACATGTTAAATTAAACTCTGTTCTGTCATGACAAAGCTTTTGTTCACATTGATGTCATGCAGAAACTCACCTTTGGTTTGTTCCTGTATTTACAAAAGAACAGACAAAAAAACCATTAATTTTAGATATGCATCACTCACCCAACACATAGACAATACTAATAAAGAATCAATGAGTGCACTGATTGTAATAAAATATTTTTAAAGCTGTAAATAAACCTTTAGTCTTTCTACTTCAATATTTTATGTTTAATGCATTACTTGCGGTTACTTTGAAACTATTTGTAAATTGTACAAGTAATTTCAAAGTGAAAATTGTTAAGTCAAAGTAAATCCTACAGCAAATGTGGATTTAAAAATCTATTCACAGGCCATATTCCCACTGTTTTAGACCAATGCAATATGACTATTATAGAATAATAATTGATTTTGTGATTTTTTTTTTTTCAATTATTAAAAATTATTATACTGAAAAAAATCAATACATTTAATTATTCTACTATAAAATTACAATTGAAAAGTTTACGTCTTAATTTCTTAATTTTCAAACCGTATCATTGGGCTTTTATTTTGAATTGAGTGTGTGTGTGTGTACATACCCCTTCTCCCAAATCTCAGAATCCCCCCTCCCGAAGGCAATTGTGTAATTATTCGCACTGAAAATATGCAATATCTGAGGACAAGCTGAACCGTGTGTAGAATTACACAATGAAACCAATCTCTTTGAACCTCCTTCATCTCGAGTTTTACTTAAACTAAAAACCACCCTGATATCATTAACATGACAAGCAGTATCTGCATAGGTGTCCTGTCTCTACTTGCACTTCATAATGAACACAAATCTGCTGTCAGGGATAATTGTGGAATTTGAGTAAACTTTCTTGAATAAGCCTGTAAATCCTGTTTGCACGCCAACACTGCAAACTGCTGCAAGTTACAGCAGAGGAGGTTCATGATCAAGGGTTGGACACGACTGAGGAGATTCAGGTGACCTGGAAGACGGCCAGATCTCTGGAGGAAACAAACACACCCTTTGTAAAGAGACCAGGAGAAGGGAGAGAGGAGACATGGAGAAGGACTGAGGGAAAGAGAAAGGATGTCTGGTCTTTAATATAACAGCTTGATTTATGAGGACAGGCGACCAACGCAAAACACGAGAGCTGATTATTTTCGTCGAAGGACAGACAAACTGCTGGACCAGTGACTGTGATATGAAACACTGGTGACTGATGAAGGCTCTGCTGTCTGCTCCAAAACCAACACACTCCTTTTTGTGGTAATGGAGCAGAGAGACTCGACACTCAAAAACTGAGGCACGCAACATATGCCAAAAGGCCATTATAAAGTAAATGAAAAACCTAAAATATCGACTGTCTTGAAAAAACAAAACAAAAAAAATAATGTTCAGACAAATAATCAAAAAGCAAAACTGTTTAACAATCAATAGAAATCCAGTAACATTAATTATATTGGCTGGATCACTACTCCTCAAGTACCAAGAAACACCCTAGCAGCCAGCAACCACTCAGAAGACATTAACAAACCCATAGCAACACTCTAACCACCCAGAAAATCTTAGCAACTCACAACCAATGAGAATAACACTAGAAAACACACAGATTACCTTAGCAACACCCTAGCAACCACCCTGACCACATTGATAACCACTTAATAACCTAGAAACAACCCAGAACACCTTAAGCAACTGTTTAGCAACCACCCAGAACACCTTGACAACCAAAATGGCCTAATAAACCACCCAGAATACCTTAGCAACTGCTTAGAAACACCCTAACAACCACCCAAACACATTGACAACCACTTAGACGACCACTAAGAACACCTTCGCAACTGCTGAACAACCAACTAGAACACTAAAAATCATGTTATTCCCTACAAACCACTCAGAATACCTTAGCAACTGCTTAGAGACACCCTAGCAACCACCCAGAACACACTGACAATCACTTAATGACCTAGAAACCATTGAAAACACCTCTGCAACTGCCGAACAACCAACTAAAACACTAATAATCATGTAATTCCCTCCAAACCACTCAGAATGCCTCAGCAACAGTTTAGAAACACCCTAGCAACCACCCAGAACACATTGACAATCATTTAATGACCTAGAAACCATTCGGAAACACCTTCACAACTGCAGAACAACCAACTAGAACACTAATAATCATGTAATTCCCACCAAACCACTCAGAATGCCTTAGCAACTGCTTAGAAACACCCTAGCAACCACCCAGAACACATTGACAATCACTTAATGACCTAGAAACCATTGAAAACACCTTCGCAACTGCCGAACAACCAGCTAGAACACTAATAATCATGTAATTCCCAACAAACCACTCAGAATGCCTTAGCAACTGCTTAGAAACACCCTAGCAACCACCCAGAACACATTGACAATCACTTAATGACCTAGAAACCATTGAAAACACCTTCGCAACTGCCGAACAACCAACTAGAACACTAATAATCATGTAATTCCCTCCAAACCACTCAGAATGCCTTAGCAACTGCTTAGAAACACCCTAGCAACCACCCAGAACACATTGACAATCACTTAATGACCTAGAAACCATTGAAAACACCTTCGCAACTGCTGAACAACCAACTAGAACACTAATAATCATGTAATTCCCTCCAGTCCAAACCACTCAGAATGCCTTAGCAACTGCTTAGAAACACCCTAGCAACCACCCAGAACACATTGACAATCATTTAATGACCTAGAAACCATTGAAAACACCTTTGCAACTGCAGAACAACCAACTAGAACACTAATAATCATGTAATTCCCTCCAAACCACTCAGAATGCCTTAGCAACTGCTGTAGAAACACCCTAGCCACCACCCAAAACACAATGACAATCATTTAATGACCTAGAAACCTTAAACACCTTGCAACTGTCAAACAACCAACTAGAAAACTAATAATCATATAATTCCCTCCAAACCACTCAGAATGCCTTAGCAACTGTTTAGAAACACCCTAGCAACCACCCAGAACACATTGACAATCACTTAATTACCTAGAAACCATTGAAAACACCTCCGCAACTGCTGAACAACCAACTAGAACACTAATAATCATGTAATGATTAGATTACGTGGGTGTTTGAATCGAGATGGCGATATTTTAATCGTGGAGCTCTACTAAAATGCCTAGTATTCATATGAAGTTACTGAGATATCATTTGTAAAGCCGTGTGATGCGCTGGAAAATGCAACACACATGAAGAGGACATCACACATTGTGGAGTTTTGTTTTAAGTTGCCTGAATAGACCCAATGAGACCTGAGTAATTTAGCTTCTTTGGGGTTTTTGGGAGTATCCAGGGTTACCCTTGACCTGCCAACGAACCTTCAATGTTTCTATGGACACTAAAGGTCAGATGAGAGGAGGAATGTATAGAGGAAGAAAGAAAATGCCAAAGAGACACTCAGAATCCTGAAACAGGAAGGGGCCAGTTTCACAAAGATAGACTTTGACTATGGCTAAGATATAGTAGATAGTCAGACTTCAGATAGACATCTAAATCAGAGCGTTGCACAAACCACTTCAGACTCTGACTAACTGCAATGCATTCTGGGTAAAATAAGACACTTTTCAAAACAAAAAAACATGGCGGATCGAGTAAGCGCATTCAACTGCTCTTTTACCCCAGTGGAAGATATGTGTGTGTTGAAGTATAACAGTTACAAGGACATTTTACTTGGGAAATTTATGAATGTAATAACAAGAAGAAATGTTTAATTTGGACAAAGATTGCTACGACAGTTAACAGTGTTAATCCGACCATTGAGCAGAGTGTTAAAGACATACAGAAAAGATACAAAAACATGGGACAAGATGCCAAAAAAATAAATATTTAAGAGAAAACGATGAGCTTTGTGAAATCGGCCACATCTGCTAAATAGAAATTCTGACTCTGAAATTGAGTGATCAGACTCATGATTTCACCTGGTGAGCAATAAAAAGCAACCACCTAGCAACTAGAAATTACCCAGAACACCCTAGAACAGTGGTGACCAGCTTTGCACGGGCAAACAGCACTTACATAATTAATACTACTTTAATAGCTTGTCAAGACTAGATTTGGAGTCATGTGACAAGTGCTGAAAAAAATCACATCTACAAATTTGACTATACTGACTGTTCGACACACACACACAAACGTTTACTAAGCTATCTAAAAAGAGACATTCTATAGATGTAATGATTTTTATACTGTACTGTATGTTATCCCCTTACACTAACTATCACAGAAATCTTTCTGCATTTTTACATTTAAAATTTAACTTTTTTAAACCAGATTTACAAATGAGGTCGTCCCTAAAGGAAGTTTTTTTTTGGAGATTTTGTCAGGTTTTGGTCCCTTCTGGGAACAAATTTGTCCCCGAGATATAGTTTAGTAGGTACAAACACACACACTCCAGTTTACCTGCTGTCGCCCTTTCCCAGGTTTCCACTGGACGGGTTCAGGATGGTCTGGTTTCCTTCCATGTCCACAACACATTTTGTCTTTAAGTCTCGTTCTGTAAAACACAAATTAATAACTTAATCAGAAGTTGGACAACATACTGATGGGAATCGATATATGAATGTGATTTTCATGTTTCATAGAAATCAAACACCCACTCTTTGAAGGGAAAGATATTTTATCCTATTGTGTTTTGTTTATTATTATGAGATGCATGTGACAATGCCAAAGGGATCATAAATGAAATGAAGGCAGAAACAATCACACAGTCTCGACACATTAAACACACACACGTGATGTGATGGTTCACACTCACCTCTCCTGTTCATGGGTTCGCACCGGACAGCCACTTTCACATTAGACTCGTTCACAGCCCCGTCATCCATCATGAAGATCTTCTGCACCTGCTTCAAGAGGTCCAGTGTTTAGAAGTAACTCCACTTCATGGAACCAACCAGTTATTCATTTACATTTACATTTGGATTTTATCCAAAGCGACTTACAAATTAGGAAAACAATAGAAGCAGTGAAACTAACAATAGGACAACAATATGCAAGTGCTAGTTTAATCTTTTTATATAGAGGGGAAGAGTTAGTAGTATTTATTGATCAAGTTATGCCGAAAAAGATGCGTCCTCATACTTAATATTACAAATAAATGGTTATAATTAGTCATACAGCTCTGAATAATACAAATTAAACTTTTAAACATTGTTTTTAATATAGTCCCAAATAACAAAAGTGTGAATACAAGTCAATAAGTTTTCATATATTTAAATAAAGGTTGGGTTTTACCTGTTCGTGGAGAGTGTGTGTCTGCTCGTTATGTAGCTGTGTGTGTCATTCCAGCATGATCACAGATTAAAGGAGCACCACAGACTCATAATACAACACTTCCAGATAAACCTACGAAACAAACATCAAGCCAAGAGTTTATTCGAGGGAAAACAACGATAAATCCCACTGTTTCATTTCCTGGTCCCTCGCCATCTTACCGTGCTGAACTTCAGCGGATCTTCGGTAGCGTTTGAGCAGGTGAATCACGCACATACGGGACTGACGGACCGTCAACCGAGCGAGCAGCAGGTAGAGCGGATGCGTCACTCACGCGAGTGCTCAAAGGGGCGGGGCCTGTCGGCAAGGACTTGTTTCTGATTGGTCAGATATGGTGGGTCTAAATTAGCCTGTAATTCTTAGGCTTTTATTACATTTTACTGCATTACTGTGGAAGCTTGTTTATATCTCGCAATTCTGACTCTATAACTCGTATATCTTGACATTGTGAGAAAGTTGTAAACTCGATGCAAGAACAAAGGGTTTTTTAAAAATTCGCTTTGTGGCAGAAAAAATAATTCTATACATTTCAGTTTAATCTCTATAAAATGTATTACTATGCAGGTGTAAATTATTGGGTGTTTTCTTTCAGACCGAATTAGTAGCTTTGTAAAAAAAAAAAAAACGTAATTAAAAGCATAGATCCGATAAAATAATATTATAATTATAAGCAGATATATTATATCAATAATTTATACAGTGTAATAAATAACAGTACACTTTTGGACATGTACCCTGATATTATTTATATAAATACATAATATATAAAAAAACAAAAATGCAAGGTACTCTTTTGGACATGTACCATTATATTATTTATATAAACATATGAACAACAAAAATGCAAGGTACTCTACCGTGATATTCCTTAAAATATTTTGAAGTTCCATTTAAATTGGTTAGGGCTAATATACTGAATATATACTTTACAATAATATACTAATATACTCAATAAATATACTTTACAAATTAAACTTAAAATCGTGATGCAGTGTCACTCCCCACCTCTAGGGGCCAATGCGTGTCTGTCATGAGCTGAATGACACGTACAGACATCCAGGAGAAGAAATCATCAGCCGTGAATATTATCCTGAAAACAACAAAGTTAGAAAATCAATTCAGTTTCTGAAGATCAGACATGAAATTGGTGCGTATATTAGTGTGATTTGTTAATACATAACCATGATTTACCACATCACGGTTATTTGAAATCTGCGATGTTGAGTCTCACCTGCAGTAAATGAATCTGTCCATGTTTTGCACATGATCATGTGTGTGTGTGTGTGTGTTTCAGTACTGTCTGTCAGGTCATCCCACTCTGCCCTGTAATGTGCTGAAGTTTAAATCCACCACGATCATGCTGGACTGTGGACTGGACACAACAGCAGCTCTCAGTTTCCTCCCACTGCCTTTAGTGCACAGGTATATCAATATCATAACACTCATCATTATATCTATATGCTATTATTACAGCATGCATCACTCAGAATATATATGGAGACACTTTGATGTGATGATATGAAATGGCTCTTTGAAAAACTAAATACAGATTATGTTTATATTTAGGCTCGTGTTGATCTAAACAAGATATTACAATATATTATTTTCATTTTGCAAATGCTCTGTACGTTTTTATTCTTCTGTATTTGCTTATTCTTAGCATCACACTACTTTACTGTATTGTATTTACATTTAGTTGGTGGTACTTGTTAGATGTGTATTTCTACTTGTTGTGTTTAATGTTTAACATCTCAGTTTAATTCAGTGGGTCATTAAAAAGTTGATTTATTAGTGTAGTTACACTACCATTCAAAGGTTTTTGAAGTCTCTTCTGCACACCAAGGCTGCATTTATTTGATCAAAAATACAGTAAAAATTGTGAAATATTATTACAACTTAAAATGACTTTTTTCTATGTGAATATATATTAAAATGTAATTTATTCCTGCGATCAAAGCTGCATTTTCAGCATCATTTCTCACTCTTCAGTGTCGCATCATCCGTCAATACAGTAAAAATTATGAAATATTATTACAATTTAAAATAACCTTTTTCTGTGTATATATATATATTAAAATATAATTTATTCCTGTGATCAAAGCTGAATTATCAGCATCATTACTCCAGTCTTCAGTGTCACATGATCCTTCACAAATCACTCTAATATGATGATTTGCTCCTTAAGAAACATTTATGATTATTATCAATGTTGAAAACAGTTGTGGACAATTTTTTCCAGTATTCTTTGATTAATAGAAAGTTCAAAAGAACAACATTTACCTGAAATAGAAAGCTTTTTAACATTATAAATGTATTTACTGTCACTTTTGATCATTTTAACGCATCCTTGTTCAATAAAAGTATTACATTCCTTTTACAAAGTTTTGAATGGTAGTGTTTAATGCATAATAGCGTATAATAGAAGACATTATTTGACTATATTTTACTTGCATTAACATTTTTTATTAATCAGTCTTAGTCTTATATAATTAGTCTTATTTACCTATTATTATCTATTTAGTAGATTAAAATAGTATAAATATCTTCATCTTCATATCACTAAAATATATGTATTATACATCTTATAATCTTACATTATACAAAAAGCTACTATATATTTAGTGGATTTAAGCAACATATCCAGTGGACTAAAACAACTACATGCTATTTATTTATTTTATTTAATACTGATAAAAAAATCATTCTATTGTGATGATTTACAGTCCAAGACTCTCCAAGCTCCCAGGATGGGTTTCCAAGGATGGAGCCATAAACCTGGAAAAAGTTAGTGTTTGCTTGACTTCGGAATGATCCCAGTGCTGGATTTGTAAATGCCAGTATATGTGCGTTATAAGTAGTATGTTGCATGTGTGTTATAGGAGTTGAAGGAATGCTCAGGACGCGTGTTTGTCGAGCTCACAGCCTGAATTCTGCCTCCCTGAAGTAAATATTTTCTCTTCACACGAATGAAACGGACCCTTCTGCATCATTTCGTTCTTGTCTGTGGATCAGAAAGAATTGTTGTTAAAGAGATGTGTGGATTTGTTTTCCAGAAAGAGTTGCTGGACCTGTCCACCATAGACGTGATCCTGATATCCAACTATCACTGCATGATGGCGCTGCCGTATATCACAGAACACATGAGCTTCACTCGGACCGTATACGCCACTGAACCCACACTACAGATCGGCAGGTCTGCTTCTCCACTACATCTGGAAATAACACAAGCATGCATTCAATTCATCAAAAGTGACATAATGTTACAAAAGATTCTGTTCTTTTGATCTGGATTCATATAAAGGTCCTGAAACTATTTTTTATGCTTTATTATGTCTTTCCATTCAAAATCATTTAATACATTTATACAAATAAGCATTTAATGTCAGGATATAATTTTATTTTTTATCTTTCTTTGCCTTTCATTTTTTTCCTTTTGTGATAACCAATAAGTACATAATTAGATAGTTTTACATATAAATAATTATTAAATAAAAATACAGTATCAAGCTCTTATAACCACACTTAATAAATAATTCAAATAATATTATTTAAATATCAAATAGTAATAAATAAGTAAATTAATAAATACATCAATCAAAAAGGAGGGAGGATTATGAAAAAAAGTTTTATATATATATATATATCATTCTCAAAAATGAAAATTTCTCAATTTCAAAAACACACTTTTATATATATATATATATTGCTTTATTATATTCTTTATTTTAGAGGTGGCCATATCTTTAAAAAATAATACTTTTGCTCATAAGTTCATGTTATCTCCATATAATGTACTTTTTAAACTAGATCCAACCAATCATTTTCAAAATTTCGGAGAAGGCTAGAATCCACAGTTTAAGTCCCTTTTTTTAATAAAAAATTGTATTTAATTGTATTTATACAATTAATTGTAAATTGTATCCCGTAAACTCATCTCTGAATCACCAAAATGACATATTTAAACGTTTTTTCCTTCACGCCTTAAAATATCTTGAATGTAGCTCGACACCCTTGCCTCATTTATTATTCGCTGTTTTATGAATATGCAAATGAGCCCCGCCTCCACTCACTCAGCTCAGAGATCCACTGGTTGACGATCACGCGTTGATTTGATTGGTTACAAGGTCGTTTGTGACGTCAGAAACACCAGCGATTTCAAACCGTGTTTTTGAGACTGTCTTTGGTTCACTGCAGTTTTAAAGAGTAATTACTCAGACTTATGAATTTACACATGGCTTGTCTTAAAGCATGTTAAAAACACCACGTAGACATATATAAACAACATAAATAACCGTAAGAGGGACTTTAGATGATCGGTTTCACTGTATTTTTGACATGTACTGTATGTGGTTGATTGTGGTATCCCTGATTTGAGAGGATCTTGACCTGTAGTAACTGGTTTGGGTGTCTGTGGTTCAGGTTGCTCATGGAGGAATTGGTGACGTTCATGGAGAGAGTCCCAAAGGCTCATACTGCCTCCTGCTGGAAGAACAAAGACATTCAAAGGCACTGAACGCCACATTTCAGCTCATTCAGCCCGAGAGCTGCCCATTGGCTGTATTTTTACCTGAGGTTTTGTGTGTATTTCAGGCTTCTCCCAAGCCCTCTGAAGGACGCGGTGGACGTCTGGAGCTGGAGGACGTGTTACAGCATGCAGGAGGTCAATTCTGCCCTCAGTAAAGTCCAGCTGGTGGGATATTCCCAGAAAGTGGTGAGATCCTCATACCAACACCCCTATCTAACACAAGACTCATTCAAATATGAACACTACATTCAACCTGGACCTTCTTAAAAAAAATAATAATACATAAATAAATGTATATATGAAGAGTTCAGATGCAAAAGCCTCTAAGTGCCATTTGAAATTTTCTTCTAAAATGATCATTTTTATTAAGCTTGTATATTTACACTACCGGTCAAAAGTTTAAGGTCAGTAAGATTTTTTATGTTTTTAAAAGATGTCTCTTCTGCTCACCAAGGCTGCAATTTTTTTTATAAAAAATACACAAAAAACACAGTAATATTGTGAAATATTATGACAATTTAAAATGACTTTTTTATGTTAATATCTATTAAATTGTAATTTATTCCTCTGAAAAAAGCTGAATTTTCAGCATCATTACTCCAGTCTTCAGTGTCACATGATCCTTCACAAATCACTCTAATATGATGATTTTATGCTCCAAAACATGTATGATTATTATCCATGTTGAAAACAGTTTTTTACATTTTTATTTCAGGATTCTTTGATGAATAGAAAGTTCAAAGAACAGCATTTATTTAATTAGAATCTTTAACATTATAAATGTCTTTACTGTAACTTTTGATCAATGTAACTCATCCTTGATGAATAGAAGTATTGATTTCTTATTTATTTCCCCCAAAAATAAAATACAAATTCTTACTGACCCCAAACTTTTTAAAGGGTAGTGTTTAATGTAACAAAAGCTTTCCATTTCAGATAAAAGCTGTTCTTTTGAACTTTCTATTCATCAAAGAATCCTGAAATAAAAATGTAAAAAACTGTTTTCAACATGGATAATAATCATACATGTTTTTGGAGCATAAAATCATCATATTAGAGTGATTTGTGAAGGATCATGTGACACTGAAGACTGGAGTAATGATGCTGAAAATTCAGCTTTTTTTCAGAGGAATAAATTACATTTTAATTTATATTAACATAAAAAAGTCATTTTAAATTGTCATAATATTTCACAATATTACTGTGTTTTTTGTGTATTTTTTATCAAAAACTTCTTTTAAAAACATAAAAAATCTTACCGATCTTACCGACTGTTGGCACTTCTGATCAGATGCTAACTGTGTTTCATTGGCTCTGTACTTGTACTCAGTTGAATCTGAAGACGCTGTGTGTAAACTCGTCTGTCTGAACTCTGTCTGTCTCTCAGGAGTTGTTTGGAGCGGTGCAGGTCACTCCGTTGAGCTCGGGATATTCTCTGGGCAGCTCAAACTGGATCATTCAGTCACATTATGAGAAAGTGTCTTATGTGTCTGGCTCCTCTCTGCTCACCACACACCCTCAGGTGACACCACACACACACAGATCACAGCAGAAACACACAATCCGTCTATCCAGTCCCTGAATCCATGAAAAATCATCAAAGCCAAGAGAAATGTTCATTAGTGATTATGTTGGCTTCTTCTAAGCCAAAGTTTAAACAGTATCTTCTCCTAGAGCTTTCAAGCTACAGCCAACAAACTCGGCTCAGTATCACTGCAAAATCTTTGCAACTAGCTTAGGACATGCTATTAATGTGTTAAATCATGCTAGCAGCAGGGCTCTCAAGCGTCACGCATTGAGCGTGACAGTCACTCATTTCGGTCTTTTGTCACGCACTCCCGCCACACATTGTATTTCTCACGCAGAAAAACTATTTATCATATATTTAATATGCCGCAGCGCCCAAATTGTCTCTAGCCGCTTCACTCTCATAGTGGAACGCAAGCGCGCGCGTCTCCCTGCTCTCGCAGCCTGTCGCTTTATCAGCCAATCAAAAAAAGGAAAGGGCTACACAATTTTAGCCAATCAGAAAATAGCACTACTGTATCTGGGTAAGATTTAACGCAACAACCAATAAATAAGCATTTCAAGGAATTGTTCACGTGATTCTGCAACAACATCTTCTTCCAAAGTTTCGTTCACCCGCAGAGGAAACGACTGGAGCTCCGAATATCACTGAGCAGAGTAAGTCATGAGATCTCCTGTTTTAATGTTACAACAAATTTACAAATTGTTTGACACAAACAAAGACAACTTGACTGCTGTTAGAGAATCATATTTTATAATTATCCTGGCCATGGATGCATTAATCATTGCATATATGTCTTTCAAAGATGTCAGGTAAAAAGCAAACGAGCATCCTCTCATTCGCCCTGAGAGGAAAGCCCCCTAAAAAGGCTAGGTTAGAGGATGCTGGCCCAGAGAAGGTGGCCAAAAGGGTAGGCCCATTAGAGGAGGAGACGGTGCCATGTGTCATACATTTTCTGCAAGTCTCAGCAATTAATAACAACACAAAAACACTAATATTAATATTATTAATGAAACACCCACATTCCAACGACCCCCCCCCCCAACAACCAACAACACCCCCCCCCCCCCATTGGGGCGGGGAATGTCACTCTTGCCTGTCTTCAAAACTTGAGAGCCCTGTAGCAGCATGATAACTCATAATAGCAACGTGTTAATTTATGCTAACAAATTTATGTTAAAACATGTTAGAAACATGATAATTCATGTTAGCATTGTGCTAAAACCTGCTAATTCATGCTAGAAACATGTTAAAACGTTATCAAAATGCTAATTCATGGTAGTAAAGTATTAAATCATGTAATAAAAAATGGGTAACGCTTCCTTTTACAGTCCAGTTACCCATGTAAATACTATGTACTTATTTTAGTAACTACAATTACTGGGTAATAACTAGTACTAACCCTGAACCTACCCCTAAACCTAACCCTGTTCTATGTACTTACCTTATATTAGCCAGTACT
This sequence comes from Hybognathus amarus, assembly GCA_030378365.1. NCBI lineage: Eukaryota > Metazoa > Chordata > Actinopteri > Cypriniformes > Leuciscidae > Hybognathus > Hybognathus amarus. The sequence continues at coordinate 187,851 of JAQIUQ010004951.1, read as the reverse complement.
TTCTAGGTAAGTACACTGTAAGTACTGTACTGTAAAAGGAAGCTGTTACCAAAAAATGCTAACAACATGCTAATTCATGTTATCAACATGTTAAAAAACATGCTAGCAAACATGCAAATTCACGTTGGCAATGTTTTAAAACATGCTAATTCATGTTATTAATGTTAACTCATGCTAGCAACATGCTAATTCATGATAGCAACATGCTAATAATGCAAACAACGTGCCAAAAACAGGTTAGCAATGTGATAAATCATGCTAGCAGCATGCTAATTTGTAGTTATTTGTTTTATTTACAACTTTGAAAAGTCATTTGATACAGTATGGTCGAGTCTGTTGTGTTTTGTAACATCCTGAACGTCAGATTTCATATTGATATCAATCTCAAGTTAAGTCTTTTGTGCATTTCACCACATGCTAACTTGATATGAACTTACAGTCTGGTGTCCTTGTGCCTTGAGTCACTGCAAATCATTCATTTATGAGGGCCCATTTCACTTAAAGGTGCAGTGTGTGATTTTTAGCGGCATCTTGTGGCGAGTTTGCGAATTGCACCCAACAGAAGTTACGGTGATGTCATCGTCTGAGACAGCAGAGAGTAGCCAGTTAACCATTGAGGTTACCTTTACAAAGATAAATTAATAAATTAGGTTTACTTAATTAATCAGTAAACAGATATGTTATTGTGAATATTATTGTTACCTGTTTATCATTGTGTCAGTGTTTTATTCGCTGACTTTAGCTAGCTAGCTTTGCACGAAAAAGAACACAGTGACAAAACTCGTTTGTCCATTTAGGACCACCGTAGAAAGATGTTGATGTATGTGGACCCATGGTGTGTGTGTAGATAGAAATAGCTCATTCTAAGGTAATAAAAACACAACGGGTCATTATACACCACTGTAAACATAGTTATGAATGTGATATTGCATTCTGTCACCTTTAAGATGCTGCCCATGTTATTCACAGGTTATTGTTGAGTGATTTGAGACATGTGTTGTGTTGTTTAGCCCATGGAACAGGGCTCTCTGAAGAACAGTGACGTCCTCATCCTGACCGGCCTGACACAGATTCCCACCGCCAACCCTGACGGCATGCTGGGAGAATTCTGCAGCAACCTGTGTGAGTTTTACACACCTGCCTGATTTACTGTGTGTTGTGTACAAGTGCTTAAAGTTCTTGAATATGACTTGATTTGGGAAATATATGTCCTGGATAACCCTTAAAAACAGAACACAAAAAAAATTAATATATATATACATATATATACAATATACATATAAAACGGGAAAAAAATTAATATTAATTTAATATACAGTATATAGTTTATATTTTATATACAGTATACTTTCATATACAGATGATAAATGAAATTAATGTTTAATTTTTTTCAAAAAAAAAAAAAAAAAACGCAAAAAGAACGCAAAATTTTTCATTTGACAGAATCTGTACTAACCCTGGTAAGAGTGAGTCTGAAACCTAGAGCTCTCTCTCTCTCTCTCTCTCTCAGCCATGACGATCCGTGGCGGTGGGAATGTGTTGGTCCCGTGTTATTCGTCGGGGGTGATCTACGACCTGCTGGAGTGTCTGTATCAGTTCATGGACTCAGCCAATCTGGGAAGCACACCGTTCTACTTCATCTCGCCCGTGGCCAACAGCTCGCTGGAGTTCTCACAGATCTTTGCCGAATGGTACGATCACACACGGGCTTGATTTAAAATACAGATGAAAAAAAGAAGATACTTCACAAAAAAGTACTATGGTAATCTTAGTTTCTGCCAAAATACTATTGTTGCTTATTATCATGATAAATATTCATTATTCGTGATAATTTACGGGATTAACATAAATACTAACATGTCTTATTAGACATCTGCAATATAATATTATATACAATATTTTATATATATACTATATATATAATTATAAAATACAATTGAATATTACAATTACAAAATAATATTACAATGACTTTTTTAGTTTATTGCTAGATATTTGGTTGTGTTAATACAGACATCTGTAATACAATACACAGTATTATAATTAATAATTAAATTTTAAATGAATACAATTATAATATAATTTACATAATATAATAAAATTAATAATTGAATATTCAATTAACAATATAATATTATTATTGCTAGATATTGGGTTGTCTTCTTAAAGACATCTATAATAATATATTATAATATAATAAAATACAGTAATTTAAATATTCAAATATTAAATGAACAAAATGATATGCAATAACATTTTTCTAGTTCATTGGCTAGATTGTGTGGGTGCTGTCTAATAAATACTTTATTATATGTTATAATTAAATGTTAACTCCCTGATTTGTTGTTTTTTTCATAATAGTCACTGGAAAACGTCACTGAAATTCAATGTTGGCAGATACTATGGTTACCATGGTAACGTTTCATGACTGCTGATATTTGCTCAATAACATCTCTTTCTCTGGCGGTGTGTGTGTGTGTTGAAGGTTGTGTCAGAACAAGCAGTCTAAGGTGTATCTGCCCGAGCCGCCGTTTCCTCACGCAGAGGTGAACATCTCCCGAACACACCGCAGGAATGACACGGACGGGTCTGTGCTTCACTGACGCTCATGTTCTGTTTCCTGCAGCTGATTCAGACCAATAAACTGAAGCATTACCCCAGTATTCACGGAGACTTCAGCAGCGAGTTCCGGCAGCCGTGTGTGGTGTTCACGGGTCACCCGTCCCTGCGCTTCGGGGATGTGGTGCACTTCATGGAGCTGTGGGGCAAATCCGGCCTAAACACCATCATATTCACTGGTGAGGTCAGAGCACTGGAACACTTTTATCATCAGAGAGCCATTACGGTGTGTTGTGTTCACACTTGTAGTTTGGTTCTCTTGATCTAATATAAAGTATTTATAAGACAACACCCACAACATCTAGCCAATAGAAAAATGTTTATTTTGTTAATTTAATATTTGATTATTAATTATTAATAATAATTATTATATTGTATTATTATAGATGTCTTTAAAAAGACATAACACAGTATCTAGCACATGTTTTTTTAATAATTTCATTAATTTTATTTTGGTAATTTAATATTTTATTATTAATTGTTTTATTAAATAAGTGTATATTATTATATGATATTATTATAGATGACTTTAATAAGACATAACAGTATCTAGCAATGAACAATTTTTAAAATAATTTCATTAATTTTATTTTGTTAATTTAATATTTGATTATTAATTATTATATTAAATAACTGTATATTATTATAGATGTCTTTAAAAAGACATACCACAGTGTCTAGCAAATGTTTGTTAATAATTTTATTCATTTTATTTAGTTAATTTGCTATTTGATTATTAAATATTATATTAAATTACTGTATATTATTATATTATTATATATTTCTTTAATAAGACATAACACAGTATCTAGCAATGAACCATTTTTTAAAATAATTTCATTAATTTTATTCTGTTAATTTAATATTTGATTATTAATTATTATATTAAATTACTGTATATTATTATATTATTATAGATTTCTTTAATAAGACATAACAGTATCTAGCAATACAATTTTTTAAAATAATTTCATTAATTTTATTTTGTTAATTTAATATTTGATTATTAATTATTATATTAAATTACTGTATATTATTATATTATATTATTATAGATGTCTTTAATAAGACATAACACAGTATCTTGCAATGAACATTTTTTAAAATAATTTCATTAATTTTATTTTGTTAATTTAATATTTGATTATTAATTATTATATTAAATTACTGTATATTATTATATTATATTATTATAGATGTCTTTAATAAGACATAACACAGTATCTAGCAATGAACTTTTTTAAAATAATTTCATTAATTTTATTTTAATTTAATATTTGATTATTAATTATTATATTAAATTAAATTATTATATTTAAACATATTTTTTGAATGATGAAAAGTCCCCAATGGGAAACCAGTATAATTATAGAAATGGTGAAATGTTTAAGTTCGTTGCTTTACCTGTATTCCTTAGCTTTCATTTTGAGTTGAGTTGTGCTGACATTCTCTACCGTGTCTGTTTTTTGTTAGTTTTTTGTAATAAATTGAATTTAGTTTTTAGTATCCTGACATTAAGCACATAGGTCAACTGTGGTTGTTTTTAAATGTTCTTGAATGTGCATGAGTGGGAAATGCTCTGACCTCTGAATAATGTGTCGTTCTCAGAGCCGGACTTCTCCTATCTGGACGCTCTGGCTCCGTATCAGCCGCTGGCAATGAAGTGTGTTTACTGTCCTATAGACACGCGACTCAACTTCCACCAGGTGTCCAAACTCCTGAAGGATATCCAGGTACGGCCTGAATGCTGGACGCTCAAACGTTGCTCTTACGGCTGGGATACTTCACCTCTGGAAAGATGAATGTGTATTTAAAATGGGTCATTTATGTAGAAGAATTGTGAAATTATTTTTGAATTTGGAGCTTTCTAGACTGAGAAAACACAGAAAATGTATTTTTGGCTTATGTGGATGAAAGACAACAACTCCCAGAATGCACTTGCTTCGCTGCCCTCAGGAGGCCACGCCTACCGGTAACAGAGCGCAGTAGTTAAACAACAAGTCTAGGCTACTAGTGAGTCTCCGTGATGAGTCTGCCCGAAAATGCGTTTCAAGATCGCCCAAAATGTCCGTGATTCGGCTTTAGTGTTCTGCAGTGGATCTTTGATTTCATTGTGACTTTGAAGAATTCCAATAACACTTAAATGGAATTTCTATCATAATTTGGAACCAATATGATTCAACTGGATAAACTGAAAATCTATTTTCGTTAGATCCCTGTAGGATTGGTTCCAATTTAGAATATAAAGCAGTGTAAAACTCTATTTCACAATCGTGACATTTTTCTTCTCTCTCTTCGGTATTAAACACTCCAGCTTGACTTCAAAATCGTGAAAAGCCAACTTGATTAAAGTGTGATTACATGGAGATAGCGGTTAATCTCTTCTAAATGATTTGCGTTGACTGATTTGTCTTGTGTTGTCCCGACAGCCTCTTCATGTGGTGTGTCCCGAGCCGTACACACAGCCTCCTCCGGCTCAGGCTCACCGCTCAGACCTGATGCTGGAGCTGCAGCCTCCACCCATGGCCTATCGCCGCTGCTCCGTCCTGGGGCTTCCCTTCAGACGCCGCTACGAGCGCATTCAGCTGCTGCCTGAGGTCTCACACACACATCATATTTCATTATTTACAATGGTGAAAGCTGTACAGATCATTAGACTCAAATAAAAACAGAACAGATTATAATCTATATAATATCAAAAACAAAACTAAATAATTAATTGAAAACCGACATTAAGGAAATATGTTTTAAGCTTTGATTTGAAAATGCCGGAAGTAACATTTGGTCTTTCCTCATATTTAAAATATGTAAAAAATATTTTCGATCAAATTTTGATTGGCCTTGTAATTTCCTTAAAAACAAATATCACATATTTAAATATATCAGTGTTTTTTATTTTTATTTCAGGTTTAGTTTTATTTTAATTAGTAATTTTCAAAATTGCCAAAGCAAGTTTTCATGTTATATTAATTAATTTAACAAAAAATATTTGGTAACACTTTACTTAAAGCCTTTATGTATAATGCATTATAAAGGTTTTCATAATATAGGATATAATGCATCTAAAATTGCTTGTGTTTTTTTTTTAAACTAAAACTATTGGTCAAAAAAATTATGAAACTGAAATAAAATAGATATTTCAAGATATTCTAAAAAGTAAATAGAAATGCGTTCACAAAATAAAAAAGAAACTACAATTAACAAAAACATTAATGAAACTAACTGAAATTTATAGGAAATTTGAAAATAATATTAAAAGCAAAACTATAATAACCTTGGTGTTTTCATGTGTTTTAATGCATTATAATTTCTAAAGGTGTAACGAAGAATAAATTAGTATTATAACTGGGGTTACAATTATTCATGAGACCATATGATGCATTATAAGGTTCATTAAAAGGCATAATTAATGCATTAAAGTTATTTTATAATGCAAAGGCTTTAAGTAAAGTGCCACCAGATATTTTTGGGTAACTATAACTGATAGTTGAACTGAAAATTGATTATTTGTATGCTTAGAAATAGTAATAAAAACTTGTCAGTCGATATCTGTTTCAGTATCTTGGTCTCTTTCTTCAGCTTGCCAAATCTCTGGTTCCCTCTGAGATCAAACCCGGCGTCTCTTCGCTACAGTGTCTGCGGTTCTGCAGTCCAAGGACAACAAGCACGTTCTGCAGGTCAGTGTGTGTGTGTGTGTCAATAACATCCTTAGTATCACCCAGTGTTAATGCATGAATTTACCTCAGTTGCTCTGAACATTGTCTGAAGTATTTTTAGCCCATTTTATAACCAATCACATGGTTCGTAAATTACAGTTGAGTCATCCATCATGAACACACGGGCCTTTCTCACATTCACAATGCAAAACTCCCGCCTGGCCACTGGAAACTAAAACATAAAACTCATTTCTTCATGAAATCACAGCCATCAGCACATAAAGGACATAAGGAGAAAATCTATATGCCATTTTCTCAACGTTTTGCTTGATGATAATATTTGTCATAATATGAATATTTCTATGGATAAAACAAAACAAAAAACAAAGAAATATTTACTCAATTTAAAATACAAAACAGCTATGTTTAAATTATTTATAAAGCATGAAAAAGTACAAATTTAGAAGATATAATTTTATCAATATCACTCACATACACTGTTAAAAAATGATATGCTTTATCTAATCAAAAAAAATGTGGCAAAAGATTACAAGCAATATTATTAATTAAATTGAACAAATTAGAATTAAGTAATAATTAATCAAATTAATTCCTTAAAAGTTAACCATTTAAAATGAGTAAAACTTAAAACAAGAAAAAAAAACATAAATTTAACTCACCATTATGATGATCGGTGTTTGTTTTAAAATTACGTTTTTCTTCTTCAGTGATTCTGCTTGTTAACATCAGGTGTCTTCAATGTTGGCAATATAAAATAAAGAGTTCTTAATTATTCTTTGACGTCTGTCTGTTAGTGAGTTTTTTTGTAAACTTTATTCATTTTAAATGGTTAACTTTTAAGGAATAATTTGATTAATTATTACTCAATTCTAATTTGTTAAATTTAATTAATAATATTGCTTGTAATCTGTTGCTACAATTCTATTGATTAGATAAAGCATATTCATTTTTACAGTGTAGCTAATAAAACCATTTTTATTGTATTTTTTCTGTGTAATTTACAATACTCAGATGAACCTTTCTTTATTGTTTTCCATATATGTTTGTGTAATTTTTTTTTTTTGCTCACATCAATAGAAAAAATAAAGTATGTAAAAACTAAAAATACTAATTTAGCTACAAGTTTTTTTTGGTTTTTTTTGGATTAAAAACTTCTTGTTTTTGTTAATTTTCACCCATCTCACGTCCTATTTACTATTCAGCATCTAACAAACACAATAAGTGGACGTGAGAAGAAAAATAAATGTTGTGTAGAAGTTAAAGTAAAACACACACTTCACACAAGCATGTTCAAGACATCTGGTTATCTTAATAGCATTTGCATTTAATACCTGTATGTTTCAGGCCTAAAATTTATATTAAGCTTATTTGCTTGTGTGTGTGTGTGTGTGTGTGTGTTGTAGCCAGGTGCCCAAACCCGCTCCAGTGCCGCCCAGTGAAGAAGAGGAAGAGGGTGATGGAGGAACCGCCAGAGGTCCTGAACCCGAAACCTCTGCTCAGCGGGGCGGTTCCTCTCTGAGCCGTTCCTGGCCACACTGCACAAGGTACGAGACACACACACACTCTGTACGCTGAACCAGTCAACTCCAGCCTCAGGGTGAAGTCAAGCCGGGACAAGACTGTGTGTGTGTGTGATGTCCCGGGGCAGTAGAAAGAGAAGCGCACACCTGACGGTGGTAATTCAACCCTCTGACACAAAGATCTGGCCCTGAAAAGACGTCTCTCTTTGAGTCTCAGATGTTCATGAACAGGATGAAGTGAGTGATATCCACCCGTCCTGTGAGAACCAGAGGCATTAACATGCAGGGAAACACCAAACTCCTCATTTGCTTGGATCCCAAACGGCAGATTTTGGCAGCGCAGAACATCGATTAGAGGCTAATTAATCTGGAAAGGAAATGAATTTCTCTAATGATTCTGAGGGAAGGTGACTTCCTCCTCAAGGTGACTCTGAGCTGCAGGAGACGTGTTTTATGGCTTCTGATACTCAGCTGCTGTTTTCTCACATTCAACTTCTTGTGTGGCAGTTTTGCAACAATCAAAGGGATTTTTAGTGCATGTATGAAGATATTTTTTTATACTTTTTGGTCCACTGTAATTTAATTCTTCAAACTGGCCCTATTTTGTTGAGTGAAGTTTTTATTTTAGCATTTTAAAGTCCCTCTCTAGGCAATAATTATATCCCTTAAAACTCTTCTTTGATCATTAAAATATTTAAAAGTTTTTTTTTCCTTTATGGCTTAAAATATCTTGAATCTATTCATATTACATTTTTTTGTGTAGGTTTTAATAGTATAGTTAAAGAAAAAAATATTTTAAATATTAAAAAAAGATTGAAATATTTTCTTTATATATTTCTATTGCATCTAATACCTATATTTTATTTATGATTAAGGTAAAACAAACAAAGGTGCATTTGATTATAATGAATTACAAATACAAATATTAATAATAAATATATCAAACATATCAATAATAACACGCATCTAAGTAAGATCAATATAAGTTTTTATTTTAGCATTTTAAAGTCCCTCTCTAGGCAATAATTATATCCCTTAAAACTCTTCTTTGATCATTAAAATATTTAAAAGTTTTTTTTTCCTTTATGGCTTAAAATATCTTGAATGTAACTCGACACCCTTACCTCATTTAGTATTTGCGGTTCTATGAATATGCAAATTAGCCCCGCCCCACTTACTCCCTCAGCTCAGAGATCCACTGGTTGCCGATAGTAAGCAATAATAAAATAAAACTGATATATATAGTATTTATTCATATTACATTTTTTGTGTAGGTTTTAATAGTATAGTTAAAGAAAAAAATATTTAAAATATTAAAAAAAAAGATTAAAATATTTTCTTAATATATTTCTATTGCATCTAATACCTATATTTTATTTATGATTAAGGTAAAACAAACAAAGGTGCATTTAAATATAATGAATTACAAATAAAAACATCAATAATAAATATATCAAACATATTAATAATAACAAGCATTAAAGTAAGATCAATATTAATAGTAATTCTAATACTTCAATATAAACGTTTTATTAGTTGCCAAGTTTTTCCATCTAATATTTTATTTGAATTCAGCTTTTTTACAGTTAAGGTCAAATTAGTTTTAATAGTTAGCAATGTCAACATTGATCTCTATTTTTCCATTATGCATATTTTTGATATATCTGTTTTTTTGCATGTAAAATGCTGTAGTCTGAACGCCCTAGCAACCACCTAGCAACCGGCAGAATGACGTGGCATTGGCCTTGAAACCACATGACAACATATTGGCAACTCAAAACACCTTAGCAATCACATTTCAACAAAATGTAAAAAGTTCTGGTTGGACAGTAATGCATTCTGGGATAAGTGAGAGTGGCAGTGCAGAGCTCATAATCTCCATTCTCTTTCACACACACACACACACATGAGTTGTGTGGGTCAGCTCTCAGGAACCGCAGGATGATGACGCTGCTAAATGGGCCGCTGAGAGCCGGTTGGTTTGACCACAGCTGTTATTACAGCGGAAAGTGTCCCAGGTCTCCCCATTAAACATTAAGCTGAGAACCTTTTGAAGGATCAAACCTCTCAGATAGACGGGAACGAGACAATTAAACCAAATCAATCCCCAGTTCGAACTTTGAGACGCTGTGCTGAAGTCATTAACATCACTTCTAGTCTCTGCAGAAATTAAATATGTCATTTACATGGCATTTAATATTTTGAATTTGCTTTTATATTATATATATATATATATATATATATATATATATATATATATATATATTATTATTTTATTTTTATTCAGTTTTCATTCAGTTATCATGTTTTTTTTTATTGTTTTGTTTTAGTAATCTTGTCATGTGCTTGTAATTTTATTTAATTATTCCCATATTTTTCTATATGGATTTTATTTCAGGTTACATTTAGTATTTTTAATACTTACTTCTTTATTTTAAATTTTAAAATTTTGTTTATTTTTTTAAAAGTTTGTTTTTCATTTAATATTTTATTTTTTTATTTTGAGCTTTTATGTCAGTTACCGAAAATCATTCTTAATAGTTTTAAGGCCCCGATATACTTCGAAAGTCGAAAGACAAACTTGCGTGACGCCATATCAGCCAAAACGAATGAATCTAAATACCACTGGTCAATCAGCGATGATGTCATCGGTGGGTGTGGCTCCAGAGAATAAAGTTGTAATTCTAATTGAACGAGAAACTGACACATTTGATTAATATATTCATCTTAACGTCGCTCTCGGCAGAGTCTGGATATTCAATGATATAACTTGCATGTTTTGAACTTTTTGCATTAGTTAACGATAACAACACTGGCACTTACTGGAGACTGCACAGAATGTAACTCGACACCCTTTTGTCATTTAGTATTCGCAGTTCTATGAATATGCAAATGAGCCCCGCCTCCACTCACTCAGCTCAGAGATCCACTCGTTTACGATCACACGTTGATCTGATTGGTTAGGTAAAGTAGTTTGTGACGTCAGGATGTTATGCAACAGTATATGTTTGATAAAATGATATCTAGAGCATAACTGTAATAAATGACTTACTGTCTCCTGCAGAACGGCATCATGGAGGTGAAGGTGGAGGAGACGGCAGACGGACACATTCTCCACCTGCAGGCAGAAGATGTGCTCATCCAGCTGGAGGAGGACGGCACACACATCATCTGTGACAACAGCGAGCCGCTACGCACCGCGCTGAGAGACCTGGTGCTGCGCTTCCTGCAGAAACTATGACCTCTGCCCTCTCGTGATGACTTGACCTGTCAATAAAGAGGCTGTAATTCATCTGCACATCCAGAGCCATGAAACAGGGTCCAAAACAACTGTAATAGAGGATGAACTTCAGCGTAGTTTCATAACGTTTGGATGGAGACTTTTGTCTGTGTGTTTTATATCATTGTAAAATAACGTTGAAATAAAACTGTTTTTCTATATTTCATTAAGCCTGTTTGAAACTCATCCAAAAATTAAATTCTCGTCATTAACTCACCCACATATTCAAAACTCGCTTTAATGTCACTCAGTTATGCGATGTGCCAATCATATTTGAATATGAAACATCCAATATTCAAATTCAAGGACTTAATGTAGGGACACGTTTCAAGATGAGAGCAAGGTTACCTCGTAAGATACAGTACACAATTATGCCTAGGTTTTCCTCTTTAGATGACATTGAAAAACTAGGTACATCTAATAGTTTTGAATATATTTCAATATTATTCAGTTTCGTATGTTAGGTTTTGAAAGCATGTGTTAGATTCATAGAGGTTTGGTGTGTTTGAGTGAGAAAATATCTCATGTGATGTGAAAGATTTAGTCACTGAAAGATTTTTGTGCCAAAACCATGACAAATTACCCACAGCGCTCACTGCTCAAGTATTGAGAAATGGGTCCTAGCGATAGTACAACAACAACTGTATTGTCGTTAGTTACTAAGGATCATGCTTAGGTCATCGGTTTGATTCCTGAGGGAATGCATGAAAAAATACTAAAATGCAACCTTTGAATGCAAGGGAAGTAACTTCAGATGCATTCATGTAAAAAAAAAGCTCTTTAAAGGAGTTCACTTTAAAAAAAATAAAATAAAACTTTTGCTGATAATTTACTCACCCCCATGTCATCCAAGATGTCCATGTCTTTCTTTCTTCAGTCGAAAAGAAATTAAGGTTTTTGATGAAAACATTCCAGGATTTTCTCCATATAATGGACTTCAATGGGAACCAAATGGTTCAAGGTCCAAATGAGAGTTTCAGTTAAAACTGCAAACTGTTCAAAGGGGTTTAAATGATTCCAGACGATGAATAAGGGTCTTATCAAGCAAAAGCATCGGTCATTTCAAAAATAAATACGAAATTTTACGTTTTATAAGCACAAATGCTCGCCTTGCTCTGTTCTGTGATGCGCGTTCGTGACTCTCCTGTTCAAACTCGTTTATCAAAATGAACAAATCTTTTCTGAGTCAATTCATTTGTTTTGTTCGTTGAATGAACCAAATGACACGAAAAAAGATTTGTTCAGTTTGATGAATTATATTGAAGAAAATCCTGAGATAGTCCTCACTGCAGAACATGAAATCCATGGGGAGGAGTGGATCCAGATCCAACTCCTCCCACCTTACATACACCTAAACCTAACCAACTCCGCCCCCTGATCCCTAAACCCACCCCTAATCCCTAAACCCAACCCTAATCCTACCCATCTCCACCCCTTGGATCGTGATCGAACTTCCTCCCCGTGGATCTCATGTTCTGCATTGAGGTGCTACTGAAAATCCTGTAATATTTTCATCAAAAACCTTGAGAATGACATGGACATCTTGGATGACATGGGGGTGAGTAAATTATCAGCAAAAGTTTTTTTAAAGTGAACTACTCCTTTAAGAGTAGCCAGAATAATTGTGGAAGATTTATCTTAATGTGTTATGTCCATTATGTGTTCATTTTCAGCCATATGTTGGTGCATCTAAAATTTCTCTTTTATGTGATGTGATTTCTCATACTCTAAAAGCTGGTTTGAAGTCATGAAATGATGAATGAGATTCTCTTTCAAACATTCGCCAACATGGGCCATTTCATTCTAATACTGAGGATGAATATGAATGCATTAGATATCATATTGGAAACAAAAAACTTAATGTAAGATTGGGAGGAGCAAGCAAATCAAATCTTTTAATTAACCATACAGAAAATAACCTCTTACCTCTCACATAATCATCTCCTGCAAAATTATAGACTGTGATAGACAGACAGACAAGACAGACAGACAGACAGAACGATAGACAAGAGACAGACAGACAGACCGATAGACAGAGACAGATAGAGAGACAGCGATAGATAGATAGACAGACAAGACCAGACAGATAGAGAGAGAGACAGACAGATAGATACAGACAGACAGACAAGAACAGACAGACAGATAGATACAGACAGACAACAGATAGAACAGATAAACAGTCAGATAGACAAGACAGACAGACAGACAGACAGACAGATAGATAAACAGACAGACAGACATGACAGACAGATCAACAGACAGACAGACAGACAGAGACAGATAGAGAGACAACAGATAGATAGATCAGACAGACAAGACAGACAGACAGATAGACAGACAGATAGATAGACAGACAGACAGACAGATAAATAGACAGACAGACAGACAGACAGACAGACAGATAGATAGACAGATAGATAGACAGACAGACAGATAGACAGTCAGATAGACAGAGACAGATAGAGAGACAGACAGACAGATCAGACAGACAGAACAGACAGACAGATCAGAGACAACAGACAGATAGATAGACAGACAGACAGACAGATAAATAGACAGACAGACAGACAGATAGAGAGAGAGACAGACAGACAGAACAGACACAACAGACAGATAGATACAGACAGACAGACAGATAGATAGATAGACAGACAGAGACAGACAGACAGATAGGTAGACAGACAGACAGATACAGACAGACAGACAGACAAGACAAATAGATAGACAAGCCAGTAGACAGACAGAAAGATAGATCAACAGACAGACAGACAGTCAAATAGACAGTCAGATAGACAGACAAGACAGATAAATAGACAGAAAGATAGATAGTAGATAGACAAGACAAACAGTCAAATAGACAGTCAGATAGACAGACAAGACAGATAGATAGATAGACAGAAAGATAGATAGATGAGATAGACAGACAGACGAACAGACAGACAGACAGACAGACAGATAATCAGACAGACAGACAAACGAACAGACAGATAGACAGACAGACAGACAGACAGAAACAGACAGATAGACAGACAGACAGACAGACAGAAACATAGATCTTCTTCTCTTAAGGAGATGTCCACTGGCTCTGGTCTGTCTGCTGATGTGGAAGGTCTCAATGCAGAGGGTTTCAGCCCATCAGGGAGGGTGTAGTCTCCACTCCACATATGTTAGAGAGTCAGATATGTGTGTGTGTGTGTGAGGCGAGCAGTATTACAGATCGCAGTGTACGGGCACGTTGAACGGGCTCTGGAAGGACACAGACTGATCCCTGAGGCGTATCAGAGCAGCTGCTGACGGCAAATACAGACACCTCTTAGAGCGGGACGACACAAGCAGCTCCAGAGCAGAAGAGTCAGTGTGTGCTGGGATCTAATCATAACATTTAACTGTCAATCCCTAATGATTTAAAAACGTGCATAATAAGTAATAATTTCATTTACTTAAAACGAATATTAGAAATAAAAAAAGCGTAATGTTTCTGAAGTTTAGGTTAGAATTAGCTACACGTGATTAGTAAAATCAGTTTTGATATTTGGTCTAGCTTCATGTAATCCAAAGAAAAAAAACAGTTTGCTGTTTGCTTACAGGAATATATTTTCAGAATGCTGAAAACATGTCCACTGTTTGAACATAACTAGATTTTAGGCTCTTTAGACTTTTGGAGTAACAGTTGATTAATCGAATATTGTATGTGGTCCAATCTGATCTAAAATGACAATGATTAAAAAACAAATAAAAAATAATACATAGTATTAAAATAATTTATTATTATATTATTCCACTATATTAAATTACTAGTATTATCGTTCATCTTATTTTGACACCACTAGCATTAATCTGAAAGATTAAATACATAATAACTATTTAGATAAAAATACTAATAAAATGTACATTATAGTAAAAAATTATTAAAAGCACAAATCTGCTGCACATGCGAAGCCCTGGCCTAGCTGTTATTATTGCACGCTGATAAACAATCAAACGTGGTCCATAAATCCAGATTGCAATTTCCTCATCCCATGCCTGAATAAATATAGTTAATAAAAAATATTGCAAAATGATGTGTGATGAACCAACTGATTGGGGTCTATAGTGAATCCTGATGTTTGACACACTGAGATTTTCACCGTAATTAAAGAGATGATGAATCTGGCTGGTTTATTAGTGTGGTTGAAGAAGTTATAACGTTTGCTGGCATTCAACACTTTACAACCAATAGTTTATATATCTAGTTACTTTGTCCAATCCAAACGCTCATACAGTCTTCACAATGACTAAAAATAATTAAAGCCTGTTCAATATACTTTAAACAATACAAAACATGGCCGTATCGGATTATTTATATTCCTCTTCTGAGGAGAGAGCCACATTTTGTGTTTTAAAAATAAAACTGCAAACTTTACACTTGCAGAGCCTTCTTCCTAAATGTACCTGTCAAACGTGACGGACATCGTGAATGAGGCAAAAGACAGAAATAGCCTGGGAGCGCACAAGTCCGTCACAGATGAAAGGCCGGACAGAGAAGCCTCAGGACACACAACCTGTCCGCCACAAGAAGAGACACACGGACCGTTGGCCCACAGAGGAAAGTAGGACTACTGTCACAGTCATCCTTCAGCACACACACATCATGTTTCACATCTCAAAGCACACACATTCTCACATGAAACTGTCAAGAGCATGTCCAGGTCACATTTCACTAATAAATAGAGAAACATTTTCACCAAAAGTATACTTATGAGAGCAGATTTTTTGCCTCTTTCCTCCTGAAAAATAAAAAAATATTCGACATATCCAGAACATCCATTTCAAATATTCTCGATGAGGAAAATTATGTTCTGATTAATTCAATTATGTTTTTTTTTTTTGCATTGAGAACTGGTAGAAATATCCAATCTGAATGAGTCCTGAAACATTTAATTTTTATTGAAAAATTATTTTGCATTAGAAAAAGAAAAAAGCAATGACACTCATCTTTGTTGCATATTGTGTAGCTATAATTCATGAAAATAATGTCTAAAAAAGGCTAAAAATATAATTAATTTTACTTTAAGTTAAATGCATGAATGAAATATGACCTGGATAGTTCTTTGTCATTTCACTTCTGAAATCATAGGACCTTCTTAAACTGACATGACACATAAACAGACTCTGATTATCCAGCAAAAGGCATTAAGATCAATCTGCTATTCACATGTGCACTGAACAGGTTACACACAGATATGTTTTCTTGTATGTATCAGTTTAATTTGGTGCTATTCCTATGTAAGTTATGTTTGATACCTTGTGCTATTCTTACTGATGATCAACAAACATTTGATGGGGGTTAGTGGCGTCTAGTCACCATCAACCTAACACACAGCCTCACACATACACACGAGTAAAAAAAAAACATGTCAGTGCATTTCAAACATATAGAGTATATGCAAAGTAAGTAAAAATAAAAACACTACTCGTTTTAGAGCGATGACATCTCCCATAATTGGCTCGATATGCCATCAAAAACGGCCTTCGTCGGTCCAGTAACTTCGTTTGCATTCAGGTCAGTAGTAATCGATGCATATTAGTTTGACATCCATTACGCGTCCATGAAAAGTGGTGCAGAATCAAGCCTGTAGTGGTTGCTGATGAATCACACACGAGTGACCGTTAAAAGCGCCTGACTGTAGTCGTCGTTCTGCTTTTGTTTCTCCCTTGGCTTCAAAGGAAGACGGAGTTCAAAGTAAAATCGTCCCGTATTTACAAGAAAGCTTCGACTTCCTTCACCATCCGGTTGTGTCAGCGCTTCGTCGGGTTCCTGTGCTCAGTTCCATTAAATGAATTTAAAACATTTGGTCTTGTCGTGCGGCAGTCTGCGTCTCGAAGAGTACCGAGTCCACTCTGAACTGAGTGTATAACAGCGGCATGTATCCTTGTAGACTTTTACATAAGAAGTTGATGCACTTGTGGCGCTCGTGGCAAGTGCGATCGTCGTGTGACAGAGCCTGCGGACACCCGGGAGCAGCGGAAGGTCCAACGTGACGTCACCTGAGGAAGAATTAAACGAATAATTACTATAATTTCAGACAGTTCCTTGCACAACCTATCATGCATCTTCAGAACTCTTAGGGCTCGTTAACTCCTGAGGGGCGTCCCAAATCACCATTATTCGTAACACTTTATTTTGAGCTTGCTGACTATAAGTAACTTTGAACTGACATGTCAACTAACTCTCATTAGAGTATTAGTAGACTGTCTGCTGTAAAGGAGTTCTAACGGTTCAAGGTCCAAATGAGAGTTTCAGTGCAGCTTCAAAGGGCTTTAAATGACACCATACGATGAATAAGGGTCTTATCTACTGAAACGATCGCTCATTTCAAAAATAAATTAAAAAGTTTAAGTTTATATAAGCACAAATGCTTGCCTTGCTCTGTTCTGTGATGCGATCATCAAACTAAACGAATCTTGTAATGAACAATTCAAGTCATTTGGTTGATTCAATGAACAAAGACTCGAAAAAAGATTTGTTCATTTTGATGTAACGAGTTCGAACAGGAGAGTCACGAACATCACAGAACAGAGCAAGAGCTGAGCATTTGTGCTTATAAAACTTAAACTTTTGTATTTTTTAATTAAATGACCGAATCGTTTCGCTAGATAAGACCCTTATTCATCATCTGGTGTCGTTTAAAGCCCTTTGAAGCTGCACTGAAAACTGAGAAAGTTAGTAGCACCAGTTCAACCACTGGAAAAGTTAGTCTGGAGCCCTGGATTATCGATGGCATCTTCATAAGTTCACCATTCATTGAAAGCAACAGATTTGAGCTGCAATTTATTGATCATCAGCTAATTTCAAAATCAAAGACTGCAATAGGAGAGAGAGCGCTAACAGCCCTGGGAAGATCACTTTGTTTCTTTACTTTTAATGAAGAAGATTGTGTGTTAAGCTCTTTGATTTATGATAGTTTTGTTGAATAGATGCTCATCTTATGACATATATAGCCTATAACACGCGCTCTCACACGTTTATGTTTTTGCATTGTCTGGAGGAGTACAATTAACATATGTGGTTTCAACAACCAGATGCATTTACACTTATCTAGTTTCTTCTGGAATGTGGCCCAGAACACCTTCTGATGTGTTTTGAGTTACATCCATCTCAAATGCGTTACGTAGGGCATTTACACCTGGTCTTTTCATGATCGGACAGCTACCCGGTAAACAGGCCCTTAAGAAGGTAGTGCACAAGTTGCGTGCTTTTGTCCTTTAAAGCTTTGTTTGAATGGAAAAGAGCAGCTGGGAGAATAATGCAGGTTTAAATCAAAAGACTTAAATTTTTGAGTGGATTATTCTTTAAATCAGTTCCCTCCATATAAAGATGACAGACTTATTAACTTACATAGCACAATATCATCTCTTTCATTCATGTAGCCTATTTTCCCATTACAATCTGGTCGGCTTTTCCATGACAACAAAACAAATGTAATTGATTTGTCTAATCTGCGGGAACAGCAGCAGCCAGAGAGCGAGAGATATGTGTGAGTACCAATAAAATCCTAATAATGCCTGAGAAAATCTATCAAATTTCATTACACCGTTAATTCACAGGCCTAAGGTCAACGGATTTCAGGAAGACAAAGGCTTTTTAAAGCTTTCCAAAATCACACTGAGTAATCTCACTGAAATCAATTCTATTGTAAAACTTGGAAGAAGTGTGTTCAGTCTCAACTCTGGACATAGCCTTGATAATTAACTTTATTTATAGTATACGAATAACGACAAAAATACCAATGAGTAACAGGAGAATCTTACAATGTCCAGGTTATCCGTCACCCCAAAACTAATGTCTATGTAACTGCCCACCTAATTGCTATTAGGCTATTTACACTGACTCCGCCCACAAAATGACAGAAGACGCAGTAGCAAGTGTAGCGGGAAGGTGCGTGGAAGAAAGTATTGATGAGTTCGAATTCACCTTTTGCCGCTTTACTCCCTTTTCCCATCGCATATCTGATCTAGAAAGGCATTTATTTTCAATATAAATTAAGAAACTTATTAGAAACGGAAATAAAGTGTCTTCCATGTGTTTAATAATAACGTGTTTAGGGGTACGTGTAAGGAGGGGCTTGTCCCAATAAGGCGGCATTCATTTAATAATTTTAATAAATATGATAATTTACTCTATGTTATAGCATACGTTTAATGTACAACAGCACTAAGGTGCAAATAATATAATAGCATCTAACTACAATTTACACTTATTGGAAAGAAAATACTGCTACTTTTACATAGTGTAAATAGAAACCTAGCACTATTTTCCCTTAGTGTATAAATAAATAATAAATAAATTCCAATAAATAAGAGAAAGACCATTTTTTGTGACTTTTCGTGACAATTAAGCACACGGATGTATTCTCAGCACTTGTGATTTTGATTAGATTCTGATTGTTGCATTACAATAATTTAGGCAACAAATACTAATGTGATATAAATGCAATTTAGTGATAATTTTGGGGAAATAAAATGAATAGATTAATAATCTCTTTACTTTCGGAGCATTGCAAATTTATTCAAATGTTTAATTTAGATGTAGTATATAAACTGAGGAATTTTAAGGTAAATGTCACAAACCTGCTTGTTCCTGTCTGTCCTGATCTTTCTATTGCAAGTTAAATTTGAGACTATTTGTCTTGGGGTTCCTGTCTCAGTGTGGGAAGCCCTGCTGAGCAGGTTTAAAAACCTGTGTACCTCATTACAGATACCATTTGTCTTGGAGTTCTTGTCTCCAGTGCGAGAAGGCCTGTCCTTCTTGTTCTTCGTGTCTCAACGTTTGGAGAGCCCTGTTGAGCAGGTTTGAAAACCTGTATCCCTCATTTACATGCTTTGTTTCAGAGTGTCTCCACCTCTATGTAACCAATGTATATGCCTTAGTTAGACTTGGCTAAGATTTTTGGACTACAGCAATGCAACAGCAATAAAGAATCCTGCTTAAAAGAGTTTCCTAAACTTTAGAAGGAAAAAGTTCACAACACTTTATATTTCTTTCTTTTGATTTGGGGGTGAAATATGACCAGGGTATGATCTGGACAAAGATGTTTTTTATAATAAAGAGATTTGCCAATGTCCATTCAAATTTGAATCAGCCAATGAAATGTAACACTGTTTTATATCAAAGTTAAAAATGAACAGTTGTTTTTGTCCTAACAGGAACCGAAAAGTGCTGCACAATGGCAAAATATGAGCCAATAAGACCATTTTCAATGTTCAAACACAGTAACGTGGAGAAGGATTTAAGCCAATGAGATTTTACTGTGTGAAGGCTACCCAGAGTGCCAGAAACAGAAACCAAGTGGCTAACAGAATGTATGTATCATGTTGTACACAAAAACAGCATGACTGAGCACTAAATTGAAATCCCAAGAGGCAAAAGCCCCAAAAGGCTCAATCATGCTTCAAGATACTGCCCACTGACCTTGATGGGGGGTTTGCGAGCTGATATGCGACACAAGGAAGTTCATGGCGATATCCTCGCAGTTGATGTACTCGTCCACCATGTCACGTATGGCTTGAGGCATGACGTAGGAATGAGAGGTATGCGTAATACTGAAGAGAGAAAGATATGATGGCTTTCAATAAAAAATGAACACAAGAAAATGTTGTACAGAAATGCACATAAATGAAACATGCCGTGCTTGTTTGCTTATCCATCTGGAAAACGAGGCGCTGCATCATGCATTTGGTTGCACAACAACGTACTTTGTAGCAACATCAGTTTTCAACTAACTAAACCATTTCCAGCTCCTATTACCTGGTGTTACTAAGGTAAAATACATAAGCTCCATGTCTATTTTTGTCATAATCAGGCTCAGGAAGTGTCAAAGTGGTCAAAGCTTCACCTTATGGAAGAAGGCCGCACCCGTCAGTACCATGGAGAGCTCGCAGGAGTAGTTCGAATTGTAGAGCCAAGACTGGTGATTTACATCCCAAGCATGAAACCTTCCCGGGAAACCCACAATCCGGTCTCTGGCCTCCCGCCACACCCTGGAAGAAGAGAAAGAGATGGGAATGCAAGAGTGGTTATTATAATATTCACTGAATAGCATTTGTTAAGCAATATATGGATGCCAAACAAAGCCCTTTAATAGAGTAACTGAATACATAGGTAACTCAGACCAACAGATCATAATACCAGAACACCAGTCATAATAACATTGCTCAGAAATGGCAACATCTTTTGTGTTATAATGCAAACTTAAGTACTAAGAAAAAATCTGATAGTCAATCATCCTGACCAATTCCCTAATATTTATATCACAACATTAGTGTTCAACATGTAAGATCCCCAACGTGACCTTTTTTACCCCAAAACAAACATATACAGTAATAAATGGAGCAATTCCAATATGTTCCTCTCACCATCGGTGCTCGAGACCTAAGCAGGATGTAAAGCCGCAAAATCAAGGCCCCGCCCTCACTCTCGCAGAATCAATCGCAGGCACATGCTCCAGCACTTCATTTAATTAATTATAGAAATGTATAAATTAAATTTAAAGCTCCAATCTCCTCAGTCCTTCGAAGATCCAAAAAGAAAAAAGGAAAGTCTTTTGGTACTTCAGTGACACAGCTGTCAATCATGACCTCACACCACCACATCAAATAACTCACTAAAAACAAACTCTTGAGAATTACATCAGCGTGATAATAATGACCGTTAATGACAAAAACCATATTTGGAAAAACGATATGTGAAGTGTAATTTAATTCTTTAGTTGGTCTCCGCCTCCCCGCCTCCCCATGTTGAATAACATGGGGAGGCGGGGTTTATGACCTATACTAGGACCGGCCACCGGGGCGCGATCGAGACGCTTTGGCTTCACATTTCAGGGCTTGTGCGGCACGCTTGTAATAAACCAGCTCAACCAAAATCAAATGTCCCATTATCTACTCCTCTGACCAATGTCTAAACAAACAAGGAGATGCACAGGAGAGGAGAGCGTTTTATTTAACTGTCTTGGACTTTATCAGATCAGATACTTTAAATTCCTCAAACTAACAAAGGAATCTGCAGCTGTGGGCTTAATCTCTCTGAATGCAGGAACACATCACAGAAGCAGTGTAAATCTTGTTTTTTTTGACAAATACATTTAAAACGAGCGTATAGATGTTATTGTGCATTTGAAAACACATTTTCCAAATCTTTGGATCACACTAAAAATGGCATTCTTAAAATGCACAGACTGAGGCAGAAAAAAAGATTAGCTTACAATGACTCTTCAATAGAAATATTTTTCTTTCCTTGCTTCATAAAACAATCTATTCAGAGCAACACAAATGTTGTGACAGTGACTTTTTTTTACATGCTTCACATTCTTTTCTAATAATATAAAGGACAAAAAATTACTTCACAAAATACAACAGCATATCATTTCTTTAAAAGAGGAAAACAGAATAATAGGAAATATCGTATGAATAAAAGCAAAAATACTTTGAAATATGTCTTTTCAAAGGGGGGAAATATCTGCAAAATTTTTAGCATTGCTTTTTCAGGATGTAATGTTGCATCACTCATCAATTATAATTAAACAACTAAAACAGTAACTATTAAACTTTATAGCAAAATAAAAAAAAGTATTTCTCAATATTTTTAGCCTTTTGACTATATTCAGTAATAGTATATATATTTTTAATACTGGTGTGTATTTGCTTTGAAATGACCAAAATATGGATAAAAAATGTGAACAGCCAAAGTAGATTCAAAGTGTTTCATGCAAGAAACTTGGCAGAAAAAGTCCCTTAGTATTCTGAGCATTCTGTATAATCGCCCACTCCTACTTAACATATTATGTTATATGATCTTGCAATTACAAAAGTCTCACCTGAACCCAAACATAATTTCATCTGTGTTCGAAGATGGGCATCATCATCAATAGACAAAATAGCCTCAGTCTCGACTGCATCCCAGGGAAGGAAGCGATTGTTTAAGCTGTTTTTCTCTGTGCGTACCACCTGCAAAGAAAAAGCCTATCTGTCATCATGCCATATTGTGAATGACTGCTGAAGTAGAGAATGCATTGTTACGAGGTTTTACTGGGCCAGCCTGATATATAACCTTATAAAACCAACAAATGCCAATCAAAACAACTTAATACTTCTGGAATGCATTTTTGATGACTTTTTGTGTTTAAAATGACTCTGAGTTTGCAACCATGTATCCATAATTAAAGATGCTCAATTTCAAAGTTCCAAATTATTTCTCAAAGACACGAAGAGAATAAGAATCTTGGGTAACTTCGGCATTCTATTTGGGATTTCATTTCAAAGTATAGCCTTCCTGTGGGCTTAATACAGCACTGTTTCCTTTAATATCACCAGAACTAATTTGGCTTGCTGCCCTAGAGACATGAAAGCTATGCTTCAAAGACAGCAGAGAGAGCTGACCAAATCTACAGTAGAATGCAATGCTTGTGAGGTTATATCACATTTAAGCCTTTGAGAGTTCAAACTAATAACAGGCTTAACAAAAAATTCTCTCACTGAGTGGTGCCTGCCCGGAGATGGTCCTCACTGCAGAACATTAAAATTCAGGGGAGGAGTTGGATCCATCTCCATCCCCTGATCCCTAACCCCACCCCAGATCCTACCCATCTCCACCCCCTGATCCCTAACCCCACCCCTAATCCTACCCATCTCCACCCCTGATCCCTGAACCCCACCCCTAATTCTACCCATCTCCATCCCCTGATCCCTAACCCCACCCAGATCCTACCCATCTCCACCCCCCTGATCCCTAACCCCACCCCTAATCCTACCCATCTCCACCCCCCTGATCCCTAACCCCACCCTAATCCTACCCATCTCCACCCCCTGATCCCTAACCCCACCCATCTCCAACCCCTGATCCCAAACCCCACCCCATATCTTACCCATCTCCACCCCCTGATCCTCGAGCCCCACCCCAGATCCTAACCATCTCCATCCCCTGATCCCTAACCCCACCCCAGATCTTACCCATCTCCACCCCTGATCCCTAAACCCACCCAGATCTTACCCATCTCCACCCCTGATCCCTAACCCCACCCCAGATCTCACCCATCTCCACCCCATGATCCCTAACCCCACCCCTAGATCTTACCCATCTCCACCCCCTGATCCCTGAACCCCATCCCAAATCCTACCCATCTCCACTCTTAAGATCTGGATCCAACTCCACCCCCTGGATCTTATGTACTGCAATGAGGTGCTACTGCCTGTCCGTGGGTGCTATACATATCTAGGGCGTTTCAGGTGGTTACTAGCTGATTGCTTACTGGCCCAGTAATAAGGAATGACTACAAGCAATATGATTTAAAAAATACAGAATGCTTACCACAATGGGTAGACCAATGTCTGGCCAGAGAAGATCATCAGAAGGTGGTTTGGGGAATTCCACACAACCACCACTTTGTTGAGATAAGGAAGACCATTAAGTCGTTCCAGTGAGTTCATAAGAACCTCCTCCCGTTCATAAGTAAGCATGACCACAGTGAACTGCTCCCGTGGGACGTTACCTCCTGAGAGCGGCCTGAAACTCTTTACCAGATCCCCCAGAACCACCACCGATAGGACGAAAACCAGTCCCTGACCCCAGAAACTTGGCCTCTGAAGGAAGAACAGGGTCCAAGGGAGTATGTGGAAATAGATGGAAAGGGCCAGGTGCACGATTCCAGGTGCGGTAAACATCAGCAGCTGTGTAGGTAAAGTTACGCAAGAAGCGCTGGCGAAGCATAAGGGGGCTCTACTTCAACAGGCCCTAGGTCGAGGTCCCCATTGTCAGCCATGTTAGCATCGGTTCCTGCCAACTTTCCAGCTTTGTGAGGAATCTCCTGGGCAGGCTCCTCACGTATGGGTGCTGCTGGTATCTGGATGCTGGTTCGTACACTAGCCAGGATAGTGCTGAATATGCTCTCTGAGGTGGAGAAGTACGTCTCCCAAAGAAACCGTCCCTGCCGTCGCATGGCTAGAAGATCATTGTCTGAGATGCTACGCAACAGAAAGTGCAGCTCCGTAATGCGAGGCTTGGGTACCATAATGACTGCTTCACTCCAGCGTATGAGGTGATGGTAGGGCAACTTTGAGTGGTCGCGAGCACCACCGGTATTGCCCCAACTTCCAAAGCCTCAAAAAGTCTCATGCTACAGCCTGCAGATGCCACCAACTGGCCATCACCTGGAGATATCACCAGGGCAAATGTAGAAACCCTCAGTACCTCTAAACGATCCTCTCGCTCGCCACACAATGCCCACTCTGTTGGTAAACTTGTCTTGGGCTGATTCTTGCAAGTGAACTCAACAAGAACCTGGTCTAGGTGACTGTCCTGTACAGCTTTAAGTGTGCCAATAATGCGATCATCATAGTCAGCTGGTGGATCCCCTTCCATTTCCTCCTCAAAAGACTGTGGTGGGGCTTCAAGCAAGCTGCTCCTCAAAGACTCAACCTTTTCTCCCTGAAAGGTGAAGAGGTACTTCCTCTTGACAGGGACTTGTGGAGGCACCTCTAGGAAGTTTGGCTCAGAGAGAGCATGGACTAGAGGAGACACCACCATGTCGAAACCTTCTCTATATTGACGTTCAAAAAAGGTAGACTGTGCCACTGCTGCTCGTCCTGTGCTCACATTGTACAGGAAGTTCTGAGTCAGAGACTTTCTAGAAAGATGGACAAGCAAGTGGTTGTGGCCATCCAACCTCCAATACGGCAAAGCCTTGAGCTGCTTTTCAAGGTCAGAAGGTGAAGCAGGGGGAGAGGAAGGTGATTCTTGTATTTCCCCAACAAGCACTATGTACAGACAGGCGATGTTGGGATTACTGGTGACATATACACTGCTTTTGACGGATGATGCAAAGGCTTGTTTGACAAGAGGGTCCAGCTTCTCACCCCAAGGATATGATCCTGTGTCATAAACATAGACAGGGAAGCCAGATGTAAGTGGACATCTAGCGTAATCAAAACAAGAGTGCAAACGACAGCTTTGGGCCGACTTGGGTGGAGGGTATCCAGGATCATCCTTGTCTGGTAAAAGTCTAACTGGCAATGACAGTTTCGGCTGGTTTTGTGCCATAAGTTCCTTGTAAGAGTGCTCAGTCTGGCTGATGACATTTTTGAGTTGTAGCAAGTCTTGTTTGTGTGCGTCAATACTACGTTTACAAGCCTCGATGCGTAGGTTAAGTCGGGCTATCTCGCCATTGAGCTCTTGCCGCTTTGACTCAAGCTGAAGCAGTTCCTCGCTGACAGATTCCCGTATACGACACAGGTCTTGCACATGCTTTGCTTCACACAGCTCTCCTCCAGGTCTTGGCCCAAAATGCGCTTATCCGGTCCTCCTGCTTCATCTATTGTGGTGAGGTAGTAATGTGCAATGAGAGGGAAGAAGACCAGGATGAAAAAGAGCATGAAACTGAGCCACGTGAGCCGTACTCGCCGCAGTACCCATGGCTGGCCGTTGTTCCCGATGATGCCTCCACTTCGCTGCATTGTTCAATTATCACTCTCCTTCGAACCAGATACGTGAATGCAGCTGTTGAAGAGATTCAGCTGCCATAATGCAACTTCATCTGTACTGTACACTTCAAGTTTCCAGAGTTTGTAACTTGTGTGTCCTTGTTTTAACTGGAACTTCTAATAAAAGGAAATTTCATCTTTCTCGTGACAGAATGATATCGTCCATATACAAGGCCTTGTGTGTGGTATGATGTGTGTTAAAACTGAAACTATCCAAGAGAAGAAGGAGAGTCCCAGACAGCAGTAAAAACTGAGTGCCCTTGATGGAGATCAGCAATGGAGGCATGGCTGATCTTCATTTTTCTTTGTGGCATCATACTCCGGTCACTCTTCCATAGTTAGGACTCATAAATTGACCAAAGTGTCCATAAACTCTTGGAGATACTACATGCCATCCAACTTCATTCAATCTGAAAAACAGAGAGCAAGTATCAGTTATTTGCACATTGAACAGAACATGCATCAGAACTAGGAGTGTAACGGTACACTCATGTCACGTTTTGATACATATCACGATAATCTAAGACATTTGGTAAAAATTTACCAAAAAATTAACTGCAAAATGCTAAATTTGGTATTACATTGAGTGTGGAAATGAAGGTTTAGGCTTGGACTTAGTGCTGATAACCCAATGCACAGGACAATAGTGACACCAGAATCAAAATATTCATGATTTTGAAGCTGAAAATACAGAATAATTTCAGATGAATATGCACTGCACTGCATTATTTACATTGCATTATATTCAACATTATATATAGTAGTTTAATGTAGTACTGACACTGAAACTTTGTAAACTTTTTATTTCGGGTGAACTATACACAATGCATATTGTCACTACCCACAATACATATTGTTGCACTTTTGTATTGCAATATATTGTGTAGAGCCAGACCGATTTATCGCAGGCCGATATTATTCGGCCGATATTAGGCATTTTACAAACTATCGGTATCGGCAGTTATAATGGCTGATAAATGAATATTTCAAAAATAAAATTAAAATGGACGAAACGCGCTTATTATTATTATTACATCATGCAACCTGCTGATCCAGGTTGCAGGTAGCTTATAAGGCAATGTAGGGACTAATTATTATTTCTGTTAAGTTTCTTTTTAAAATGCATTATCAAATTTTAGTTAAAACTCATACATAAATACAAATAACTAATGTTAGGGAAATCTGTTAATGTTTTGTTGCGCATTTCTGGAAAAAATAAATATCGGCCGATATATCGGATATCGGATTTTTATTAAAACCTACAAATATTTGTATCGGTATCGGCCTTCAAAATCCTTTATCTGGTTCGGCTCTAATATTGTGACACAGATATATTGTTACACCCCTACAAATTACGCATTACAAAATTAACCGTCAGAGTTCTTTGTGTCACCTCTTGAATAGCCACTATAATTCATATATGCATGTGAAATATCTACTCAAGGACAATACGCTTGCAATGTGCTGGTCAAGCATTTATGCCTATATTTGATTCTGGCCTAAGAGATTCTCTGGCCAAATCGCAGTTCTAATTAGCGATTACATTATGCAATTGGCAGGAGATGTTTTTACACAGGGTGCCACAAAAAACAGTTCACACCCATTTGTTAGATTCTAAACCAACTGGCAGCGCTCAGAATGACCTCACAGGCTTGTCCTATTCACTGAACACATTATCTGGTATGCTGACAGCTAGCTTCAAGCATTAGCAGCTGTTCTAAAGCAAACTCACAGAGCAAACACGCCATAAGGCATGCGTACAGAAAAAAAAAAAAAACATGTGAATCGCCTCAAGTGACTGTGTCTGCTAGATTTGCACATGTAGCCATCAGTAAAAAGCCATGCAAGATTTCAGAGCTTCATTATCTCTGGATGAGAGGACATGCGGGATGATTTTCCCCTTAATGGAACAGATTTTCACATGGCCACTGATCCTGCAGAAGGGAAGAGATGCACAATCACACGCTACTGTAAAACTGTATGGATCATCCAAACTCAGAAATCAAAACAAAAATCTATAGTGTAGTTAAGATAAGCCTATACTAGGACAATACATGACATGAGTGTCTCCACATTAGTAACTAAAGTGGCATTAAGGAGCTAATGTTGCATCAGAGAAGCAGAGAACCAGCAAGGACGCATTGGAATTATTTTGTTTACCAGCCATACAAAAATTACACATTAGTGCCCTTCAAAGGTACATTGAAAACAGTATGGTTCATAATATGTATATGTTGGCCATTGGCTGGCATTTTCTATACATACATACAAAAAAACACCTATATGGCCTTTTTCATCACCAACAGTTTTTTTTTCATGACCTTTTTTTGTTTATAGTACTTTACAAATTAGGATTAAGCACAAGTCTGATCTCTATTGCTACTTAAATATTACCAGACATTGTAGGAAGAAAGAGCATCCTGCTCTCCTCAGATTAATTACTCTAGATCTCCAGAGAAACGTTAAAGTGATGAGAGACAGACACTAAGGGACAAATTGGGGCTGATAAAGCACTTACCCTCTGAAGACCTGAAGTGGACAATCATTCATTGTGACCTTTCCTTGTAAAGCTCTATTATTTTACACCCTTCCACTGCTGTGTGTTGTTATTTGTGGTTGTTCACCAGACTAATAGCATATGATTGTCATATTGATGTACTACAAAAAACTCTAGAACATAAAGGCTCTGTGTTTATGATATTTTATTTACAAATATCATGTGTGCCAATAATGCAATTCAAAGTAATCAATATTTATAGATATATAAACATCATTAAGAAGTTACTTTAATATGTGCACTGTTCAAAAGTTAATACTTTAATTTAGCAAGGAGGCATTAGGCCTAAAATTCTTCAAAAGAAAAGGCCATCACAAGAATAAATTACATTTTAAAAACATTCAAATAGAAAATAGCTATTTTAAATTGAAATCTAATAAAATTAAATTGATCTAATAAATGCTATAAAAATAAATAAATTAATTAATTAATTAATTTTTAAAAAAACATCGTACGGACCCCAAACTTTTGAACTGCAGTGTATGCAGTTAGCAGCTATACAGATGTTCAACTTTATTTAGCTATTCCAAAATAAACAATGCCACGTTCAACAGCAAAATAATTTAATCTGTTTAACTAAAGTGCCTGAGAAAAAAAGGATCTAAAAGTAAATGACTGCTTTGGTGGAAGAAACTTTGACTAATGTTATGGACTTCTAAGGGGAAAGCCACAAAATGTAGTAGTGTTTTAGTTTTATTTTGGCTGATCTCTATTCCGGACTTGCACACAAACTTCATTGCAATCATTTCCCAAAATGTCATTTACGTGGAAATGTTACGAATTTCTGTAAACAGGACGTAAACACAGGGCATAGACGGGGACACGCCAAAGACGGACACAACGAAGAACACACAAAGCAAACACTGTACAGTGTTGCCTCCAATTTCAATGGCTATATATATATATATATATATATATATATATATATATATATTTTTTTTTTTTTTTTTTTTTTTTAAGGCTAGTTTGCCTGGTATAGAGTAAATAAACAACAAATACGTTTTATTTAAAAAAAAAAAATATATATATATATATATATATTGGCAACCGGTATCATAATCAGCCAATTTGCTAATAAAAAAATAGTATAAAGTGACAAAAGCATAATAAACCTGCTGCTGTGTAACTTTAATTGTAGATTACTTTTTTGAACATTCCAGTGTTATTTTATTTTGATTACTTTATTCATTTTTTGTAGTATTTCTTAACTGATTACTACTGTTAGACATGCCTAAAAAAAGTATTTCATTTGTATCTGAATTCTATTGTATTTATTTGTACTACTTGTAATTTGTTTCTGTTCTCATTTTATTACTGTATGTATACTTGACTTTTTGTGAATTTAATTCCTAGTTTGAAATCAAGCTTCCTTGTACTGTAAGCTATTTGCAATAAAATTACACTACTGGATTTTTAATATGGAATAATATTTAAAAGGTTTTTCCTTGTGGCATCGGAAATGGTATTGATATTTTCAAGATATCATATTGGAAGTTAGATATTCCAGTTTTCCAATTTAGAATATGTAGGGCCCTATAAAATCCGTTTTGTTTTTTCCCAAATTCCATTTTATTTTTTCCCAAATTTCGTTTTTTCTGTTTTAATTTTTGCAAATTCAGTTTTTTCCGTTTTAATTTTTGGGAATTCATTTTTTTTACACTTTACTGTTATTTTAGTTGTAAAAAGAGTGTGCTTTTTATTCTGTAATTGCAGAAATTATAGGGCCCTAAATATGGGCCTTTTAAAGCAGAATAGTTTTCCCCATGTGGGAACGCAAGACCCAGCATGCCCGAGTTCGGTCTCTGTGAGTCACCCGGCCATTATCATGAAACTGGAGGTGTTCTGAACAACTTCTTCACACTGACCTGTAATCAGGTCCAGAAAGTTTCTCTATAATAAAAACTCTCCACACGGCCTCTGGGTTGTGCAAATTTACCACAAGCCAATATTTGACCAGTTTCGTAAATGGAAGGATTTTTTTTCTCAGTCCGGCCACGGCTGAGTAGCAGCAAATACGGATGAAAGCTGGAAATTATGGATCCCTTATTATCAGCGCGAGCATATTTTATACAGCTCTGACATTTCCCGACAACAGAGTAACCAATTTTCCCTGAGCGAAATTTGCTTTGAAGGCAAGAGTCCAAGAAGCACCAGTGTAAATACACAAAAAAAGGAAACGTTCTGTGCTTTAATAAAATATCAGTCCTCACCGGCATACCACAGGAGAACTTTCCTTTCCTACTCTCTTCCTCTTTTTCCACTTCCTTTCCAGCTGAAATAGGTAGCCAAAAAGGGCTCAATAAGGCAAACATCAATATTATTATTTCTAATGTTAAGGTTAGTGATTTGAAAAAACCCTTACACTGTTAAATATTAAACTACAAACCAAAAATAACTCTAAACACCTTAGCAAATGGATGGTCAGCAGCCCAAGCACTTTGATGGTGAGTTTTACACTGTTATATAATGTAGTGTGCATTTTGCATGAACCTGAAATGGCTTTAAAAATGCAAAATTAATGTTTCCCAACGTCTCAATGAATCTTTATCAAATGGTCAGATGTTGCTCTCCTTGACATCTAATGGCAATTTTACACAGCAAAGTTGGCATCAGAAGCGCTTCATTAAGGTCTTTCCCTACAGTCTATGGTGTTTTACACAGCAGCTCAGAGTCAGAGGTCGTATACATGCACTTACACAGCAATTTTAAATGTATACTTAGACACTAGGGGCTAAGGTCGGTCAGATCAGGCATATTTTGGTCTAACTTTTATGTAGCATTATGTCTGTACACAGAATTTTGAGCAGCCTTAAATCTGCAATGTAAAGAAGCCTAAGTAACATATTGCATAACACTCTTACTTTAATGCATCACCTCAGATTTCAAACCAAGGCAAATGAAATTCCAGACTGTATAAAATAACTCAGCTCGGCACACAATTTAACTAGGGCAAGCTTTTAGCTGGATCGATGTTCTACATAAAGCAGTTTAAAAATCAGACAGATGTTGAGCTGCACTTTGGGACATTTCTCCGGGCAGGAAAGATTTGGCAGTACTTTTTCTCCCAGATGATCTTCAAAACTCCATCAATGAGTCACTCATTTCTTAATGCACTGCTGAAACAACATAGACCACTGAGATAATACAACCTCTCTCATTGAATCATCTTAGATGCATTCTTCTGCATGATGTCAATGTGAAGTTACAATACATTAAAGGGATAGTTCACTTTGAAATTAATTTTTGATATGTTTTATCTTACCTCAAAGGCATCCAAGATGTAGGTGTCTTTGTTTCCACAGTATTTTCAATTTTGATATTTTTAGGTCCAACCGTTCTTGTCTGTCAGTCATATAATGCAGGTCTATGGTCACCACCTCAAAGAGCATGCACAGAGAAGTCCAAATTAAACATGATTTAATGACTCGTAAATGTTAGTACACATTGATGGCCTAAGACACGAAACGAGCGTTTGTGTGAGAAAACGAACCATATTTATATTGTTTTTACCTCTTGTAACCACAGCCATGTCCAATGATCCGAAGGGCGCAGGTGATAACAAGAGGTAAAAATTATATAAACACTGTTCGTTTTCTCACACAAACCGCTTGTTTCGTATCTTAGGTCATCAATGTGTACTTACATTTACGAGTCATTAAATCATGTTTAATTTGGACTTCTCTGTGCATGCTCTTTGAGGTGGTGACCATAGACCTCCATTATATGACTGACAGAGAAGAACGGTTTAACCTAAAAATATCAAAATTGAAAAAACTGTGGAAAGACACCTACATCTTTGATGCCCTCAATGTAAGCTAGAACATACCAAAAATGTATTTCAAAGTGAACTATCCCTTTAAGTAATAGTTGAAGCTCCACGGTGACATTTTAAAGCATTCCCCTCCTTTTCCCTCCTTCAATCTAAAGTTGAAAGTAATAAGTTCTAAATGTTCTTTTATTATTGGTGAAAAACTTCAGTTTTATGGTCAATAAATCTTCTTCCCGTCATCAATAAAAGGGAAAGCTGCGCTGCTAACATTATATAGGCAGGGAGGGAAAATAAACTCAGTATTGAAGTCCTCTGACCTAGAAACACCTGGTTCACACACATCTTATCTGCTCTTCTACGGAAAAGTCAAGACGCCTAAAATATTTCAGTGGAAAATTAAACAGCTGTGTTTAATTAACTTATGCTTGATCTATCAGAACATTCTGCACTGAATTCAACATTAGAGAAATATCCTAGACAGGGATAGACAAAGGTTTTGGCTCACAAGCCACACATTGGGCTTTAAATAGTACATGCAAAGCGCACACAGTATAATTCCCTTTGAGATATTCTCTGTCGATTGGTTCCACTTTAAATCTATTTCTTGCTCAGTCTGGACGCCTCAGAAATCTTGCCAGATGACTATGCATGGATAGTTTTCTTTGTCTAGCATGCGCTAACAGGTCCCACTGTGAGACCTCCTACAGTGAGCTTTAGGCACATTTGCATCGTGTTTGCCCTGTCAGTGTTAGCAAGAAATTCAACTCTAATTTCTATCCGTTTCACCCTGATTTGAACACGGCCAATCGGGCAACACGCAATCCCAAAAGGACACCTGTATTACTGTAAAAAAAGATTTTTTGGTGAAGTACATACTAGTGAAAAAAAACAATGTAATTTACTTGAAAAAGTTAGTTCAGGTAAGAATTTAAAAAAAAACGAAGTAAATTCCATATCAGTACTTAATTCAAGCGAGTAGAAATGAAAGTGTACATATCAAGTCAATAAAATTAAGTAAAAATTACTCAACTTTTCTGATACTGGGGTTCCCATCATGCACTGGACCTTGAATAATTAATGAGGTTCATGTTTCACTGTTTTCCTCACTGTTTTATCATTGATTTTTGTTCTCAGTATTAGCAACTTGCCATTTTGTGACATTTTCGAATACATTTTTGCTCAAAATGACAAATTCAAACACAAAACGACCCATCAAATGTTACCGCTATTGTCTATAGTCTACCAAGTATTGAGGTGTTTGCATTCACATGATGTTTAACATCTGACATGATGTAATATAAATTAGATGATCTAAGTAAA
Source organism: Hybognathus amarus (assembly GCA_030378365.1). Classification (NCBI taxonomy): domain Eukaryota; kingdom Metazoa; phylum Chordata; class Actinopteri; order Cypriniformes; family Leuciscidae; genus Hybognathus; species Hybognathus amarus. The sequence continues at coordinate 153,596 of JAQIUQ010004951.1, read as the reverse complement.
GCACATACTATAAATGACTAATAAAATTCAGGATTATTGTTTTTGTGAAATGTAATACAAAGGCAGAGGAAATCGATATTAATCAACGTTTTACTAGCCGAGTTAAAATTACTTATTTTTTGTAAAGTTTACTTAATTCCATATTCCAAGTAAATTTAACTTAAATATTTCTAATTAAAACTACCGATGAGTATGTTTAGGTTTTTATTTGGTAAATCTTTGTAAATTTACAAGCATTTTCTGAGTGAGATAGTTTAGCAAGCATTTTTCAAGTAAATCCTACTCAAAATTTTTTACGAAATAACATTCCTATTATGAAATTGAGTCATCAGATTCATAGAGTCTGGCTTCTAACAAGGATATTTTTTAAATATATGTAAAAATGTTAAGGAAATCTATTTATATTAAATGACACAAATATTATAACTAAAAGTTAAAAAAAGCCAAATTATAATTAATCATCTGGTTACTTTATGCTAATAAAATGCACTTATGTTGTTATGAAAATAACGCCACGAATGTTAAAAGGCTTAAAGGGCAATTCCACCTCTGGAAAGATGAATGTGTATTTAAAATGGGTCATTTATGTAGAAGAAATGTGAAATTATTTTTTAATTTGGAGCTTTCTAGACTGAGAAAAGACAGAAAATGTATTTTTGGCTTATGTGAATGAAAAACATCAACTCCCAGAATTCATTTGCTTCGCTGCCCTAGGAGGCCACGCCTACCGCTAACCTCGCAGTATGTAAACAACAGTCTACTAGTGATTCTCCGTGATGAGTCTGTCCGAAAATGTGTTTCGAGATCGCCCGGAAATGTCCGCGATTCGGCTTTTGCGTTCTACAGTCGTCATTCATCATGTTTACTGTGGCAAGCGGAACGAGTGCGAGCTGTATGTAAACGGCGCTGAGACGAGCCAGGTCTTACTGTGTCGAGCCGGGATGAGTGCCGGCTGTCTGGATAACGGCGCGAGGCCGGTGGCGTGATTACCGATGAGCGGCACCTAAGACGTAAGTTACCGGTCTCATATCTCTCATGGAGGAGCAGGAATTTTCTTAGCAATGTTAAAACGCATCAACCGATCACTTGTTTGGCGTTCATGTAAACACAACAGTCAGATTCACCAATCATAAGGAATTGAGTTAGATTGAAACAAAAGCTGTAACTTACATGTAAACAATGAATGGCGACTTCAGAAATTAAAAGCTGAATCCCGGACATCGACGGCCGGACATGTCCAGGAAAAAGAGGACGGTAACCCCTGACTACTCAGCTTTCTCCACAGAACAAGAGCCTGCTAGCTTAGCGTCCAAAAAAGATGTGTAATGTTAATCCTAATCCTCCATAACGCATCCGTCAGCGTATTCAGTAGTTTCGTCCACATTTTCAAAACGTTTCTGCCAGTGAAATCAAACGCATTGGCACTGATCTGTGATAGGTCTGTTAGCGCAATAGGTCCAACCCCCTATTGGCGGGTTTGAAAGGGTGGGGACTCGGGCTTGTAGTTTTTTACTGAAATCGCCCTCTCTTACACTTCCGCCAACAATGACGTAAAATGACGATTTTTGCGTCATTGTTGGAGGAAGTGAAAAGGTAAATAGCAGATTTCTCTCGTCTCAGGGGAAAATGATAAAGTGTTGCATGACCATTCAATAGTATAACTGGGTTTCTAACAATGGAAAGCTTAATGCAAATGGGTGGAGTTGCCCTTTAATGGTCCTAAAAAAGGTCCATTATCAAAAGAGGCCACAACTACCTCAAACGAAGTAGAAAACGCCCCATTAATAGAATAAGCTTAAGACAATTATCTACTGCAAGAGTTAAAACCTGAAATCTTTCACTTATACTTTATTTTTTAAACATACTTTTCATTCTGTCCTGTATTTCTTTGTGGACATCCGAACAGTCTTACATGAAGCAAGGTGAGGAGTTTTCTACAATGAAAGACTGCTGCATGCTTCGCATACTTCTGCTCTGCGCTAAAGGTATGTACTTTGCAGGGAATGTGAGTTAATAGCAAGACAGTACATCAGTATTGGGACATACTTCCACATCATTAAATTCTTGATAGCACTTTGGAATTACATGCATAATTAGACAGGAATGTAGATCAAGAACTTGGATTTTAAGATGATGAATTTAAAATAGGACCTTATTTTGCATTAATTTATATTGATTAAACATTAACGTGTTAGACAACCACCCTATAATGGTAAAATTCCACCCGCTCCTTTTTTATATTCCCCATAAATCATAAACAGTCTCTCAAAATGAGTCATTAGAAGAATAACAAAGGGCAGTAAATGTGTAAAACTCTTCTTTGCGCTACAAATCAGCATGTTTACAATTAAGACAATAGGGTAAGAAATACCAGTTAACATTAGCAGCATAGCAAGCTTTTTTATTCAGCTAAAAATAACTGGAAGCCAGAAACATTTAATTTACAAATGTGAAAAATAAGGTGGATCCCATCCACATGCTATTTTCAACATATTATGATTTAAAGTACACTGATCCTAAATAATCCAACATACATCATCTCTGATATCACGCAAAGTGGTTTGCAACTAGTCCAATTGCCTAACGTGACCTCGGCTCTCTAAAGCAAACCAGGTGTTCAAACCTGTCCCAGCTCATCTTTCAGGGCTCAATCACCGAGGAGAATGGAGCCATAGTCTCATTTTATACAGGACTGAGAAGCTCTGAAAGCTGACGGCCAATTCACATAGCCTACAGGCAGCTTTAAGAGAAGTCACAAGAGGAATCCCAATCCTTTCTCAGTCAGATATCAATTTTAAATAAACAGAGTACAGGTATGTGGAGAAAACATCAAAACAATGTGTGAAATCATCTTTTGCCTGATAATATTCTGGATATGCTCAATAATATTCATGCTGTTTATGAGAGCTTGTCAAGCGTTATCTTGTCTTGCATAACATCTCTCATCTGGGAAGAAAAATGCTGAGGCAACTGGTGCGAGGCACACAGCTAAATGTATTTTTCAAGAAAAATGGACCATTATCAAGAATGCAAATGTAAAAATCTTTATTAAAACTAGACATTATAGAATGTGAACGCCATTTGTAAAACTCATTCGTATAATGCTTGGTTGTTGCCAAGGCATTGCTAAAGTTTTCAGGGGTTTTTTAATCAAGATACTATGGGGTTGCTAAGGGATCTGAGTGGTTGCTAATAGAGTGCCGAAGTTGTGACGTCACTTTGTAGGCCAAAACGCGGAAGTGAGTTAGCATTTTAGCACTCGAAAGTGTTTTTTTTTAATGGGTTTTTGCTAAATCACCTGAAATAAGGTCTGTGGTGAACAAAGCCTCTAAATATGTTCACGTTTTGATCTATGACATAAAACGCACCAGTTATAACCTGCTTGTGTTTTTTTAAACTTTATATATAGGCTTCAAAATGTATAAATTTTGGATTGGACTTGTAAAGATTATCTTGATAGACAAAACGTGTAAGGGTCAGAACTCTTGTTGAACACAGAACCTATTTTTTGCAATTTCCAAAAGTCTATGAGGAAAATGCATTGCTTTCGATCGAGGGAACCCATGCGCCTTCGCCACTCTATAGTGATCAGGTAGTTACTTATGGGCAGTCCACTCTTAAATCTCTACAATATTCTGTTTTCTATTAAAATGTACTTTTTTGCCTAATTTAATATAGGATACTTGGCCAAAATCGTAAGTCTGATCTCTTAGAAAAGTAAAACCACACCTCAAATTGTAGATTGTTGAGGTTTGATTTTATTCTATGATTTGGCCACGTATATATTGAAATATCATGAATATATATTGAATCAATTATGTTTGCCATCTATCTTCATATCATATACACACACAGAAACACAAAGGTCTTCATAAAAACCTGCCACAATTAAGTTTGGTTGAATGTGAAGAAATTGTGACAAATCTATTGAATTTAATTATTAATATTATTAAAATTGTATTTTCGTATCATTTTCCCTCCATGGTTTAAATTGCACACGTTGTTTGCCACAAATAAAAGGAATTGCTCATTGTAATTTGATTACATTTTAAAAGATTTTGAAGTATTTTTTATTGCCTTCACTCTTTTTGATAATCTGTATAAGATCATCGGAAAAATTGTTAAAGATTTATGAATTCAACTGATTAGACATAGTTTTTCACATATAAAATCTAATTTAACCATTAACACAAAATCCAGCTAAAATAAAAATAACAGTGATGTCCGACTTATCAAATGTCACTATAGTACACCCAAAATAAACCAGGCATTAAGCTGTCTCAAACCTGTGAGAATTCAATGTACTTTCATTCTTCTGACGTACTCTTCAGAGACAGAAAGGAAGCCTGATATCACCCAGGGGTGTAAGCACAATGTGTGTGTGGCCTGACAGCCTTTTCCAGCTCATATCCCTCTTGACATTTATGAGGCAGAAAAACAGCGATCACCTGATGTTGTGGTACCGATACCCACCCTGAATGATTCCATTATGGCCGAGCTGGGCTACTAGTGAGATGTACGCTTTTCATTTACACATCCATTAGCCTGGAGCCGGACTGCAGCCGCAGATACGGAGCTGTGCTTTCTATAATTAGCACTTTAATTTAACGTGACTGCGCGCTCTGTGGTGTTTCTCTTTTCCATTTCCAAGAGAGTTGATGTATAGAAGGAAAAACAAAAGGTTTAATGATTCAGGACCATCTGACACCTTTAAAACCCAATTCTACAAAGAGAATCAGACCCGCGATGTGTCTCTGTTGTTTGCGAGGGAAACCATGAGAGGTTTTCTAGGAATGTCAATGTGAGAACTTTCAGTTTTCCAGTATATAAAGTTGTGAAAACACCGGTATTACTGATAACAAGGTCGGAGGGTTTGGGGAATCAGATTCTGATCATTTGTGGCCATCAAGCAAACATTTTACAAGATATTTGTCAATGATGCTCTATGATCTGTTGTGCATCAAATCCTCTTCCATTGTCCTGTCAGTCATCTCTGCTTACTCTCATCTCATCACATAATAAGTGAAATCTGACTCCTGCTGCACTGCTGTATGGAGCAGAGCACACGCTTTCAGTTTATTGTTTATTGACCATTGTCCAACTAAAAAATATATTTATTTCTATAAAAAAGCAAAACGGCAGTGTGGGCATTGAACATGTATTGTAATCGGTGTGCTTCCGAACACCAGTAACACTGACTACCACTGCAAGCCTATTTGACACACAGACAACAAAAAGAGGTTAAAGGGTTAGTTCGCCCAAAAATGAAAATTAAGTCATTAATTACTCACCCCATGCTGTCCCAACCTCGTAAGACCTTCATTCGTCTTTGGAACACAAATGAAGATATTTTTCATATTTTGGATTAAATTTGAGAGGTGGATCACTGCTACATGGGCTGTCTAAGGGATTCGAAACTTGAAAGTCAATGAAGAAAATGTTTAAATATTCCATGTGCCTACAGTGGCTCAACTATAAGTTTATCAAGCGACGAGAATAATTTTTGTGCAAAAAAACAAAAAAACATGACTTTATTTGACTATTCCTTTTCTTCCTTCTGGGCCTGAGACAAGAGTTCAAGAGATTTCCACGACGCATGCGCGAGAGCTGAACAAGAAGTAGAAGAAAAATAACGCAATTCTTGCGCATGCATCGTGGAAATCTCTTGAATTCTTGTCTCAGGCCTACAAGGAAGAAAAGCAATTTAAACTTGTTTTTATTATTGAGTTTGAGTAAAATTATATGGTGTTTTATAAAAATAAAAAAACATATATAGAAAATAAATGTTCGTGTTATTGAAAATAAAAAAGTGGTTAGAAAAATAAAACCGGTATTGGCAGGTCAAACTCAATGAAAATCAGAATCGGTGCATCTCTAAGTAAAACCCAATTTAAAGCAATCCTACTATTAAGCAAGTCTATTAAAATTAAACAAAATTATCCTTTATTAGAGGTTCCTCTCAAATACAATTACTCACATATCACATCAAATTAATCTTTGGGATTAGCCCATCCTGCATTGTTTGTACTAAATGATCGATATCTTAAATGGACCCTTTTCACATAGTGGTGACTGAAATATAATGGACTACATTTTGCATTCCCATTTGCTCCAACAACAAAAGACAAAAATCCACAATTGCATTACCATGACTCTAAAAATGGATCAAAAATATCAGACTGATCTCATGAAGTAGCATGTGTATGACACGCCAATTCGTATTTCCAATTTTTGGCGTGCTATCAACACGCATAATCGCTTTTCAGCGTGTTTATGAACGCCGTTGACTTAACATTATTACTGTATATATAAATATATGACCTACCTCAACCCCGTCCCTAAACCTACCCGTCACTGGGGTTAATAGACATTTATGACTGTTCCCTTACCATCCTGAGGAAAGAAAAGATAGCTCCCCAGATGTAGATCTACATTTGCTTGGTTTCGCTCGGACATTTGACGGCGTGTACAGACACGCGGAATCACTCGAACGTTAATGGCGTTGACAACATACGCATACACGCATACACGCGGATAGCTCAAAATTCGCAGAGATAACACGCCACTTGACTCGAAAGTGGCGTGTATGTTTATGCAAAAGTCATGATGTCATGTTAAAAATATAGTGAGATTGATTACAGTGGTCAAAAGAGAAAGATGTCACATTTGTGGTCACTCTCTCAGCGGTTGTACTATTGTACTATTTAAAGTTTTTAAAAATACTGTGGAAATGCATCATTACAGTCTCTAAAACTGATCCATCCGGCAGTTTGTTGAACAAAGCTGTGCTAATACTATTAGAAGGGAACCGACATTGAATTAGGATATGTTTTTTGCCTGGTGGATAATAAACTGGATGAAACAACCCCATAGATTTACATTGAAGAACTCATGTTAGAATATTATTTATTTAGAGATGGCTCTTTTAATATACTGGGCCAAAAACTAAATAGCAAACACGCTCACTTTTCATTTAGGGCAAACGAATAGCCTAGCAATGCTCTGGCAACAACCTACAACACTAATGTCAAACAGTATAATGATATATTGTTTAATTTAAGACTGATGTGCCTCCAGGACAGAATAATTCTGAAACCTTAAATGTATCAGGTCCACTTTCTGAGCAAAGTAAGGTGAAAGTACGGTCATCTTTATTAGGCAAGAACCTGCAACTGATAACAACAAGAGTCCAGAAAAACAGACGGAAAATCTTGCCCTACCTTTCTGGCATATGGCAAAAAATAACTCCTAATGAAAGCATTTCAAACAACCTGGAGCTGACGTACTCGGAGATGTCAGAAAGAATATGGCTAACAAACTCTCAGCTTCACTCTGTGGAAATATCTCACCCTGGAAATGTGGCATGATATATTAGCTTCTGCTTTTGTGTGAACTATACGAACCAAAATAAAGACTCAGAATCAGAGTTAGGAAAAAAACAGAGCAGATCAGACTGAATTAAGTACATCAGACTGATGGAAGTCATATTAGACAGGAATAAGAAATCAGACAGACAAGTGTCCGCTTTGTTCACAATTAGAGCAAGTTTCTCAGACAGAATTAGATCCAATTTTCCAGCACAAAAACAGCTCTGTCAACTTCTCTTTGGTGTAGGACTCTGTGAAACTAGTCATGAGATTCTAATAAATGCCCATCTATTAGCAGTTTTCCTCACATCAGGGTGTTTATGACGAGGGAGAAAATGAAATTTCTGTCATATTTACTCACTCACCCTCATGTCATTCCAAGAGAAGACTTTCGTTAATGCAAATTAAGATATTTTTGATGATATCTGTGAGATTTCATGCATTGACATGCTACGCAACAAAAACTTCATAAAGGGATTGTAAAACGAATTGACCGGTTTAGTCAATTTTCTGAAGAGGCTCGATGGCTTTATATGATGAACAGATTGAATTAAGGCTTTATCAGACCTCCGCTCATCTTCAGAACACAGTTTAAGATATTTTAGATTTAGTCCGAGAGCTTTCGGTCCCTCCTTTGGAAATGTGTGTACGGTATACTGTCCTTGTCCAGAAAGGAAATAAAGACATCATCAAAGTAGTCATGTGACAACAGTGGGTTAGTTACAATGTTTTGAAGCATCGGAAATACATTTTGGTCCGAAAAATAACCAAAACTCGGACTTTATTTCAGGATTGTATTGTGTTCCGGATCTGTTGCGGATCGGCATTCAGTGACGCTGCTGACGTAAGATGCGGCTGACGTGTGTGTGGTCCGTCCGTGTATTTGGGTTCAAATAAATATGTCTGGGCAAAAAAATGCAAGTCTTTATCTGTGTGTAAAAACCTTAGACATGTCTGTGAAGATTGTTTTGTACAGCGTGCGTCTCCCTCAGACTGTAACCGAAGCTCAGACCAGACATGCGTCTAGACACACAACAGCGTTCACTGACGTAAGATGCGGATCCACAACAGAACCAGAACATAATACAATGCTGAATAAAGTCAAAGTTTTTGTTATTTTTGGACCAAAATGTATTTCCTATGCTTCAAAACATTGTAACTAACCCACTGATGTCACATGGACTACTTTGATGATGTCTTTATTTCCTTTCTGGACAAGGACAGTATAGGAGGATCTTTGTTGACATCACTGTACGCATGCGCGAGTCGTTGGGTGGCAAGAAAACAATAGAATGACCGGCTGTAAAGACGCGACAAGCACTTTCAAGAGAGTTAGCAGGCAAAATCCACAATATATAAGCACTTTAATATCTGACGACCGGAGGAGGTTTGGAGAGAAGCTCAAAATTTGTATTGGTGACAAAATTGAAGTTATTCAATTCAAAGCCCATATGTGATTTGGGATGTCAAAAAACATCGGTCCGACTCGCCCGTGTCTTGGCCACTATAATCTACTGGGGAGACATTTATTCTTATTTAGGACCCTTCACTCAGTGAAATATTAAAGGCTTTCAAAAGCCTGGAGGGCTATGATTATTTTGTTTCTCAAAAAGTTGGGCAGATCTTTTCTGCCAAACAGAAAGCAGTGATAATGCTAAAAGCAACATGACATCATGATTTTTGCTTAAACATACTTGATTTGAAAGTGGCGTGTTATCTTTATGCATTTTGAGCTATGAAGCGAAACGAATGAAGCAAAATGTAGATCTACATCTGGGGAGCGATTTTTTTTCCTAGGATGGTAGGGGAAGACTCATAAATGCTATTAACCCCAGTGACGGGTAGGTTTAGGGTACGGGGTTGGGGTGGGTCAAATATTTATATATACAGTAATATAACGTTAAGTCAATGGTGTTCATAAACACGCTGAAAAGCGATTATGCCGTGTTGGAAATACGAATTGGCGTGTCCATTTCATGAGATCAGACGGTTAAAGCAGAGGTTAGACCTGGCCAAGCAAAGTCACAGCGTGATTTGCAATTTCGCATCTCCCGTGGGTGATCGCAGAACGGAGAAATAATCACTGCTCACTGCAAAGCCAGGTAAGTCTTCATTGATCAATGTTCTTATTTATTTAAAATTAAATGAAACTAAAAAAAAAAAACTTTTTTTTTTCATTTTGGGTGAATTAACCCTTTAACGACCCAAATTTATTATCGTAAAACAAACCAAGCTAAAAACAACAACAACAACAACAACAAAAAAACACATGGCTTAAGCACCTGATCCACACAGGATCAAATCGTTATCCACCCAGAGCAGCACAAACCCAGCAGGCCCTTTCCCAGCCTTATGCCGGATCACAGACTTAAACACTAGTCAAATCTTAAGACCCTAGTAACAGCTGCCAGACCTCGACATTCCCACACCGCTGGACAGTGACGGATAGCGGGAGAGGCGCTCACGTGATTGGTCCTTTCGCCTGAGGGAATTACTGCATGATGCTCAAAATCACAAAGCAGACTACAGTCCCAACAATGACCAGGAACAGCAGAAAAGACATGCCTATTCCTATAAAGTTTAGACCAGAATCCTACATACACGTCAAGGGCGACATATAATCAATATATGTGTGGCTCTTTAGATAAATAAAAAGCCTAAATAGAGACTCCACACACACCTATAATAAGAGCTGTTAGACTTAATAAAACGGTTTGGTGATTTAGTGTTTCTTTTAGTCACGCCTGAACTGGCACTACATTGCACAGATGGTCAGCAGGGGAAAATATCTTTATTTTCCTTCACAAATAAAACATGCTCATTTACACAAACAAAGAGAACATGTCAGCATCCTAAAAAACAATCAATGACCACCTCAACGCCTATTGACACACACATCTGTTCATCTGTCAACTGGGATGCAGACATGGAACACAAGATCCAGACCTAATCAATAATATTATCATAAAAGAATATGAGAGTCTGAATGATCAGGTTCAACGACATCAAATATGATCTGATCTTAAGTGTTAGACTAAAAATATCTCTATGCAGGCATTCAGAATCTATGTTCATGTCATGCAAAGGCTTGTTGGAGGATCTGATATCTTGAGTCAAACTGAGAACAAATCAGATTCAATATTCTGAGTTTGTCAAGTGAAATTAGATCACAGAAGTGCGTATGTGATATATTCTCAACATGAGACAGTCTGAATGATCTCACATCATATTATGACTGTCATTACATCCTCAGTGTTTGTCTTGGTTTCATCATATCATGTTATTATTATAGCTAATATATCAAATCACTGTCTGATATTATAAGTCTGATTAAATATTATAATGACATGATGATTAGAGTTTGTCTGATATTGATAATTAGATTAGATTCTATAAATTAGAATGTCTCATATTCGAATTTACTTAATTTATTTATTAATAAATCACATCAGTGTGTCTGATATTCTTCATCAGATCAGATGCTATAAAATGACAATATTAGAGTGTGCCTGATATTGCTGTTCAGATTAGATGTTATTAATAAATCAGATCAGTGTGTGTATGATATTATTGATCAGATCCAGTGTGTCGGATTCGTTCAACGCGTAATTTAAACGACCAACTGAAACACTGATTGCCTGCAGTACTTTATACACATAGAAATCTAAAAAGGACAAGGTCCCACGAAAGGCCAACATTATTCATTATTATTAGAGCATTAACATAACTACAATATTTCCAATTTGAGTGTCATTTGTGAAGAAAACACAGGAATATTTCACCCATCTGTTTGTTTGTTTGATGTTAGCCGCTGCTAACCGACCCGCTAACGAACAACAAACTGTGTTTTACTTTACCTCAGAATAAATCCACCAGACAGCACGTCAGTCCTCATAGGCATCTAGTCTTCGGCGTGTACATGGTGTCGGTAACGGACAGAAACGGCCCGGTAAACGTCTACTGAAAACCCTCCGTCTCTCGGTGCAGCAAAACGCGTACAGCAGCCGCGGCGTTAATGCGCATGCGCAAAAGCTGCCTGGGAGCTCGCGCAGTGTAACTGTTCATTGCATTCGCGTGCTGCCATCTAGCGTTTAGCGCGGAGAGAGCTTGATTTACAATTATTTCCGGTGGGTTTTTGGTAATACGTCATCATAAAATGAATTTAGGATAATTAATTTACTGATAATCGTGTATATAGTATGTGTTTTATGTATTATACATCGGCGGATGTAGTAAACATGTCGTTGCAGCCCCAGACCTGTAGGTGGCAGTGTAAGCGCTGTTTGTTTGTATTGTCTCCTGCAGAAGAAAAACTCTCATGCGTCTCATGTCTGTTATTCAGAACTGAGCCATGGAAAGAAAACACATGTCCGCGTTATCTATTTATCAAACATTATCAAGAGGAGCAACATCTGAAGGGCAGGTAAGAAGGCTGCATTTGAGAAGTATTCTTTTTTTTCGTGGTTGAAAGCTTCTTACGGGGAGCATAAACCTCATGCTAGTGTAAAGTTCTTAAACCAGGCACATCAATATTGATTTCTAATATAATGAAAACACATTGAACATAGAATATATTGCAGAAACATTGTCCAAAACCTCTCTGTTCCTTGTCTAACAAAAACGTATTTGAGTGTATATATAAATATGATTAAATAGTGACTAAAAAAGGGTTTGCAAGAGAGTGTAAAAGTAAAACTGTGTAAAAATGTTACAATAAACAAATAGTTAATACTAGCTAACGTTACATTTATTATTTAATAATATAATGCATTTTAAATGAATATAAAATGAAACAAAATGGAAGGTAAAATGTAAATTACAAATGGAAAACATTGATTTAAAATGCATTAAATTATTAAATAATAAATGTAACGGCAAAGTATAATATTGATTAAAAAAACAGTAATAATGTAGAAGTGTAGAAACTAAACATTTTCTATGTAATATTTTATGCATATTTATAATATTAATTTGTATTTAAAAAATGAATATTTATAATATTCACCCTATAAATGTGATCTGTATACACAAAAATATATTGAATTTTAGGATTGGGGGCCCTTGCACCAGAATAATCACATTTGGGGGTCCAAATATAAGATTGAAAACCCTTTAGTCAGAAAAATACCGTGTTATTATTTACAAGCATGTTATTACCACCTTTTTTTGTAAGCGCTGTAAAATTGAATAGCATGACTTCTGTTTTTGCAGGCTAAGGCACCTGCAGCAAAGAAAATCAAGAAAGAAGGAGAATGGCATCCAGTTAAACAAGAAATCAAATAAAAGGAAAAGAATGAAACCTCTGAAATCCCGACATCGAGACCCAGCAGCACTGACAAGTCTAAAGGCGTGAGTGTCTAAATGTGCAACACACATACAGAAGCATCAGTGGAGATTTGAAGCTCACGATGTTCTGTTTTTCAGGACTGTGAGGCAGATGACGCTGAAGGATTTGAGACAGTCCGGCTCTTGACGCACTCCTGACGGATCTGGCGAAGGTCAACAACAGCAGAGAACGAGCCAACAGACTGTTCCAGTGGCTAATTCACCCAGTCCAAGACAAAAGCTTCCTCAGGTTTGAGACCACACACACACACATTTATAGCTCAACTGAATTAGTTTCATAATTGATGAACTTTGCAAAATTAATACTGTTGTTGAGCTGAATTGAACTGATTGTGGCGCTATTGTCTTCTGTAAAGCTGTTTTATAGCTGAAGAATTGATGATTAATTGATGAATTCTGCAACATCAATTCTCTTGTTTTCTTGTTTATTACTGTGAAACAATCTGTATTGTATAAAGACTTAAAAACACAAAATTATAAACTCAATACTATAATGCAAAAACTCATTCCCTGTACCATAGGGCTGTCAAACGATTAATCGCGATTAATCGCATCCAAAATAAAAGTTAGTGTTTACATAATATATGTGGGTGCACTGTGTATAATTATTATATATATATATATATATATATATATAAATACACACACATGCATGTATATATTTAAGAAATATTTTAATGTATATACTGTATATATGAAGAGTTCAGATGCAAAAGCCTCTAAGTGCCATTTGAAATTTTCTTCTAAAATGATATTTTTTTTATCAAGCTTGTATATTTAAGTTCAGTAATTTCACTTAAATGACAATGAAGATTACCTATAATTAAATGCATACAATTAAATTCAAATGGAATTCAATGGCACCCGGTGGCTGTTTTTGGTATAACGCCTAAACAAAATCTCATGGGATCTTCAATTTTTGTGATATCAACTTTAAAGTAAAATTACTGAACGTAAATATACAAGCTTGATAAAAATGGTCATTTTAGAAGAAAATTTCAAATGGCATTTAGAGGCTTTTGCATCTGAACTCTTTATATATTTATATGTAATTTATATTATATATAAATATACATTTTTTTACGTATAATATATTATATAATATTATAATAATAATATTATATAATAATATTTTTTTTCTTAAATATACATGCATGTGTGTGTATTTATATATATATATATATATATATATATATATATATATATATATATATATAAATACATATATATATATACACACACACAGTGCACCCACATATATTAACACAAACTTTTATTTTGGATGCGATTAATCGTTTGACAGCTCTACTGTACCATATGCTAACAATAAAAATGATCCTGTCCAGACTTAATAAATAAAACGCTTATTACAACAAATACTGCCATTTTGATTGAAAATCATGAATTTTTTGGTTTAAAACAGAGATAACGATTCTCCCATGATTCTGAATAGACAACTAGTCAAGATAATGTATTAGTAGACGTTCTGACAAAATGTTAATTGCTGCAGTCTGTTAAAGGTACAAAATGCAGGATTTTTGCAGTAAAATATCCAAAAACCACTAGGCCAATGTTATATATTTTGTTTAATTACTTTACAATATCTCAAATGTTGAGGAAAAAACGTGTGGAAATTGCGATTTTAACCAAGGAAACGGGGCGTGTGAGCAGGGGCGAGGAGTCGCCAGTTAATGATGTCATACGTTTTGTCTACATTATAGAGATAATTGGGAGAAGAAACCAATGCTGATCGAACGGCAGAATCCAGATTATTACAAAGGACTGTTTTCTACCGCTGAGTTTGACCAGATCTTAAGAAACGTAAGCAACTTGTGTTCTTTGATTGAGAGGGAATGGGTCTATCTAAAGCTGCCGTCAGATATAATGTTCAGTGTTCTGCTCAGGATGATGTGCAGTATGGAGTAAACCTGGACGTGACGAGCTACACAAATGGCAAAAGAGAGACACACAACCCTTCAGGAAGAACCGTTACCGTACACAGTGTGGGATTTCTACGAGGTAAAGAAGATCATATATAGATGCAAAGGTGATAATATTCTGTTGTGCAAACATTGTTAACCCCTTAACTGTCACTTGCCTGTATACTGGCAACCTGAATTTACTTCACTATATTACTATTAAATCCTAATCTAGTCATGACAAACTATCGTTGGAGAGGTCTAAGACTCCTAAATAGATATTTTAGGGCTGTTTTTTTTCTTACAAATTATGAATGAACAGTAATATATGAATTTATGACAAGAGTGCGCCTCAAAAAATCAACGTCATTACGGGAATTTCGGACCTTTGTCACAAAAAGTCGAACACACACACTTTTAATAATTGAAACTTTGGTTTTTAGTGTTAAAAGTTCACAATAAAACATACTTAGTATTTGTCAATAAAAAAAGGTAAAATTATATTTTAAAAAGTAAGGTAAGAAGTCCTCTAAAAAGTATTATATATATAAAAAAAAATATTATTATATCACATATTTTAGTAGTTATCATAAATTAGGTATCATTTGAACGCTTAAGAACTCAAAATTCATCCTGTGAAACCCGTTTTGAAATTGGATGTTGCGTTACCATAGAAACGGTATTTTTTTATTAGGCCCCTCCCCTTTTGTGCATCATCTTTTATAATTTTTTATCAAAACCTTTTCTAATCTTGACAAAACACACATTGTCAGAAAGGTCTGAGTCTCAAGGTTCCATATTTAGTGACAGAAGTGATATTTTTATAGAAATTTATTAATTTGTTATGGCAGAATGCATACAAATAAATTCAATGGAATTCAATGGCACCCGGTGGCTATTTCTGGTATAACGCCTAAACAAAATCTCATGGGAACTTCAATTTTTGTGATATCAACTTTAAATTTGGAACACAACTTGGTTAGATATATAGCTTTCATTTTATTGTAAAACATATTTTGTAAAATATTTATTTTTTATGAAAAAATATATTAATAAAGTATATTTGATTTACTATAAATTATAACTTCCATAACTTTTTCATACTTTATTTTTTTGAAGTGCTTTTACTTCAGTAATAATTTGCTGGTTGTTTTCTTTAAAACAAGACCAAACTTAGGTCTATATTCCAAAGCATTCTTGAATTACAACCACTTAAGTTTGTATAGTGCATTTTAATGTCAATTATCAAAAAGAGGGTGACAGGTAAAGGGTTAAAGGGGCGGTTCAGGATTTTGGACATCGGACCTCATTTCCACGTTAGCCTGAGTGTTCAAAAGATTGATCGCAGTCGTTCCAGTTTTATACTTAGCTGGTGCTAGGCTAGTGTGAGTCAATGGTAACTGCTAGCCTGCCATTAAAAACAGTTTTACCCACTCCACAGTTGACCAAAAGCAGTTCACCAAAAGCTGAAACTGTGAAGTTTACTGACAGATGTTGTTTGCTGTGTGTTGACAGAGTGGCTGCTCTCTCAGGATGCTCAATCCTCAAGCGTTTTCCTCCACTGTGTGGCAAGTGCTCTCCATTCTTCAGGAGAAGTTTGGTAGTATGGCAGGCGCAAACATGTATGTGATGATGCATAAACATATT
The DNA here is from genome assembly GCA_030378365.1 of Hybognathus amarus. Lineage (NCBI taxonomy): Eukaryota > Metazoa > Chordata > Actinopteri > Cypriniformes > Leuciscidae > Hybognathus > Hybognathus amarus. Next base: position 137,317 of record JAQIUQ010004951.1, on the reverse strand, counting down.
CATAAAATAGTAGATTGTTCACTGTCAGTTATCATTGACCTGTGATGTGTTTTTCAGGTATCTAACACCACCGGGGACACAGGGTTTTGCTCCTCACTATGATGATATAGAGGCTTTCGTTGTTCAGCTCTGAGGGGAAAAAGCACTGGAGAGTGTACAACCCTCGGTGAGGGAGCAGTTATGCTTTAAAGCCCTTTTTCAAAGTCTTCATTTTGTTTTTAAAGCATTTTTTACCTTAAAATGTTTCCAAAATCGTTTCAGTGGTGCATAAGGCACTTCATGGATCCTATATCTACTATAACCACGCTATGTTTAGATCTATTGAATCTAGTTATCCATTACACATGATGAACATGAAAAAAAAACATAATAGGACTGTAACATATCAGCACCTCAGAAAAAGTAAACTAAAATCTTCTACTGTAAGTGAAAGGATGCAGTATTAACTAGTAGCTCCTCTGTCTCCTCTCAGATCTGAAGATGAAGTGTTGCCGCTGGTGTCCGAGTCGCAAGTACACAGCCGGTTATATTAAATAGCCTGATTATTTCTAAAGGGAATAAACCCTCTGTCTGTTGCATTTCTCCTCAAGCTAATTTCAGTCAGGAGGCGATCGGGCAGCCTATCATGGACGTGGTGTTGGAAGCTGGGATCTGCTGTATTTTCCCCGTGGCTTCATTCATCAGGGTGACTGTCTCCCGGACGTTCATCGCTGCACATCACAGTCTCCTCCTACCAGAGGAACAGCTGGGGAGATACTGCTCCTGAAAGTACAGAGCCTTTACTTTCGCCTTCTGTGCTTTAATGAGAAATTAATTTCACAAAAACGGACAAAGCAAAAATCAAATCACCTAAAATCAAAAGAAAGGAAACCTAATTTAGGGCCATTAAAGGGATAGTTCACCCACAAATGAAACTTCTCTCATTATTTAATCAACCTCATGTGATGGTTTATAAAATAATTTAAAATCTTAGTATTTTTCTTATACACTCCCAGGTCTTGACGTTAACACATAACAGTATGCGCAATCCCACACCGTATCTGACACTACTCTTAAACATCAAGAGTGCAAATAAGACCCCCCCACACACACACACACACACACACACACACCGATAAACTGGCAAGACTGGATTTTTAGAATATGCAAATAAAATCACATAATTAAAATATATAAAAAGCTATATAAAATATAAAAAGTTACAGGACATTTCTCACATTCATATATTTTATAAAGCCACTGGATCTCACTCTTCTCACTTGAATGTTTTTTTTTTTTTTTGCCTGCACTCTATTTTGATGTGAAATGTTAAATTTATTGAAAAAAAAAACAACTTTTTAAGAATAATAATTTTTAAAATATTAATTCTACTGGAAAAAAATGGGAAAAAATAGCTCTTAAAAATTATATAATTAATGCAAAGTATCATAAAAACAAAATAATATTTAAAAAAAAATATTATTGAACAAGAATATATTTGATTGGTTTTCCGGGGGGGTTGATTTGAAGGCTTCTGTCTTTTTTGAGCGGGAGAAAGCTAAGTGTAACCCTAAACGAAGAAGCCCATTAAGTGAACGTAAACAGTTGAGAAAGAAATGTGCATGTGTAAAAGTGTAATGGATCTGTGCATCAGGTCTTAAAGTGACATCAGCCTAATACACCTACTGCCAAATTATGAGATTATATTAAAAAGGCCTATATGGCAGTTTTTTTCATGGTATCAATGTCAAAATTGTGGCCAGTGAAAATGCTGAGTGGCTGATAATTTTAGAAAACCAGGGGCTGGTGAGCAGAAAAGTTAATATCAAGGTCATATGGATTACCATCATGATTGTTGTGCGTGTTTTTCAAACATCAACCATTAATTTGCATGCATATGGACTCACAAAATCTTTGTTTGCGGTTTTATTTCTTTTGATTTTTGGTGTGCTCTAGAATATTTTGATGTAAGTCTCAGCCAGATTCACTCAAAGATATTGTGTTTGTCACTTGGGTGAATATATTTGATTTGCAGTTGATGCCAGCAGCTCTGGAGATCGCGATGGAAGATGATGTTGAGTTCAGGAAGGGGCTGCCGCTCGATTACCTTCAGTTCATGGGAGTTCAGAACTCAGAGAAGGTACTTGTTTAATATACAAGCTCCGATCTGTTCATTCCTGGTCTATATTGACACCGAAATGACTCGTGCATGTGAACAGGAAGACCCACGAAGAGACAAATTCATTGCACACGTTCAGGGGCTGATGAAGAAACTGATTCGAATCTGCGCCAGTTGATGCTGCTGTAGATCAGAAAGCCAAAGACTTTCTGCACGACTGCCTTCCACCTCTGCTGAACTCTGGTGAGCTCTTAGCTTTCACGTGACATCACACCCTGATAGGGCGAAAACAAGGCTTACAGTGATATTAAAAGACCAATTTCAATATACACCTTATTGATGATGCGTACAATGTACATGCATGCAGATGTACACAGAATATAAATGCAACTCGGTTTCTCATTAAAGGAGATTTACTCACCCTCATGTCATCCAAGATGTCCATGTCTTTCTTTCTTCAGTTGAAAAGAAATGAAGGTTTTTGATGAAAACATTCCAGGATTTTCTCCATATAATGGACTTCAATGGGGTCCAAACTTTTCAAGGTCCAAATGAGAGTTTCAGTGCAGCTTCAAAGGGCTTTAAACGACACCAGACGATGAATAAGGGTCTTATCTAGCAAAACGATCGATCAAATGATCGTTGAATCAACCAAATGACTCGAAAAAAGATTTGTTGATTTTGATGACACGAGATTCGAACAGGAGAGCATCGCAGAACAGAGCAAGGCAAGCATTTGAGTTTATAAAACTTAAACTTTCTTATTATTTTTGAAATGACTGATCGCTTCGCTAGATAAGACCCTTATTCATCGTCTGTGTCGTTTAAAGCCCTTTGAAGCTGCACTGAAACTCTCATTTGGACCTTGAACCATTTGGACCCATTGAGAGTCCATTATATGGAGAAAATCCTGGAATGTTTTCATCAAAAACCTTAATTTCTTTTCGACTGAAGAAACAAACACATGGACATCTTGGATGACATGGGGGAGAGTAAATTATCAGCAAAAGTTTTGTTTTTTTTACAGTGAACTACTCTTTTAAGCATTTAGGGCTTTGCATTCATATTCTGGATGCATGTGCATGCAGTATACATGCATCATCAATAAGGTATATGCAGATTTTGATCTTTTATTATCTCTGTTTAAATTTAAGGCACATTCAGTTTTTCACGTTTTCACTATCTTGCTGTTTTTAGTGATTGACACACGAGTCGGATTTTAGTGATGGATCACAAGTGCCCAAATCTTGTATTTTTGTCCACATATTTTTATTATGTTTCTTTTGAGAGGTGATCTAATATTAGTGGTTTGAAATCGATGGAAAAATTAGTTTTGTGCTCCAGTCACTTGACCAAAAACTATCAGTAACATGAAAACTAAAGGTGTAATGCGTCATTTTATTTGCTTTAAAATATTCAATTTGAATGGTCAGACATACAGATGTCAGTCTCAACCAATTCTGTGTGTTTCAGAAAATATATGGTTTGCAAGAAAGAAATTAGACATAAATCTAAGTAGTTGTGTTGTATTTGATATTGCAATAATATAAGCTCTGTGTTTGATACTGTATGTCAAACTGTCGGTTTAGTTGAATAAAATGCATTTGTGTGTGTTTTGTAGAGGAGAAGGCCAGCAGTGTGTATGGGGCTCCTGCTCCAATGGATAGACTGTGAGCCCCTTAATGTCACGGTCTGAACTCAAGGGCCAAACCAAGATCAGACTGATCCGGGCCTGGAGCTGCAAGGTACCTCAACCAGAACATTATTCTCCTGTAACACTTCTCAATCTACAGAGCAAAAGACATTATACTTCACTTTCACTTTAAGGTGCATGACTTGAGTTTGCAGTCTGACATGAACGTGAACTTTGAGTGCCTCTAAATGATGTTCAGATAAAGATACACATTCATTTAGTTGTTTGTTGATAAATGCCATGTTATAATAAAAAAAACGTGTCTTCATAGGTTGTGCAGTGATGGAGACACTGTGCGTCTTTATTACACTACTGAGAACTCTAGAGTCTATCATAAAGAAGAACCCAAGAGCATTGAGATGAAAGCAGAGGTAAACCTGCACTCGTGTCCCTAATGACTGTAGCTTTTACCTTCATTAACCCTTTGACTGATCATGTGTTTTAACAGCATATCGATGCCATGGAGTTTCTGATTCATTCATATCCCAAGTTTGTTTCTGTGGCCAGTTTACCATGCGAGACAGCGGAGGCTAAGGTACTACATGGATTTGTTATAAAATGCATGTCCTGTTGAAATCGCATGCAAGTGTTTATGCACATGTTAATGAATCTCGTTTTGCAGATGTCTCTGGTCGAGCTGCTCTTTGAGAAGGGAATGATCCACACAGCCGAACCTTTGACAGCTGAATAAAAATATTAGTTGTTGGCCAAAGAAAATGAGGGTTCTACATCATATGCCTTTTATCTGTCCAAATGACCATTTTTAAAACTAAAATGATCAAATGTGTATAAAACACTGACTGATTAAAAGCAAACCAGTGTATTTTTGAGGTGTCTTTTCTTTGTACCAGCTCTGTGGTAAATGTGTGTGTATTTACAATTGGATAAAAGTGATGATATTTGTTGGATATTTGTTTTCAATAACCCTACAAGTTTGATTAAACTATCAAAATATAAGGGAAAAAAAATGAATTTTTAATATGAATGAACAACAAAATGTTAAACTGGGTAAAGGTATTTATCTGACACAATTATTTGGCTTAATACAGCTTGGCCTGTCCGCACAATTTTATTTGTGATAACGCAATAAAACTAAATCAAAAAGTAAGATTTTGCTTACAAAATCTTTAACAGATTTTTAATATTTGAATAAAGGGTGATCTCAATTCTCCTAGGCCAGACATCACTTTTGGCCACTACTTTATAATGTATTATTTACATAATAGCTGAAGTTAAATAAACAGTTCTGTGAAAATATTCATTCAGTGTCAAGGCCACCCATTCACTTTGGGAAAACAAACATTTCTTTAAATTAGCTAAAACAGCTTAAAAACTGTTTAGTATTGGTGTCTTCTGACAAATTATGCCATTGCATGAAAATACAACATGAAAAAAATGTCATTTCAGTATGATATTGGGCCATATTATATGAATAGGCCCTGTAAAGCATATGTATATTTTTTAGGACTGTGCAAAGATTAATTGAAATTAATCGCATCCAAAATATGTTTGTCTACATAATACATTTGTTTGTGCTGTGTATAATTATTTTGTACATATAAATACACACATGCATGTATATATTTGAGAAAATGTTTTATTCTTATATATAATATTTATATATAATATAGATTATGTATTTATACAGTATTTACTTGCAAATAATTCTTTAAATATATACATGCAAATGTATAAATTTATACACCGCACACACATATTATGTAAACACAAACTTTTATTTTGGATGTGATTAATCACAATTAATCTTTGCACAGCCCTAATCTATATTTTTAATCACACCAAATCAGAGATGTGGAGCAAGAGTTTGGATGAATTAAAGTATCAATGTGGTCAGAGTCACCCGCGCAATTATGTGACATATAGTTAATAAAAACTTCAAGGCATTACAGAACTAAATGCAACATTTATTGCACCAACTTGCTTGCAATCAGAGACACAGTGACTGAACAGACAATATACACATTCTGGACAGAGGGTCCAATAAATATCCCTGCAGGAGTCACTTCCAGGTGTGCTCCTCGCCCGGCTTCAGTTCCCTGAAACCACAGTTACAGATTCAGAAATCATTCATTTGCAAAGAGACATACTGATTTTAATCGTCTTTATAAGATGTCATATGACCTGCTGTATAAAGCACTCTTGTTCCTGAATGCTGTGAGTTTCTGATCATTTCGTCGGTCCAGATAAACCCCGATGACGAAACCCAGAGAGGACCAGAATATTGACCCAGTGCTCACGAAATCGCTGCTGCGAAGTTCACCATGATGCCTGCGATTAAAGACAAGACACAAATAAATGATTACACTTCATCTCTAATGTACTCTAGTTTGCAAACACTTGACAAAATGTATGTTTCTCATCATCTGGAAAACCTAAAAATCTAAAGGCGTCTGCTTTGGTTATATTAAAAATAAAATAAATAATAAAAATAATTACGTATATATGCGTATGTGTTGACTGGTATTGTAGTCCATAATGTGGACTTCATTACATGTAATTAATTAAATCTTATGTAAAGTGTGTGTGTGTGTGTGTGTCTGTGTGTATATATATATACACACACATATATATATATATATATATATATATATATATATATATATATATATATATATATATATATATATATATTTTTTTTTTTTTTTACACACACAAATACATTATGTATACATACATATACACATAGATATACATACATGCATGCATGCATAGAATATACTGAGGTGTAGGATAATAATGTCCGTCATGTGGAGGGAAAGACACTCAAAAACCGTAATTCTGCAGCATTTATTTTGTCTGTCTGTCTGCAAAACTCGGTCTCACCTCCTGATTCAAATTAAACAATGCAAAATAGAAATATCGAAATATAAATCATCACATTATCAATGTTTGTGTTGATGTGAAGGTGACCGTACTGGGCCGCGTCTGCTAATGTCCTCACAGAAATACAAGATTTGAATGTCATTACTTCTGCAGAAAACTCTTAAAAACGTTTACATAACTTTAATATCCACAACCAAATATAAAAACACGTGTATTAATGAAATATATAAGAATTTAAAGTAGTTTACCTTCCGTTAGTTTCCTAGCACAGCAGCATTAGCAGAAAGGGTTAGAGGGCTTTGGACTGTACCAACTAACATCATGACAGTTTCAAGGGAGGTGCTATAATTTTCTATAAAGGAGTGAGTGCTATGAACTGTCTGTGTTAAACTGCGCATTAAAAGCGTGATTTTTTATATATTAGGAAGTTTGTTTCCGCCACAGAATAAAAAATAAAAAGGTAATTGCGACTTTTCATCTCACAATTCCGACTTTTTTTCTAGCAAAAAGTTTACATCTGCGAATCTTGCGAGTTAGTCAAAATTGCCAGTTACAAAGTCAGAATTGCGAATTACAAAGTCAGAATTGCGATACATAAAACTCACAATTGCAAGAAGAAAAATGGAATTGCGAGTTATAAAGTCAGTTGAGAGTTACAATTATTTTTTAGTTTTCTTATTAAAAACTACATTGTATAGATATATTTAACTCAAATGTGCTAAGTGTATATCCTAAAAAATCAGTTTACGGTTTAATACTATTGGACTTTTGTTAGTTATTTGCAAGCGCCCCTCTAGTGCTGTTATTGGTAGAGTCCAGTGACGTCAGCAGCGGCGGCGGTAATGGCTGCTGGTCTCATCTCATGCTGCCGAACTGAGAACATTATTATGAATTTAATATGATATTTCAGCAATTTTCAACTGTTATTAGTGACCGAACCTGCTGAAATCAAAAGTGGTATTACGAGATACGGGTATGCAAGTGTTTATGTTCATAAATTAAGTCAATTTTTAAAGAGAATCCCTTCATTTGTGTGGCTGCTAACTTATGTTTTCAGTTAACGTAGTTCAGATTAAGTTTAACGTTAAATGTCAGATTTATCCTAATGTCTTGAAATTGTATAGTGAGTGAAGGCTCATAAATACTCATATTCCTTCATTCTTTGCCTCTTACAGTTTTGTTCATACATACTGCTCTGTTATTATACCAGCACTTTTATTAGCAATTATAATATTTAATAATTTAGTATTGTGTTTTAACTGTCTTTATGGATCAGACATTTTTTATTTCATTTTTTTCACCACATTTCATAGGTAATTTGGATAAATTAAATACCATTTTTAGGGTTATGTGTTCTAATGTATTACTGTGGTACATGTACCATAACAATACAGTGGTTTTACGACTATTTAAAAGCATGGACGTGGTATAATACTGAATGACTGACTTATTTATATACCATGGTATTCCAGTCTGCTTCAAATAATACCTTGGTCATGTTATTTTTTAGTAATAAGGATTTTACGGACTTCATTTTGGTTAAATTTAAACTTACTAAGTGTGATAGGTTTGTAGTGATTATTTACTGATGATCTCTTGTGTCCATCCATCGGTCAGGCGGCAGAATGACGTCCATCATCAAACTGACGGCTCTCTCTGGAGTCCAGGAGGAATCGGCCCTGTGTTACCTGTTACAGGTGGACGAGTTTCGCTTCTTACTGGACTGTGGCTGGGATGAATGTTTCTCCATGGACATCATAGATTCCCTGAAGCGGTACGATATCTATTGTAGTGTTGGATATAGAAGCTCAACTGTACTTGGTTGGCTTGATTGCTTCTATTGCTCTCCTTATTGTAAGTTGTGTTGGATAAAAGCCTCTGCTAAATGATTAAATGTAAATTAACTACATATTTTAAAGTCCACCTGTGGTGAAAATCAAGTTATTAATGTTCTTTATATGTCTATGTGGTGTTTTTAATATGCTTTAAGACAAACCATGTGTAAATTCATAAGTCGACAGCATTGTAACCTTGTAACCAATCAGATTAACGTGTGAGTCGTCAACTCAACTATATATGTGATTGTGTCTCCGTCAGGTATGTCCATCAGGTGGACGCAGTGCTGCTCTCTCACCCTGATCCTCTGCATCTGGGAGCTTTACCGTACGCTGTGGGCAAACTGGGGCTCAACTGCACCATCTCACGCCACCATCCCCGTCTACAAGATGGGACAGATGTTCATGTACGATCTCTATCAGGTGAGATTGGCGGCTTTCAAATGAAGCACTGATGTGATTTGTCGTATGAATCTGATATACTACTTTTTTATTGTCAAATTAATAGTTTACAAAGAAAAAGTTGGCAACATTTATGTAATTAAAGTCACATAAAACTCACATATACATGAATAACTAACACAAACATAACATTTTCATAATCATAATAAAAATGACAGTTTTGTTTTAAAAATCATCATTTTAAAATAATCAATCGTTTTTAGAATAAATAATAATTTAACAAGTATTTTATGGCAAGGTATTTTTGAGTGTGAAGCTTAAAATTATTTTATGTTTTTGTTGGGTTTATTTCAAATACATTTAATTGAATAATTGTTTAAATGAATGACATTTCACAATTCACATTCCACCTTAAAATAAATTTTCGGAGTAGTATTTTTTTTATTTTTTTTTTTATGACAGTTAAGCACATTTCACCCCAAAACCAACTGTTACTGTAATGCATCCAGATGTTTAACTTTTTAGGGTTTTTGCTTTAATACCACCATTTAAAAAACAGTATAACAAATATTAGTGCGTTTTCGTTTAAAAACGGAGACCTTTTGCTACGTTTGCACCTCCCGTCCAGAGCTAAAACGGAAAACGGAAGGACTTTAGAAACGATGACACAGAGGCTCAAGCTCGGCCCTGTGATTGGGTGTCATCAGTCATGACGTGTCCTTCCCTGATTCGTCAGCCACCCATCACATGACCCGTCCCCGTTTCTTCTACATCAAATATGAGAAATAGTCAATTCGTTTCCTGTTTACACCGGCACGCGCATGCCCAGTGTTGGTGAATGGTCACGTGATCCGCATTTTCAGTCGTTTTAATGTGGACAGAGATCAGTTCTAATACGCAGATAAAACGCTGGTATGGATGGAGATCGTATTCGTTTTAATTCTCCGTTTTAAACGAAACGCAGGAGTGTGGACGGGGCCTTAGTTTGAATTATTTTCACATTACAGTAATGCTAACGTTTTTTTATTATTATTTTGTAAAATATGCTTAATTTTCATGAAAATAAAGTAAAATCACTATGCAGTATGGGGTTTGTGAGTTTCACCCTTGTTGATTAATTGTTGCCCAGTTAAATTATTTAAATGGGACAGATGGGAGCAAACGTTTTTTAGTGGTAGTATGTAGTAGTGATTGCTTTGTTAAAAAATGATTTTTTTTAAAAGAGATCCATGAATTGTTAGTTGAATCCCCATAAAAATGTTTTGTTGTGTACAACACAGTCAGTTTGTTTACGCAAATTAAATATCATCAGAATCGAGAAGGAGAAACATTCTGATGACGAAACATTAATTATGTTGTTTGATCTTAGTCTCGACACAACACTGAAGATTTCTCTCTGTTCACACTGGATGATGTCGATTCAGCTTTTGACAAAATCCAGCAGCTGAAATACTCTAGATCGTCAACCTGAAAGGTGAGAGGATGTACCTGCAAAAACAGTAAACCAAACCGGAAATGATGAAGCTTTATTCCTCAATAACAGTGATAATGTGTCCTTTTTGGGTATCTTGAAAGTTGATCATAATTTATTAACGAACAGGGAAAAGGTCACGGCTTGTCCATCACCCACTTCCTGCGGGTCACATGATCGGTGGCACTATCTGGAAAATAGTAAAAGACGGCGAAGAGGAGATCATCTATGCTGTGGATTTCAACCACAAAAGGGAGATGTAAGTATGAAAGAAATCACCAGAACATAAATTGAATGTAGCATCAGAAAGTTTTATTTTATTAAAGGGATTGTTTATTGTTAATTTTTATTTTATTTGAAAATATAAATTGTTTTTTATTAAAAAAAAAAGATTTATATATATATATATATATATATATATTTATTTATTTTTATTTTTTTTTTGTAATATATTTTAAAATAAAATTTTATTTTATTTTAAAATATTTTATTAAAGGGATTGTTTATTGTTATTTTTTTATTGTTCGAAACCAATAAGGAAGTTAAGATATTTTTAATGAAATCTGAAAGATTTCTGTCCTCCCATTGAGAGTGTATTTCACACACAAGCGGTTTAATCCATGATCGCTTTATATGATGAACAGATTCATTTATTCACATATAAACATTGACCAGCGAACATACATAGAGCTCAACCATACTTAGTTGGCTTGATTGCTTCTATGGCTCTCCTCATTTGTAAGTTGCGTTGGATAAAAGCCCCTGCTAAATGATTAAATGTAAATTAACTACATATTTTGAAGTCCCCCTGTAGTGAAAATCAAGTTATGTTGTTTATATATGTCTATATGGTGTTTTTAATATGCTTCAAGACAAACAAAATGCTGAGAATTTTCTTCTTAAAACTGCAGTGAAAAAAAACACGGTTTGAAATCACTGGTGTTTCTGACGTCACAAACGACCTTGTAACCAATCAGATCAACGTGTGAACGTCAACCAGTGGATCTCTGAGCTGAGTGAGTGGAGGCGGGGCTCATTTGCATGTTCATTGAACCGCGAATACTAAATGAGGCAAGGGTGTCGAAGTTACATTCAAGATAAAACTATCGACTACAGGGGGACTTTAAATATCTGAGGCATTCATATCTAGGTGTAGAGTAAACCAGAATGCCACAATGTAAACCATAATGTTTGCTGTCCTCTCAGTCATCTGAACGGTTGCTTGCTGGAGAACGTCAGCAGACCGTCTCTCCTCATCACAGACTCCTTCAACGCCTCCGTATGTACAGCCTCGCAGGAAACAGCGTGACGAGCAACTGCTTAGTAAGTTCAACCTAACCCAGTAGTTCGTCTGAAAATGATGATGATGATTTGTTATGAACTTCTCAAACCCACTGCTACAGTGAATTCCTGAATTGACCTATGGCTAAGCCACGCCCTCAATCGTGATGAGCCAAGGCGTGGCTTAGCCATAGGTCAATGCTGTTCACAGGGTTCGTACAAGGTGCTTAAAGTGCATGATGAAGTACTTGAATTAGATTTGTTTTTTAAATTTAAGTCCTGGAAAACCCTTTAAAACAGCCATATTTATAAATAAGTACTTGAAAAGTGCTTGAAATATCGAAAGACAATTTATACTGTACATGTATACATGTATATATGGAATTTGTGGGTTTTTTTTCTTTTGTAGCAAAAACTTCACGCAAAATTAATGCAGCCTGTCGGATATAGATATTGAGCTATTTCACATAGCTATAAGCGTGTTATTGCTCATATATTTCCAAGTTTATGATACAACTTTCATTATTCAGGTCAATCATGTATTCATGGGAAAAGAATCTGTTTGAATGAGGAAACTTAAAGCGATATCTTTGTCATAGTATCCTTTCAGTGGTTAAGGGGATTTCCTGACGGGCTTGAATAGGATTTTGAAATCCTATTAAAATTGCATTTCTGGAAAAAAAATTTTAGATATTTGAAAGATATTAAAGATATTGTTTGATAAGTGAGATCTTTGGTTGTATTCCTTAAACCAAAAACTGCTTAACCCTGAGGTGCTCTTCGTTTCGCAGTCACACTTGTTATCTTCCCGGTCAAAGTGACCGGACACCTGAAAATGAAACTTTCTCCATCCCAGTAAAACCAATGCAATTTATTTTTGTTCAATAATATTTTTTCTTTTTAATTTTGTATTTTGAGCCAATTTGATGTTACTTATTAATATTTATGGTCCATTTTGGTCAAAAATGGTCAAAAATGTAATATATAGATATTTTTAAGCAGTATTTTAGGTTAAAATAGAGTCTAGACCAGGGGTTCTCAACTCCAGTCCTCGCAACCCACTGCTCTGCATATTGTGTATGTCTCCCTTATTTAACACACCTGATTCAGATCCTCAGCTCGTCTAGGATAGACTCTAACATCTATCCTAACGAACTGAGGATCTGAATCAGGTGGGTTAAACAAGGGAGACATACACAATATGCAGAGCAGTGGGTTGCGAGGACTGGAGTTGAGAACCCCTGGTCTAGGCCTTCAGAAAAAAATATTTTTTGAAGAAAATTAGCACCATCTGGTTACAGTATAGAGAAAAAACCAGTAGATGGCATGTACAGCTCTCTATGGAGAGGCATGTGAATTCCCCAGCTGTTTATGAACATATTATTTTTTATTTATTTATTTATTTTGGATTTGAATATATAGTTGAAACAATCTCAAAAACGATTTCTTATTAAAAAAAAAAAAAAAAAAAAAAAAATATATATATATATATATATATATATATATATATATATATATATATATATATATATATATATATATATATATGAAAAATTGTGAATTTTTGTGTTTTGGTCAATTTCCCATTCATTTCCTATGGGGGTCATTTTTGACCAAAGACCACAAGTGTGACTATTTTTTTTTTTAAGATCACTTAGCATGCTTGGATCATGACCTCAATTTTTTTTTTTTTAACATACCTAATGCCATAAAAGTCACCAAGTTTTACAACATTCAGATAAAGCTGTGATTTTTAAAAATTCAAAACAGAACATTTTCCGGTCATAAATGACCGAAGACCGTCTGAGGCTTAAAGTCCTTGAAAGTCATTTTACAGTATCTGTACGAACACTGTTGTTCATTCGGACAAAGTGTGATGTTTTACATTCTCTTCCAGCCAATGTCATGGAGACTCTCCGTGGGGACGGGAACGTGCTGATCTCAGTGGATACAGCGGGACGAGTGCTGGAGCTGGCTCAACTGCTGGATCAGATCTGGAGGACCAAAGACGCAGGATTGGGCGCTGACTCACTCGCCCTTCTCAACAACGTCAGCTACAACGTGGTGGAGTTCTCAAAGTCCCAGGTAAACGCTTGCATTGCATTATGTAGCCTTTAGATATACAGGGCTTTTTTTTCCTGCCCATGACCTTTGTCGTATATTTATATCAAATGATATCAAGCAATATCGCACAAGCAAGAGTGCAATTTTTCCAGAATATCAGCATGATTGTGAATATCACAACATACTAATTTTATAAAATAGTTCAATAAACAGTAAGTTAACATTTTGAGTTAAAACAATATTGTCTGTTTTTACTTTTTGTCAATGAAAATGTCCTAATACAAACACAGAGGAAGTGTTTTTGCATCCCTGAGGAACACATAGCGGTGCTTCAGCTACTGAATGAAATCACCGTTTTGAACGAATCAGTTTTAAAGTGATTTAATGACCGAATCCTGCCTTATTAATCTAGCCCTTAATCACTGTTAGAAAAGGATAACACTTAAGGTCTTTGGGGTCATTTTGACCCCAGACTTATAAAGAGTGATTGCATAAGGAAATATACATTTTTTATATGGAAAACTATATATCATTTTTTAAATTCACTTCTCAACTAATCATTTATGCTGTGTTTTTTTGGATTTTTTAAAGTTTTCTACCTATTTACTGCACAATTACATAACTAGGCCATAAATTGGCACATGAAAAATGATTTTTTAAAGAAAAAAACACTTAAATTATGATGATAATTAAATCTAAACAGTTTTTGGACATTGCTCTATGTGTTAGGGATAGAATACTACCATTTGGTGGTTAGTCGAAAAACAGTTTTTCTTATAGTTAAGGAATTAAAGTGCAATGACCACATATTTCCAATAGGGGCCCATAGAGACTGCATTCATTTTCACTTCATTTTTCTTGATGCTTCAAATTCTCCTCACAACTTGATATATATGATATATATATTTTGTGAATTGCACAAAATATTTTTGTCAAAATTAGAGTTTGTTGTTGTTGTCTGATATATTTTGAATTATTTGTTTATGCAAATTATTATACATAAATTTGCATAAATATTACAAGTCAGCACTATGACATAACTGTATTCACACACTTCATTTTAGAAAATTATTTATGAACAATTATTATTTTTATAGAACAAGAGATTTTAGAACAAAATAAATTTAATAAACCAAGTAAATAAACCAATATAATACAAAACAACCGCACTAATAAACTGTAATGAACAGGATGCATACATGTGTGTGTTTGTGTGTGTGTGTGCTGTGTGTGTGTGTAGAGATAGAAATCTCATTCCACTTTGTGTTCATGCTCTAGGACCAAACCTTGATTTAAATGTAATTTTTCTTAGATTTATGCCAGTTTTGTTTGTTTTATTTGCCAATTTCTGTAAAAATGCTCTCTGTTGCAGTCATGACATGTGTGTGTTTGTGCGTGTGTGGTTGTGTGTGTGTATGAGATTTATGCTCTAGGACCAGACCTTTGTTTATATGTGGAACATTTCAGATTTATAATGGATTTACGTTTATTTTTTTGACAATCAGAATGAAAAAAAGCCAGTTTTTTCATTTTCCCATTCATTTTCAATGTGGGGTCATTTTTACCCAAACAGCTTAAATGGTAAAAATTTTTTTACACACCTTTAGAACAACCAAATCAAGCCCAGTTATTTTGTGCATGTTTAGATGGATTATGTAGGAAAAGTCACAGAGTTTCATGTCCCTGAGATGAAGGGAACATTTTAAAAAAATCAAGGAAAAGTCCAGTGGGGTCATTTTTACCCAAACAGTGATTAAGGGCTAGTTGAATTAATTGATTAAATGCAAGAATTTGACATTAAAGATGATGCATACATTATAAGATTATTAATAGATTAGTAAAATTTTTAAAAAAATTGCCCTGCAACCCTTTACAATTAGATTTCATCAGTTAACATGAACTATGAATTAACAATACATCTACAGCATTTATTAATCTTAGTTCAGTTCATTTCAACATTTACTAATACATTATTTAAATCAAATGTTGTGCTTGTTAACATTCAGTAATGCACTGTGAACTAACAGGAACAAATAATAAACAGCTGGATTTTAATTAACTAACATTAATAAAGATTAACAAATATCATGCTCGTGTTCATGTTAGTCAATATATTAAATGATGTTAACAAATGAGAGGTGTTCCCATTGTAAAGTTTAAAGGGGCATATATTGCCTGATTGTGGAAAAGTAAGTTTTTGTTACTGCTATGAATTGACCAATACACAGAATATGAAGTTTATGAAAAGCTTAAATACCAGCAAAAAGCACAAAACATAATCCCAGTCATCCCAATATCACACACCCCTAATCCTACCAAATGGACATTTTCTCGTTATGTCATATCTCAGATATAACGTTCCCATGTCTCTCTCACAGGTGGAGTGGATGAGTGATGAAACTGATGCGATGCTTTGAGGACAAGCGGAACAACCCTTTCCAGTTCCGGCACCTCTCGCTGTGTCACAGCCTGGCCGATTGTGTCCCAGCGTGCCCAGCCCGAAGGTGGTTCTGTGCAGTCAGCCCGATCTGGAGTCGGGTTTCTCACGGGAACTCTTCATACAGTGGTGCCAGGACGCCAAGAACTCGGTCATCCTCACCTACAGGACCACACCAGGAACACTGGCCCGCGACCTCATAGATAACCCGGGGAGAAGAGGATGGACCTGGAGGTGAGGCCCCTAGATTATTAGATCAGCCCTTTTCTGGCTAACATCTGACTAGTTCAGTGCATTGTTGTCAAAAGTACTGATTTTGGTACCAAATTGGATTGGCCAGTGGGTTCACACGCTTAACATATATGACTCTGATTGGCCAGTGGGTTCACACGCTGAACATATATGACTCTGATTGGCCAGTGGGTTCACACGCTTAACATATATGACTCTGATTGGCCAGTGGGTTCACACGCTGAACATATATGACTCTGATTGGCCAGTGGGTTCACACTGCTGAACATATATGACTCTGATTGGCCAGTGGGTTCACACGCTGAACATATATGACTCTGATTGGCCAGTGGGTTCACACTGGTGAACATATATGACTCTGATTGGCCAGTGGGTTCACACGCTGTAACATATATGACTCTGATTGGCCAGTGGGTTCACACGGTGCAACATATATGACTCTGATTGGCCAGTGGGTTCACACGCTGAACATATATGACTCTGATTGGCCAGTGGGTTCACACGCTGAACATATATGGCTCTGATTGGCCAGTGGGTTCACACGCTTGAACATATATGACTCTGATTGGCCAGTGGGTTCACACGGTGAACATATATGACTCTGATTGGCCAGTGGGTTCACACGCTGTAACATATATGACTCTGATTGGCCAGTGGGTTCACATCGTGAACATATATGACTCTGATTGGCCAGTGGGTTCACACGCTTAACATATATGACTCTGATTGGCCAGTGGGTTCACACGCTTAACATATATGACTCTGATTGGCCAGTGGGTTCACACGGTGAACATATATGACTCTGATTGGCCAGTGGGTTCACATCGCTTAACATATATGACTCTGATTGGCCAGTGGGTTCAGCACGCTGAACATATATGACTCTGATTGGCCAGTGGGTTCACACGCTTAACATATATGACTCTGATTGGCCAGTGGGTTCAGATCGCTGAACATATATGACTCTGATTGGCCAGTGGGTTCACACATGCTTAACATATATGACTCTGATTGGCCAGTGGGTTCGACACGCTTAACATATATGACTCTGATTGGCCAGTGGGTTCACACGCTTATGTATGTTTCAGATAATCAGTGAATATGCACTTTAACTATTGCCTGTGTAGCGTCTGATATGTTTGACTTATTTTAAAGTTTGTTTTTTTCTTTAACTAAACCAGATCAGAAAACGTTGCCGACTGGAAGGGCGAGACTAGAGGAATACTTGGAGAAAGAGAAAATGAAGAAAGAAGCTGCCAAAAAACTGGAGCAGGCGAAAGATGAGTGGAAATGAGTTAAAGTTCTGTCTGTCAGAATGCAAAACTGCTTTGATTCACCCTGAATACACTGCTTATCAAACCAAGCCTTTCTTTCAGCATTATTTATCAAGTGTAGGGCGGGTGACTCTCTGCAAATATTCAAAGGACAGATCCTCGCTGAAAAAACACTAAAGCTATAAATATTTCATGAATCATTCATGCTAGAGCTGCACGATTGGGTCAGAAAGTTATGTTAAACATTCAACATTCTCGCTTGCGCTGCTTTAAAAGGAATAAACTCACTTTGAAACAGCACCTCTCATGTTGATCAGGGTGAGCAAAACCTGCTTTTTTATCCAAATTAATTCATATTTTACCCACGCACACATGTATGCTCCTTACAAGAACCAATTTAGACCCAAAACAAGTGAACAGAATGAAAAATAACCCAGTTCTCTCTTATATTGTTCGGTTAGTAAGATTATTAAAGATTTTTGAAAGGAGCTCACCATAGCTGTATTTATTTGTTCAAAAATAGAGTAAAAACAGTAATATTGAGTAATAGTTTTTACAATTTAAAATAACTGTTTTCTATATGAATATACAGTAAAATGTAATTTATTCCTGTGATTAAAGCAGAATTTTCAGCAGCATTACTCCAGTCTTCAGTGTCACATGATCCTTCAGAAATCACTCTGATTTGATGTTCAAGAAAAATTTATGATTATTATTAATGTTGAAAACCGATGTGCTGCTTCATATTTTTGTGGAAAGTGATACATTTAGTTTTTCAAGATTCTTTGATGAATAGAAAGTTCAAAAGAACAGCATTTATTTCAAATAAAAAATATTGTGTAACATTATAAATGTATTTACTGTCAGTTAATAATACATTTAATGCAATCCTTGCTGAATATTTAAAAACTTTTTAATTACTTTTAAATATCTTTTTTTTATGTACATTATTATTTTGGGAACCCAGTCACCTTATTTTAAAATTAAATCGTGAATTGTTACATATGTAATATATTCATATTAATAAAATATCACAGTGCACAATATTTTTTTATTATATAAACCACAATTTATTAATAAGTACAACTATTATTGTTTTATTTTAATAATAATAATATTATTATTAATCATGATTATTACAGTTTTATTATTATATTATTATTATTATTATTATAAAATTAAAATTATCATTTTATTATTATTATTATTTATTATTATACTTTGTCTAAAACTAGTAACTTGTAATATACTCAGTTATGACCCCACATTAATTAATTGACTATTCAGAATAATTCTACGTTTAAAAAAGCATGCAACTATTTAAATTAACTATTAGTTTTTTATATACAGTTTCCATTATACATTCAGTTTGATTTAACCTAACCATGCTGAGAAAAGCATGGTTCATGATCATATACATGTCAACCACCCTTTTGTTGTCGATTTCTTCATTTTTACGGCTCGTTGATGGTAATCTCAGCCATTTGTGGTTTATTAAATCCCATTATTACAAGTTCAACAATCTGTTCAGATCTAATGGACGGCTTGATGTTTGAGGTTCAGTAACAGCGCTCTGTGTTCCTGGTCAGGGTGGACTTGGACTCGAGCGATGAGAGCGATATGGAGGACGATCTGGAGCAGCCGGTGGTGGTGAAGACCAAACATCACGACCTGATGATGAAGGGCGAGGCGGGAGGAAGGGCAGCTTCTTCAAACAGGCTAAGAAGTCCTACCCCATGTTCCCAACACACGTAGGAGCGAATCAAATGGGATGAGTACGGAGAAATCATCAGGTGAGTGAGACGAATTATAAAACGTGAATGCAATGCACATTGCTTTGGATAAAAGCATCTGCCAAATCAATAAATGGAAATGAATTTGAGTTATTCCTCTTATAGTGGGCTGTAACAATAAAAAATGAATCAATACGATATCGATGGATAGTGCCCCCAAAATAAAATTACTGTTACGTTTTCAGAGTTTTAGTGTCAGTACTACATTAAACTACTATATAATGTTGATTATAATGTATAATAATGAAATGGGGTAATATTTGTGTGTCCTGATAATGCCAAATGCCTGTTACCAGTAAAAAGTGGCTACATTATTTTATATATATCTGGTCAGTGAAATCGTGCAAGCATTTTCATCTACAATAACTCACTAATGTCAGATTCAGAATCATGAATATTGTTATTCTGGTGTCACCATAGTCCTTGGGTTACAAACACTGAGTCCAAGACTATTAATTTAAACCCACAATGCAATATCAAAGTTAGCATTTTAATCAACAGTAAAAAAATTTGTTATTTTTATCATGTCTTAGAGTATTGCAATAATATCGTATCGTGATATGCATCGAAATCGTGACATGAGGGAGTCGTTACACCCCTAATACCATGGTTTTTATGCAGTATTCGTGTGCTAATATTTACTCTAAGCTAAATATTGTTTTTTCTCTCTTCAAAATGCTTTCATTTTTGTTAATTGTGTAATATTCATGTGTTAGTTCTGTATTTTCTGATGAATGACCTTTGACCCTCAGGCCAGAGGATTTCCTGGTTCCTGAACTGCAGGCCACTGAAGAGGAAAAGAGCAAACTGGAGTCTGGACTGATAAACGGAGACGAGCCCATGGAGCAAGACCTGTCCGACGTCCCCACCAAATGCACCAGTATTACACAAACACTGGAGATCAGGTGAGGACTTCATCGTGACATCAAGACCCTCATGAGTGGAAAAACAAATCCTTTCATTCTTGAATGGTTGCTACGCCAGTGTTCAGGATGTATTTTTTGGGTTAGATTGTATTAAAACCTCTGCAGTGTTCAGGTTGTCATTCTTGATTGTGGCCTGCAGGGGTCGCTCTATCCGGCATGTTAGATTGTCACAAATCAGTGTTTGGTAAAAATGTCACGCTTTTGCTGAGATGTAAAATCATAGAGGTATCCTACAGTCTGTTAAAAATATTTCCCACAAACGCTCGTATAGCTAAATGTCAGTGTTTGCCATTACGCTACTGTCAGTTTTAACAGAATAATTGCTCTGAGTCCTTAATGACACGCTTAATAACCCTCCATCCAACTCTAATGAATTGCTCTTCTGTTTATTTGTTGTTGCACTGGCACATAATGTGAGTTCAGCTGATAAAATATTTAAAGTATTTGAGATTTGAGTTTAATTTAATGGTAGTACACTTATCAGCATTTTATTAATCCATCAATTTCAAAGCTTAGTTTTATATAAAAAAAATTAAAAAAATAAATATCTCACAGACTCAAGCATGTGTGACACTATTTTCTAGCATGTTTTAATCAAACAGTAAATCTGTTGTGCAACACTTTGTTTGCGAAAAAATTTAAGGAATTGTTACATTTTAATAATTTTAGAATTAAATTGTTCATGTTTTATGCCTTTTTTGATTACCACCATTTTTATTAAATCATAAGTCCAGAAAAAGACAACACTAACATCTATAACAAAAAAAAAACATTTCATATGGACATATTATTGTAAAATATCGTTTTATGAATTACATTTATTAGACATGCTTTTAGATTATTAAAAAATAATTAAACCATTAAACATATGGTTACTCATATGGTGTCCTGAAAATATTCCCCAGTAAGTAAATAATATAAAATATCTGCTAACATTTACTATTGTTCATGGTAAATGTTTGTTTTGTGTTTTAAATTAGTAAAATCAGAGTAATCTGTTACTGGTATTTTGGTAAAAAATTGTATGTGGTTACATTGTCTGACCTGCAATTTTTTTATTTTTAAATAAAATGTTTTTATTTATTATATATCTTAATTTTACTGCAGTTAGTCAAATTCATCTTTTTTTTTAAATGTGTTACATTTTTATAATGAATATTGTATTGCTTGGTCATACTTATGGTAGACTGACCCAGATATTCAGCATTGAGACTCATTCATTCATCTGTTGTGTCTTCAGAGCTCGAGTCTCGTACATCGATTATGAGGGCCGCTCTGATGGGGACTCCATTAAGAAGATCATAAACCAGATGAAACCCAGACAGCTGATCATCGTTCACGGCCCGCCTGAGGCCAGCCAGGACCTGGCCGAGTCCTGCAAGGCCTTCAGCGGGAAAGAAATCAAAGTTTACATGCCGAAACTGCACGAGACGGTGGACGCCACCAGCGAGACCCACATTTACCAGGTAATACTTCTCTCTGTATGTTTTTAAGCTTAAAAATACGTATTTATATATATATATATATATATATATGAGAAAACAAATCGGGTTTTCAATTTTATTATTTTATAAAAAGAGTCATATCAATTTTATTCATTAACTTGCATTTTTTGGGAAAAAGAAAATCCTCTCTGGTCAAAATGACCCGAACACATTATTAAAACATGTTTGGATTATTTTAAACCACTTTTCACATTGTATTTTAGTCCTATTCCTATTGTTTTACACAAGCATTTCTAAGCACCTGTCTAATTCACTTTTTGTAAATTAAAAAATTAACTTTTTTAAAATATAAATATTACATTTACTCTCAATTAATATGAGGTTATTTAAAATTAGATATTTAAAATAAAATATATTTTGGGCAGCATATTCAGCAAATGTTCTGGGAGCTTTGAGTTGTGAATGTTTCAAATTTCAAAAAAAAAAAAAAATAGACCAAAAAAAAAAAGTCTTATTTTTCATTCCATTTCCTTTAGATACATTCTCCCTTGACCACAAAACCAGTCACAAGGGTAATTTTTTTAAATTGAGATTTATAGATCATCTAAAAGCTGAATAAATAAGCTTTCTGGAAACAATCTGGAATCTGAGGGTGCAAAAAAATCTAAACATTGAGAAAATCTCCTTAAAAGATGTCCATTAATGTTCGCGCTCTTGCTGCAGACACTCACAAAAATATATTGACAAAAATATCTTCATGGAACATGATCTTTACTTAATATCCTAATGATTTCGGGCATAAAACCGATAATTTGTATTAAACCGACAAAACAATGTATTGCTGGCTATTGCCACAAATATACCTTTGCTTCTTGTGACTGCTTTTGTGATCCAGTGTCACATCTAATTTTAATTTTAACCACAACATGTCCCGTCTTGAGAAATATTGTCGGACTGATGCAGTTTTAAATGTCGCTGTAGGTCAGACTGAAGGACTCTCTGGTCAGCTCGCTGCAGTTCTGTAAAGCTAAAGACACAGAGCTGGCCTGGATCAACGGCGTTCTAGACATGCGGGTGGAAAAAGTGGACACGGGTGTCATCGCCGAGATGGGAGAAGCGAAAGAGGAGACGGAGGATGGAGAGCCGGCCATGGACGTCACACCGGACCTCTCGACTGAGCCCAGCGTCACGGCTAACCAGCGGGCCATGAAGACTCTGTTTGGAGAAGATGACAGGGAAATCTCAGAGGAGAGCGACGTCATTCCCACGCTGGAGCCGCTGCCCACTCATGAGGTGAGAGAGAGATCAAACACTACATTCAGGAGAGGTTTAACATGGAAATCATGGGATTTACAGTGTGTTTGTCAGAGAAAATGAGAGAAAATAGGGGAAAATAAATGAGGTGGAACTAGGACTGCATGATATGGGGGAATAATCCTTCAAATATATATATATATATTTTCTTTGATAAAATTGTGATTGGGATTTAAAATATTGAAATTAAGAAAATTCCAGGTTTGCTTGTTTTAGGGCTGCACAATTTGGCAAATAATAATTAGTATTACTAAACAAATGTAAAAACTACTGAATAAAATCAAAATAAATATTGCTATTGTAATATTTCACTGTAGAATAAAAAAAAGTATTTAAGAAAAGTTGTATAATATTAATTTGACTGTACATTACAGCTGTACAATTACAGTATGAAAAGAAAAGATATATTAATATTGTAGTATTTCACTATAAAATAAAAAATGATGAAATATAAATATTGAATTTATTGTAATTTACAAACTTTTGTGATTTTTATAAATCAATGTCACCATAAAATAATAATTATAGTAATTTATATTAAATTGAAAGGAATTATTATTAATAATAATTATTATTATTTGTATTACTACTTAACCATTCTTTTAATGTAATCAAAACTGAAAAATAAATATTAATATTGTAATATTTCACTGTAAAATAAAAAAATTATGAAATATAAATATTGAATTTTTTTGTGATTTACAAACTTGTGATTTTATAAATCAATGTCACCATAAAATAATAATAATAATAGTAATTAATTTATATTAAATTGAAATTAATTATATTAATAATTATTATTATTATTACTACTACTCAACAATTTAAAAAAAAAAAATCAAAACTGAAAAATAAATATTAATAAAAAATAAATATTATATTGTAGTATTTCACTGTAAAAAAAAAAAGAAAAAGAAAAAGAAATCCTGATCAAAATTGCGATTTCAAAAAGAATTTAATAAAATGCCCAGGTTTGCTGTGTTTGTAGGCCTGGGCAATTTGGCAAATATTTGCTTTCACTTTCACGTCTTTTAAAAACGTTATTAAATTACAACCATTTAAGTTTGGATGGTGCACTGTCACAACTGTTCTTACAAAGACGGGTGACGGTTAAGGGGTTAACTAAACTTAAAGAGCGGCTCATGTGTAAGACCACAGTGCTGTGCTTCACTCTGAAACACTACATATCAATTTATTCAGTTAAATTGTAACCTTTCCAATTTGATACTAGCTCTGCCATATTGCAATTTTGGTTTTTGTTGGGTTAGGGTTAGGTGCACCGCAGCCTTAAGTGGAACAAAGAGAGTGAGTTACAGTATAAACTGGGATGAGCTAAGCTCATGATGAAGGTTAAAATAAAACTGTACACACTACAATTCATGACACATCAGAGAAAAGAGTTTAAAATAGATTTGCTGACTAAAGAAGCAGATCTCATCAAACACTCCACAGGCTCTGAGATGAACAGATAAGGTGTTATATTTCATGGCTCTCGGAAATGCTCGATTCTGATTGGTCAAGTGTGACATTCCAAGGTCAGTTATTGGCCAATAAGGATGCTCATTCGGATATTCAAGACCCGGCTCTTGCTTTCATGTCTCTCGCGTCACATGCATTTAAAAGTGTTTAGTGCCATCTTGCACCTCTGTTATTGACCATACTTACTGTAAAATATAACTGACAGTATTAGTAGGGCTACGGTAATGTTTAAGTATTCATCTTTCTTTGTACGCTGTAATGGATTATAAAAATAATAAATTTAAACGAGTAGTTCACTTTTATAAAAACTTTTGCTGATAATTTACTCACCCCCATGTCATCCAAGATGTCCATGTATTTCTTCTCTTCACTCGAAAATAAATTAAGGTTTTTGATGAAAACATTCCAGGATTTTTCTCCATATAATGGACTTCAATGGGGTCCAAACGGTTCAAGGTCCATATGAGAGTTTCAGTGCAGCTTCAAAGGGCTTTAAACGACACCAGATGATGAATAAGGGTCTTATCAAGCGAAACGATCGCTCATTACAAAAATAAATAAAAAAGTTTACGTTTTATAAGCTCAAATGCTCGCCTTGCTCTGTTCTGTGATGCACGTTCGTGACTCTCCTGTTCGAACTCGTTCGTCAAAATGAACGACTCTTTTTTCGAGTCACTTCATTTAACGATCGTTTGAGCGATCGTTTCGCTAGATAAGACCCTTATTCATCGTCTGGTGTCGTTTAAAGCCCTTTGAAGCTGCACTGAAACTCTCATTTGGACCTTGAACCGTTTGGTTCCCATTGAAGTCCATTATATGGAGAAAATCCTGGAATGTTTTTATCAAAAACCTTCATTTTTTTCGACTGAAGAGAAGAAAGACATGGACATCTTATAAGCAGGATAATGTCCATAGATACCAACCAGCTGGATGTACATTATCCCTTATTTAATGAGTACGCATGTGAAAATAACACGTGTTCTTCACAGGTCCCAGGTCATCAGTCTGTGTTCATCAACGAACCTCGACTGTCGGACTTTAAGCAGGTTCTGCTGCGCGAGGGGATCCAGGCGGAGTTTGTGGGAGGAGTTCTGGTGTGTAATAACATGGTCGCTGTCAGGAGGGTGAGTGGAATCAGATTACACCTCATGATATGCAAATCATCTGTTATGAGAATTTGATTAATGGACAGCACATTATGAGGCGTATAATCATGTGTTCTTGTATGCGGTATGAAAGGCTGGACTCATATATTGCCTGTTGCACTTTCTCCCATTCATACTAATATGAGTGCACTGCGTCTTTGTATATCTAAAGTCTTTGAAACAGTATATCCGGAAACTACCATAAAAAGTGACCACTTAGCTTCCTTTTTTTGTGTAAAATCATCTTGAGACTGTAGCGTTTAGCTGTTTTTGTATGCAGAAACACATCTTGAACACCTCACTGTGTGCTGTAACTCTGACCCCGTTGACCTCTCTCTCTTTCTCAGACGGAAGCGGGCCGCATCTGTCTGGAAGGCTGCCATTGTGATGACTACTACAGGATTCGTGAGCTGTTGTATCAGCAGTACGCTGTAGTTTAGCTCTTCAGCGCCTGACCATGCGCTTCATTTCCTTTTGTAGCTTTTGACTTGTGTATATTTTATTATTGTTTAAATGGCAGATGCTCTCTCTCTCTCTCGAAGTGACCCAAAATGAGAGCGTCTGTCTGGACTGTAGAAGAATCACAGCTACTTTTGTTCAGAACTGTTGGATGCAAAGAAACGTTATGCCTTTTTTTACCAAACCCTTATTTTGTTCACAGATAAACTTCGGTTTTCGTAATGAAATGTTGTCAGTGTGAGTTTGTGTTTTCCTTTATTCATTTGGATGCTTTTATATAAAGCCATTTGTGTTTGTTCAGAATAGGATACTATCATATGCAGTGTGTATGCTGTTTGCATGATGGGTACTACACTATATCCTACAATGCAATGCTCTCCATTCCATTTCCAATATGATGAATGAACCAAAGTAACACCAGTCATTATATATTTAATAGGGCCGTGCAAAGATAAATTGCGATTAATCGCTTCCAAAATAAAAGTTTGTGTTTACATAATATATGTGTGTGCTGTTTATAATTATTTTGTATATATAAATACATATGCATGCATGTATATATTTTATTTTTATTTGCATGTAAATACTGTGTGTGTGTGTGTGTGTGTGTATATATATATATATATATATATATATATATATATAAATAATCTATATTATAAAAAATAAATATTTTATATATAAATAACACATTTTCTTAAATATATACATGCATGTGTGTTTATATATACAAAATAATTATACACAGCACACACACATATATTATGTAAACACAAACTTTTATTTTGGATGCGATTAATCGCAAATAATCTTTGCACAGCCCTAATTTTTAACCTTTTTGCAATCTAAAGTAAGGAAAGTTTTGCTTTGATCAAAACCTTAAAGCTACTTACTAAATTAAATAGTAACGTAATTTTGTAAAGTAACAGTAATTTTGAAACTATGTAATGAAAGAAGATTCTTTGAGCTCTACGTTTTATCCGTGTGTGTGTGTGTGTGTGTGTGTGAATATATATCATGTAGGAATCGAGCTCTTGACCTTGCCATGTCTAGCGTTCGGATAAGTTATTTCTAACACGCTAAACAAAAATGACTCTGATATACTTTGGGTCCTCATATTAACCGTCCTTCATATCGTCTTTCAGCTCATGACTAATCCACATCATGCCCTCTTTCCTTGATCAGGGTCAAAGCTTCCTGCGATGTCAAATGTTTCCAGCACGACTGATCCTGAGTCAGCTGTTTGAACGCAAAACCTGCAACACAGCAAACATTATGGCCTAGATATATTTACAGTTTATTTTCATCTCTATACAAAAATAGCCACCGTTAATATGGGGTTTTTCACTTTTTTAAAGAAGTTTTTCAGTCTTTGTACTCGATATTTGAATAAGGCAATTCGGTCACACTTTACATTAGGGTCCAATCATCTCTATTCACTACGGATTTTGCCTTAATAAACTCCTAATTACTGCTCATTAATAGTTAGGTTATGTTTAGGTATTGGGTAGAAGATGGTCATGCAGAATAAGGCTTTCCTTTTAGTATGTGCTACTAGTAATAGTCCTAATAAACAGATAATATTCTCATAATATAGAAAGAACAGACGCTGACGCACTTACAAATGCTTACTTTTGTAATGTTCTTAATGCTTACTTAAGAACAAAAGTTGACTTTTTTATATTTTATTTTATTTCAAGCAACAAATGTTTTTTAATGGTTTTAGTTTGTTAAATATAACATATAGTAAAAAAAAAATAATTTGATTTTATTTATTTTGCCAGAATAACTAAAAGTGTATCAGACTTTTTCAGTGTGCTAGTCTGGGTATGCTTTTATTTCTGGCTCTGCACTTTAGTTTTGTTTTTCTTAGTGCCCTTCGCAAAGCACAAAATCCTCTAAACACAGATTTGGATCATCTTGCTTTTAGATTTTCTCTTGCTTGAATCATAAAAACAGCCTTACGTTGTGTTTCCCCGAACTCCACCAAGCTCTAACTTGTTACAGTTGTCCGGGCATCTGTTGAATCTTCATCTGTCTGACTCGCAGATGGTTGTGTGTGTGTGTGTGAGACCCATCATCAGGCCTGAGAAGAAGCTTCCAGCTGTTTCATCAAAGGTTTTTGATGAAAACATTCCAGGATTTTCTCCATATAATGGACTTCAATGGGGACCGAAACGGTTCAAGGTCAAAAAGACAGTTTCAGTGCAGCTTCAAAGGGCTTTAAACGATTTCAGACAATGAATAAGGGTCTTATAAAGCGAAACGATCGCTCATTTAATAAATAAATAAATAACAAAGTTTTATAAGCTCCAATGATCGCCTTGCTCTGTTCTGTGATGCTCGTTCGTGACTCTCTCCTGTTTGAACTCGTTCATCAAAATGAACAAATCTTTTCCAGAGTCAACTCGTTAATTTTGTTTGTTGAATCAACCAAACGACACAAAAAAAGATTTGTTCATTTTGACGAGCGAGTTTGAACAGGAGAGTCACGACATGCATCACGAACAGAGCAAGGCGAGCATTTGAGCTTATAAATGAATTTTTTAAATGAGAGATCGTTTCGCTAGATAAGACCCTTATTCATCGTCTGGTGTTGTTTAAAGCCCTTTGAAGCTGCACTGAAACTCTCATTTGGACCTTGAACCGTTTGGACCCCATTGAAATCCATTATATGGAGAAAATCCTGGAATGTTTTCATCAAAAACCTTAATTTCTTTTCGACTGAAGAAAGAAAGACATGGACATCTTGGATGACATGGGGTGAGTAAATTATCAGCAAAGGTTTTTTAAAGTGAACTACTCCTTTAAGTATGAGCTGCGTATTCTCATTTTATCATAGCTAATATCAGAGCCATAAAAGCCTGAAATCTCAAATATAATACTCAGACACATGCACATTTTTTAAAATATTCTGACTAAAGGTTCAATAAACTTAGAATACAATTTTCTAAAAACAAACAAAAATGAAGGTTACGGTTTCAGCACAAATGAAAGTTGTCAGGATTTAGATGCAGCAGCTACTTTTATTAATCTTATTAAACAAACTCTAATCTTACAAAGCATTTGACGAAGAACCTAGTAAAACACAGGACTATACACCGGGCTAAAGATCTAATGAGTTAATTGACAAGACACACCTGAACAAAAACTCTCAAATCAGCAATAGCCAATTAAACGGAATGAATCAAAACACTTGACAGAATACAAAGGAATTACTTTTCTATGATTGTTTTTAATGTCAGGCTTTACAGGGCTAAGTTATATAAATGCATTAATGTTTGTAGGATGCGTAATTTGCACATTGTAAGAGATTATGCAGTAATTTTTCATATTGCATCAGAAGTAGACAAATCTACCTCCGCACCTCCTGTTGCTGCATATTGGTCATGTAGCCTACTGTAAAGATATTTAACCCTTGTACATCAATTTAAAAAAGTTACACATAGGTAAAAAGAGGACAAAAATGTCCATGTCAAAAAATGTCATAAAAATGTGACGCTTTGGAGCACAGACTTAAGTTTGGTATCATTTTAAAGAAGACCCTTTGCAGATTATTGCTGAAGTAAAAAAAATAATAATAAGTAAATCCAAAAAAAATGTATATAGGTATTAGTTTATGAAAATTATTTATAAAAAATATTTTATATAAAATATATATTTTATAAATCAGGTTGAACTCAAAACTGCAATAAAATCAAAGCCATAAATGTAAATAGGTTGTGTTCCAAATTTGAGGATGATATCTCAAAAAATGAGCTTTCGGAAACAGTTTGTTTGGGCGTAGTAACATATTTTCCCCATTGGGTCCCAGCAAACCCCACTGGTGCTCGCAGTGATTGGACTTGTTTTTTGCAGTTTTTCTCTCTCAGTATTACAAACACACACACACACACACACACACACACACATTTTTTAAAACACACATACTAACCACACTCTGACATCCATACCAACACACCCACACAAATATTGTTGCATAATTTATCCAGTTGGCTCTATAGTATGCCGAAGCAGAAAACAGGAATAAAGCGATATTTGTTTTATGGGCCAAACTTAAAAAAAATGGCACCATCTGATAAAAAAATAGTAAAAAATAAAATTTTGAAGCCTTGCCATTAGATTGAAAGCTTAACAAAGATTGGATAATTTTATAGTTAACTGAACCAGGGATTAAAAATTGCAGTTTTAATGGGTTTCAATGGGGACATTTTTGTCCAAAAGGTGCTGAGAGGGAGTATTTTTTGTACATAATGCAAAAAATATTTTTAAGTAAATGATGGTGAAATAGTAAAATTCCAATAAAAATACACATCTGTGCCAAGTTTTTTGCAGTTAGCTTTAACAGGCAAAGTGATAAAAAA
Source organism: Hybognathus amarus (assembly GCA_030378365.1). NCBI lineage: Eukaryota > Metazoa > Chordata > Actinopteri > Cypriniformes > Leuciscidae > Hybognathus > Hybognathus amarus. Next base: position 106,741 of record JAQIUQ010004951.1, on the reverse strand, counting down.
ACTGAAAAGGACAAAAATGTCCATAAGGATGCACAAGGGTTAAATACGTCATGTGTGATTCCAGAACATTGTCCATCCTCGTGTTTTATGTCCCCCAGCCAGACTCCGAGTAAATAATCCTCTCTGTGAAAGAGTTGGAGAGATTTCGAAAAGACGAGTGGTGATTCACCGGTAAAGAGCATGATTCCAGCTCCACCTCTCATTCTGATAAGTGACAGAGAGCGGCAGAAATGTCCATCAGCTAATCCTCTTAGCGTCCATAATGCTGACTCTGCTTTAATGGACCCGGCAGCTGAGCTGTGAAACCAGCCCGTTGTGTTCCCGAAGCCCAGAGGGAGTTCACCAGTTTATCCACAGCAGCGGCTCTCTCTCTGGTGGGGTAGTGGCCGCAGATGGCGACATAAGCTCTGTTCAGCGACACAAGGCATCAATTCCCAATGCAAAACCTGCTTAAAAGCTTTTAACCAATTTCTGAGACATTTTTGCATTTATCCTCCACAATCCAGGAATGCATTGTGTGTTCATGTATCATGCTGACAGCTTAAGGGTCGTTCTGTTAAAGCACGTGCTGTCTGTCACTTTAAATGCTCGCGCTCGTGTTTTTATCGTTTATCATCAGCTCGATACCATAATTCTGAAATGATTCAAACGATATCATTTATAGCTGTGTTGTGAACTCTGTTATTCGTTAATACTAGTTATCGTCCTTGATGTGTACGGGCTATTAGCCTTAGCAGATATGCTAATTGAGTTGTCGAATCTCCTGAGTGAATTCTGTTTGGTGCTAAATTGTTTTGTTCTGCTGTATTTAGTTCAATAATTGTCAAATACAAAGCAAATACAGATTTTTGTTTGACCGTTTAGGGAATGTCAGATGAACAAATAAATAACCGTATTAACAGAAAAAAAATTATAGGCTAAACTAAAGATATTTTTGGCACTAGAGGTAACGTTAGGCCTATAGTCGGGGACACTACGTCACACCAAACGGTAAAATCTCCTCACAATGTTGGGTAAGTTACTACTAAAAAAGTAATTCGTTATAGCTTGCTAATTACATTTTCAACAGTGAAATGAGATTACTTTAGTAGCTTCTCTCTAAAGTATTGGATTACTTATTAGTAATTACTTTCTAACTCCCGCAACCTTGCTCAGATTAACAATACAAGGACAGACACGAAACTTCACTTTTGATTCGTTCAAATAAACAATAAATATACAATTGCATAAATTATTATTGAACTGACCAAAAAATTTAAAGGGGAAATGTTACATTAAAAACATACATTTTGATGATAAATCTACTATTGTTTTATATAGAATTGTTATAGTCTCTGGTTTGAGTTATATCTTAAATCTAGGATGTTTTCAGTGACTAATGGCCAGTTTTTCAAATCATTGCAAATCATTTCCTCCAGTTTAACAATGAGAAACCTGAAGTGACTTGGAAAAGGTTATTCATGCATTTATCACATCATGTCTGGATGGGTCTTCCCCAGTCTTAATTGGCACGTTTGCAGATGGTTGCAGAATGTGACTGTGCTAAACTAGTGCAAAAAAAGACAACAAAAAACGATTATATCACTCCAATTTTAGCTTCTCTTCATTAGCTTCCTGTCTTTTAATGCTCTTAATGGACAAGCCTGGTCTGATGAGTCTCGATTTCTGTTCAGTCAGAATTTGGCGTAAACAGAATGACAACATGGATCCATCATGCCTTGTTACCACTGTGCAGGCTGGTGGTGGTGGTGTAATGGTGTGGGGTTGTTCTTGGCACACTTTAGGCCCCTTAGTGCCAATTTTAGCTTCTCTTCATTAGCTTCATGTCTTTTAATGCTCTTAATGGACAAGACCCATCTTATATTTCTAATCTTATTTATTTTAATTTAGCCATGTCTCTTGTCCCACGGTCACATCTTAAATTTAAAGGTCGCAATATGCTTACAAAATCTTTAAACACATTTGAATTTAGGGTGAAGATGTCAATTTTCCTAGACCAGACATCACTTTTGGCCACATCCATTCTTACACTATTTTACATTTACCGGCAAAATTAATGATTATCTACTACTATAGGTGTTTGTGAGGAGCTTGTTTACACACAACAGTTGGCGTAATGTATAATCCGTCAACCTTGACCTTTAATTGATGCCATTTAAACAGTTTTTTCTTTATAGAACTGAGTTTGGAGAAACAGATTTTTTTCTCCATGCATTTGTCAAATGCATGAAGCGTTTCCTCTTTTTCTCTCTCTCTTAGCAGGTGGGTGAGATTGTTGTGTTCACCCACCGATAATCAAAACTGTAGTTTTGAGCCAACGAATGACATCACTGTGTGTGGGATCTTTTAATGGTGCACTAGCTCAAAGCTCAATCGGATTTACCCACAATCCTCACGTAAAACGATGCGGTATGCTGTGAGATATGAAGGTGATCTGAGTGCATGAACATTTGGATGGTTTGTGTTGGTCGGTGAGATAACAGCTAATGATGTGTGAATCGGTAACAGCGCTTATCAAACTTGGCTGTGATTTCAACTCTGGTCAGCAAGATCACGCATGATAAAGTTTTACCCTCTAATTTGCCTTTAATCATTCAGCAGATCTTTTTTTTAAGTGACTTACATTTTTTATTTATTTTTTTAAACACGAGCAATGATATTTGCACTGCGGTATCGTTGTTATCCATTTTTGTAAAATACCATAGTGCTTTTTGACATGCATTGGAGTAACATGTAAATATGGGACATGATACTCTCTCTGTAGATACAGTTAGTCATGCATATGCTATGCTACTAAACTCGTGAGTTAAATATGGGCTGCACCGCTGATAATATTCACCATGTGCTTGAATTGCAGATGATCGACTGAATGCTTGTTCCCAAGGTGATGGAGTTTGCAATATGCAGGATTGTACAGAAATAGCTGTCGGTTTCTGCAGGAAGAAGAATGAATTATGCCCTGCTCTATCAGTATTATACAACATGGGAGCAGAGTGCATTATGGGTAAGGTGACACTGACATTTTTCTGCAAGAGAGAGAGATGTGGCAGTGTAGATATTAGATAATATTCTATAGGCCTATAAAAAAGAGAGGAGCAATAATATAAAGGGCACGAGAATATATGTGTGTGTGTGTGTGTGTGTTTATACTTCAAAGAACATCAGAATTGTGATGCATGTCAAAATAATCATGGAACTACTATGGTATTCATAGTCCCATGAATATTTGGACATGCACCACAATAATGATGTTCTTTGAATTATACATATATATTTCTATTACATTACAACTATATGTATAATTAAATTATCATAATTGTTATTTAATTTCTTAAATATATTATATATTTTACAACTGCTGTTGTAATGGTTAGAGAGTACTGAATATAACCTTGGTACAAAATGGTTATGCGTTCACATAACGTGGTATTTGCATTGTTGCATTTGCAAGTAATGTTAAAGAATACCATGGGTACAGCATTTAAATAGTTTTCAAGGTCAATTTGTTCATTGTTTTTCTGACCTAAACTGCTGTAGAGACACAAGGAGTCCATTTGTTAGCGTCTTTATCATGACGACACCATCACTGCAGATTAAATGGACTCTTTCTGTGAGTAATAACCTTTGTGGTCTGTCTTTGTCTGAGAGAAAAGGTAACCTTCTTCAATTCTTGCATTCTGGCAACTAACTTCTAGGCATCATCCTAAACAAAACAGAACACCGTAAGTGGTTGAATTGAAACGCTCAACTCTTGCCGAAGCTCAAACGTGATGCGTAACACGAGAATGAACCTCATTGGTTCTTGCTAGGGATGCACCGATACCGGTATCTGGTATCGGCCTTGATACCACATTTTCTAAAATACTCGTTAAAAGTCCCTCGATACCGGGACCGATACCATGGTCTGAGAAATGGGAAATGGGCATCGTAGCGTCATTGGGCCATAGATATGTAACAACACAGCATCGCAAGAAGACGTAGCCTACACATAACAAAGCCAGCACTTTGGTCATCATCTTTCATTATTTCGGTAAATGTCTCCCACACTTACTCTTTCTATTTGTGTATTTGCGGAGCTTCCAATCCCCAGTCTTCACCTTTTCTCTTGCCGCCTCCATCTCTCTGCAGACTGTAGTGATCATAGACATGGCCGGTGGTTCTTCTTTAATGAACCGGTCGAACCAGTACACTAAATCAAACTAAATCGTTCGAAACAGTTCGCGTCTTGCGTCAGTGCTGATCCACAAGTTACTAAAGTTACTCACTATTCAGACATGCCTGACAGTCCCTCCGAGTTGAAATAACACAATATCCTGAATTATATTTTATTCCAGTAACTCCAGCAGTTCACTGAACTGGAGACATGTTGGTGCCACTGCTGAGAGAAGTGACGAGCAGGAGCAGCTGATACTGCGCATCCGCGTACTACCGAACGCAGAGGTACAGCGGTTCTCGGGTCACCAGGACAGAACCGAGAACTGTTTAGACTGAGCTTGTGTGTCATCTTTGTTCCAGTTATTCAGCCAATAAACACAGTTGCCAACTCTCACAAGAACAAATAAGCAACTGGAGCTTCAAAAACAAGCCCAAAACAAGCCCAATATATTATTAGATTATAAAGTTTCAGCATTATCATTTATTACTAATAAATGAGCCTGCAACATATTAAACTGAAAATGAAACCACTACTTTATTAAAAAGTATAAATGGTTTGGGGATTTTTTAAATTAAATTTTTTTTTTTTAAATCAGATCCTCATCTCCGATCACCTGTGCTGTGAGGCTGGATAGGATTGTAGAAATGGAAAAGGACAAAAAGACAAGCAGGAAAAGACAAGAGCGTTAATGGGAGCTGTAACGTATAGACTATTTAGCTTAATATAATTAATTTTATCCGTATATTCTGTTTTATTCAAGCATGTGATAATTTATCTATTACAAAAAAAATGGTAAAATGTACAAATTTACCTTACAAAAGAAGGTCATTCCTCTCCTCCCTGCACTGTCAGTCATCTCCCAAGCATTCTCCTCTCTACCTCAATACATCCCAACACTGAAGCGCTGCAACATTTCTTGACTTGGAGCCATTGTAGAAATTGAAATCTATGATATCATATTTTAGATTACAGCGTCGCGGGACTCGCGCATGCCTGCACGTGATATTTTTCTCCAATGAGGGGGACATGGGGGCGGATTCGGCGGGATGTTTTAACTAATTACAACACAGGACTTAAATGATTGCACTGATTGGCTAATAGTTGCGAGTAGAAAGTGTGAGAAAACGGCAGACCGTAACCATAGATGTAAAGAAAACAAAGTTTCTTGTCAGATTTTCCTATCAAGCAACCATAATTTTATTAATAAGCCCAAAAAACGCAACCCGCAACTCGTGCTGTTTTGACGCGACTTACTAAAAAAACAAGCCCAAAGTCTCGTATTATAAGCGGACTTGGCAACTATGCGTGTAGGCCTATATATTTCATAGAACATTGTAACTAGTACTATATAAATACAAAGGTTTAATTGGCATCTTTTTCCAAACGACCTGACCGAACTCGCGACCCGAATATATTTTTGAAAAATATTTTTGAATGACCCGTAACTGCGGTAACCGCGGGTGATCGCCAAGTTACTTATAGTCAGTTGAATGTCTGTTGGGGGACCAACAAAATAAAGTGTTAGCAGATATTAAGCTGACAGTCTACTAATACTATAATGACAGTTAGTTGACATGTAGTTAAAGTTACTTATAGTTAGTAGAATGTCTAAAGTGGACTATCGAAATAAAGTGTTACCCAAGTAATTTAATCAAGCACCTAAAATCCTGTATATAAAAATATTTAAATCATGTTTTTTTATTTTTTATTTTTTATTAAAGGACAACTCCGGCGCAAAATGAACCTTTGGTCTAATTACACATTGTTACCTAGTCAACCGTTATCTGAGATTTGTTTTCATGATTGCCGAATGTAAATAGTTTTATCTATAAAATACAGTTTAGCCTATAATGCTCAGTCTAACGCTAGTATATTGGGCATAGAGTAATGACAAATAAAAATCGCTTGTTATTACCACTAACAAGGCTCAAAATAGCCCCACAGTAACACGGTAGCATAATAAGGGTCCCTACATTCAAACCGAGGCATTGAGAACTTTGTCAGTGTCCATACAGTTTAATAAAAATATATTTTATACACAGAGTCAACTTCGCGAATACAGGAAGAAGCCATCTTTGAAATATAGTCTCTACCAGTCGATCTACGAACGCCGATCGAAGTGCGCTGAACTGTGCAGAATCTCATATGGTCCGTCCGCACTTGGATCGCGTTCGTAGATCGACTGGTAGAGACTATGGGCTCTATCTTGCACCCGGCGCAAATGACTTTATACACTGACGCATTTATCATTCCTATTTTGCACTCGCGCAAAGCGGGCTTTTTCCTCCACAGACGCACGTCGGTAAACTAACAAATGAACTTGCGCTTCCTGGGCGGGTTGGCGCAAAAAGGAGGCGTGTGTCGCGCAAACAATCCCTGGTGCTATTTTGCAGTTCCAGAAAACAATTGCGCCAATGACCAGAAAAAACCTGGTCTAAAGTCAGTGGCGCGTTGCGCGTATATTCAGATGCTATTTTAAGCGTGCATGCTTGGCCATAATACAGAATGTGAACAACGCGGATACACTGTAGATGATTCTCTCATCAACACAGATGCATTTTACTTTTTGCAAATGATACATTATTATACGGAAAAATATATAAACATGAGGGAAATCATTGTTGTGTCCATGACGATGGGAAAAACAGGCATAAAGCTTACACATTTACCCAAATTATTATATCCATGTTTAACCCGAAGCTAATTTGGGTGGGTTTGTCCCATCCCAGTGTCCCTTCTCTTTCTTTTACGGCCCTGACGAGAACATCGTTCTACTCGGCTGTGAACCGATGCTGAAGCGCGCCTGGTAAATGCGCCGTTAAAATAGAATTGCGCCACGGAACAAGCGCATCTCGTTCATCATGCTCTTAAAGGGAATGTGATATGACGCTCTTATTGGTTTATTTCCGTTACGCCCAAACCACACCTATGAATAATGAAGCTTCTCCACACCAACCCCTTCTAGATTTGCGCCAGGCGCAAGAGGCATTTATCCCGCCGGGAAAATAGCAACAGCGCCGGGATCCGCCCACAAAGTTAATTGCGCTTTGCGCTTTGACACTTGCGTTTCAGATCGTTAAAATAGGGCCCTATATTTCAAAGATGGCTTCTTCCTGTATTCGCGAAGTTGACTCTGTGTATAAAATATATTTTTATTAAACTGTATGGACACTGACAAAGTTCTCAATGCCTCGGTTTGAATGTAGGGACCCTTATTATGCTACCGTGTTACTGTGGGGCTATTTTGAGCCTTGTTAGTGGTAATAACAAGCGATTTTTATTTGTCATTTCTCTATGCCCAACATACTAGCGTTAGACTAGCATTATAGGCTAAACTGTTTTTATAGATAAAACTATTTACATTCGGCAATCATGAAAACAAATCTCAGATAACGGTTGACTAGGTAACAATGAATGTGAATAAAAGACTAAATTCAATTATATAAAGCGATCAAGTCTCTTCAGAAAATTGATACTAAACTGCTTGATATATGGAGTCCATGAAAACAGATTTTTTGAGTTTCTGCATTACAGAAAGTGTAATTTTCCTCAGCTGAATGTGATTCTGAGCAGATGAGACTGTGAAGTCACACTAAAGGTCAGTGTTTACCGGCCTGCAGGTTTGTAATCATTAGCATTGGAGGAGAGATGTTTAGCGTGTAATGAATCTGGCACAGGCCGCCTCTTCCTCTGACACTGTGTATTCTGTGAGCGTGTGTGTGTGTGTGTGCCGTCCAAACAAACCCCACCACACCGCTCATGATTATGATGAATATTTTATCTTCCTGCCTGTGATGCAAGAGCTTGTGGAAGCATTCAATTTGGAGTATACCAGTGGGATAGGAAGCCCTGATGCGTGTGTTTGCGAAGTCTGCGACACACACAAAAAACACACTCACTTCCTGTGGCGTCTTCTTGCAGCTGAGAATATGAGCTACTTTCAAAGCTACAAATGCTGTATTACAGTTGAATTACTAAAGGAAAACATCCAGGGGTTTAACCCTGAGCCCACTGGACTTCTAACTGACTACTTAAGCATAAATATCACGTATTGCTCTATATCTGACAATGATGTCTCAGTAACAAGATATTACACTGTATAAAAGTTGCTGTTTTACATTTAAAAAATAAATAAAATCAACTTGGATGTTTAAGTCATTTCAATTTATATGATATTAAACTGACTTTAAAAATATTTGTTGAATCTTAAGAAAAAAAAGTTATAAAATATATATATATAAAATTAACTTGTTAGTAAAATTCCTTTTATTATAATTGTAAAATGTCCACCTTCAGCTTGTGGTTTACGCTTCTTTTTGCTATGAAATCTTTTTATAAAGTATACTGAATGCATTTTATTAGAGTATCAAAAATGAACACTTACTGGACTGAAGCAACTTAAGTTCTACAAATAACATCAAAAACAACAATAACATCTTTTATTGTTTTTTTAAATATAAATTCTTAATATAAAAATATAAGTTATTGAATTTGATCATGCAGGCTTTTGAGGATCTCTCAATCATTCTTTTATTGCATTGCATTATGTTTTAACACTAAACAGAGCTTTGATCATGAAACTTAGCATGTAAAATATATGATCACTAAGTTATTATGACAACATATTTTTGCATTAGCTCATCAAAGTAAGTTTTTACAAGTTATACTAGTATAAAATACGTTGTATTTTTTTTAATTTAAGTCAGTGTACTTTAAGTTGAACATTCAAGTTGATTGTACTTAAAAATGTGAGGCAGTAACAATTTTTTACAGTGTAAATATCATTTGACTAATTATTGGTAGATAAAGCGACAACTGATATTTATATGCTTTTTATGCAAGTAGTCTGTTACACTGTTATAATGATCTCATTGATTTACATTTCAAGCATCAGAAATGTATTAACTGCGGATTTGGTGTTTTTTCCCTCCTCGAGCATTATTACTGTAAGATACTATATGAGCCTGATGTATCAAATATGATCAAATTACAAGTGTATTTCACGCTTCTGCATCAAAATGTAATGTAATAATGTAACTTTATATGTTTCATAATCCAGAAGAGCTTGAGTGCGAGATGATGTGCAGATGCATCAGTCGATGGCTCTCTGTTAGATGCTCATGGCACCAGATCACAGAAGTGTGCCAAAAACAGGCTTTGCAGAATAGTGTCCTGTGCCAGCGCTGTGGACGTCTCATGATCTCTCTGAGACACACATGACCAAATGACAAAATCAGCATGACATCAATATGGATTTGATTTGATGTTAAGCAATAAAATATTTGGTTTCACTGTTTTATGACATTTATAAGGTTACAAAAGCGTTCTAGTTCAAATAAATGCTGTAATTTCATCAAAGATAAAATATATTAGAATTTCTACAAAAATATGAAGCTGTTTTCAACATTGATAAAATTCATAAATGTTTCTTGAGCAGCAAATCATCATATTAGAGTGATTTCTGAAGGATCGTCTGACACTGAAGACAGTTTCAAATTCAGCTTTGATCACAGGAATAAATTACATTTTAATATATTCACATAGAAAACTTATATTAAATTGTAATAATATTTTCAGCCTTGGTGAGCAGAAGAGACTTCTTTCGTAAACTAAAAGATTCGAGCCCCACACTTTTAGTGTAAATAGAAATTAAATGTAGTTTAAAGAAAAATATAGCTTTATAAAAAATATTTAAAAAAATAGAAAATGAAAACAGTGAGTATTGTGTTTCTCTCCACCTGTGGTCCGTGTGTGTGACCGTAAGGAGAACTGGCTTCAGGACGCTGCTGGTGTATCCCTGAAACATCTCTCTCGTTTATTATCCTGACGTGAGACTCAACGACTGTGTGTGAACCGTCCTCGTTCTCTGGAGGTCACATCTCACACACCTCTGCATGTGTGTATACTTTTAAGAAATGTATTGCAGTGGAGATTGAAAATGTTCCATTATCACGAACTTGACCAGCATTTAATTGAACACAGAGAGCAATTATAGTTCAACAATGAATCGGCTAATAAAGGCAAACACTGCTGTTATTAAAGCTGGCAAACTGCACACGACTGACTGTAAAGGACAGCAGACCTGGGATAGGACACCAAGGTCTGTGTGAGTGTGTGTGTGTGAGTGAGTGAGTCAGTGAGTGAGTGAATGGGTGAGTGAGTCAGTGAGTGAGAGAGTCAGTGAGTGAGAGTCAGTGAATGAGGACGGTGAGTGAGTGAATGGGTAGAGAGTCAGTGAGTGAGTGAATGGGTGAGTGAGACAGTGAGTTAATGAGTGAGTGAGACAGTGAGTGAGTGAGTTAATGAGTGAGTGAAGACGGTGAGTGAGTGAGAGTGAGTGAGTGAGTCAGTGAATGAGTGAGACAGTGAGAGAGTGAGTGAGTCAGTGAGTGAGTGAGTCAGTGAATGAGTGAGTGAGTCAGTGAGTGAGTGAGACAGTGAGAGAGTGAGTGAGTCAGTGAATGAGTGAGTCAGTGAATGAGTGAGTGAGTCAGTGAGTGAGTGAGTGAGACAGTGAGTGAGTGAGACAGTGAGTGAGTGAGACAGTGAGTGAGTGAGTTAATGAGTGAGTGAGACGGTGAGTGAGTGAGACAGTGAGAGAGTGAGTGAGTCAGTGAGTGAGTGAGTCAGTGAGTGAGTGAGTCAGTGAATGAGTGAGACAGTGAGAGAGTGAGTGAGTCAGTGAGTGAGTGAGTCAGTGAATGAGTGAGACAGTGAGAGAGTGAGTGAGTCAGTGAGTGAGTGAGTCAGTGAATGAGTTAGACAGTGAGAGAGTGAGTGAGTCAGTGAGTGAGTGAGTCAGTGAATGAGTGAGTGAGTCAGTGAGTGAGCTGAGACAGTGAGAGAGTGAGTGAGTCAGTGAATGAGTGAGTCAGTGAATGAGTGAGTGAGTCAGTGAGTGAGCGAGTGAGACAGTGAGTGAGCTGAGACAGTGAGTGAGTGAGACAGTGAGTGAGTGAGTTAATGAGTGAGCTAGACAGCTGGTGAGTGAGTGAGTCAGTGAGTGAGTGAGCCAGTGAATGAGTGAGACAGTGCAGAGAGCTGAGTGAGTCAGTGAGTGAGTGAGTCAGTGAATGAGCGAGTGAGTCAGTGAGTGAGTGAGACAGTGAGAGAGTGAGTGAGTCAGTGAGTGAGTGAGTGAGTGAGACAGCGAGCGCAGCTAGCAGACAGTGAGCGAGCGAGTACAGTGAGCGAGCGAGTTAGCGCAGCGAGTGAGACGGCGAGTGAGCGAGACAGTGAGTGAGCGAGCTGAGTCAGCTGAGTGAGCGAGTCAGTGAGTGAGTGAGACGAGTGAGTGAGCGAGCGAGTCGAGTGAGCGAGTGAGACAGCGAAGAGTGAGTGAGTCAGTGAGCGAGTGAGTCAGTGAACGAGTGAGTGAGTCAGTGAGTGAGCGAGACAGTGAGAGCGAGTGAGTCAGCGAGAGTGAGTGCAGTCAGTGAGCCAGCGAGCGAGTCAGCGAGCGAGCACAGTGAGAGAGTGAGTGAGAGTCAGTGAACTCAGTGAGTCAGTGAGCGAGTGAGTGAGTCAGTGAGTGAGTGAGTGAGACAGTGAGTGAGTGAGACAGTGAGTGAGTGAGACAGTGAGTGAGTGAGTTAGTGAGTGAGTGAGTACGGTGAGTGAGTGAGACAGTGAGAGAGTGAGTGAGCCAGTGAGTGAGTGAGTCAGTGAGTGAGTGAGACAGTGAGTGAGAGTGAGTGAGCCAGTGAGTGAGTGAGACAGTGAGTGAGAAGTGAGTGAGTGAGTGAGTGAGCGAGTCAGTGAGTGAGTGAGTGAGTCAGTGAGTGAGTGAGACAGTGAGAGAGCGAGTGAGTCAGTGAGTGAGTGAGTCGAGTGAATGAGTGAGTGAGCTCAGTGAGTGAGTGAGACAGTGAGTGAGTGAGACAGTGAGTGAGTGAGAGAGTGAGTGTGAGCTGAGAGAGCGAGTGAGTCAGTGAGTGAGTGAGTGAGATCAGTGAGTGAGTGAGACAGTGAGTGAGTGAGAGAGTGAGTGAGTCAGTGAGTGAGCTCAGTGAGTACAGTGAGTGAGCGAGACAGTGAGCAGAGTGAGTGAGTCAGCGAGTGAGTGACGTCAGCGAACGAGTGAGCGAGTCAGTGAGTGAGCGCAGACAGCGAGCGAGCTGAGACGAGTGAGCGAGTGAGTGAGTCAGTGAATGCAGTGAGTGAGTCAGCTGAGTGAGCGTAGACGAGTGAGAGAGTGAGTGAGTCGAGTGAGTGAGTGAGTCAGCGAGTGAGTGAGTGAGCGAGTGAGTGAGTGAGACAGCGAGTGAGTGAGTCAGTGAGTGAGCTGAGAGAGTGAGTGAGTGAGTGAGTCAGTGAGTGAGTGAGTGAGACAGTGAGTGAGTGAGTGAGCGAGTGAGCGAGCTCAGTGAGTGAGTCAGTGAGCTACAGTGAGTGAGCGAGTGAGCTGAGTGAGTGAGCAGAGAGCGAGTGGAGTCAGCGAGCGAGTCAGTGAGACAGTGAGTGAGTGAGACAGTGAGCGAGTGAGCACAGTGAGCGAGTGAGCGACAGTGAGCGAGCGAGCTGAGCACAGCGAGCGAGTGAGACAGTGAGTGAGTCGAGTCGAGTCGAGTGAGTCAGCGAGTGAGTGAGACAGTGAGTGAGTGAGTGAGCGCAGTGAGTGAGAACAGTGAGTGAGTGAGACAGTGAGTGAGCTGAGTCAGTGAGTGACTGAGTGAGTGACTGAGTGAGACAGTGAGTGAGATAGTGAGTGAGTGAGTTATTGAGTAAGTGAGACGGTGAGTGAGTGAGCAGTGAGTGAGCTGAGTGAGTGAGTGAGTGAGGGAGACAGTGAGTGAGATAGTGAGTAAGTGAGACAGTGAGTGAGTGAGAGTGAGTGACTGAGTGAGTGAGTGAGGGAGACAGTGATTGGGTCAGTGAGTGACTGAGTGAGTGAATGACTGAGTGAGTGAGAGAGTCAGTGAGTGATTGAGTGAGTCAGTGAGTGAGTGAGATAGTGACTGAGTGAGATAGTGAGACAGTGAGTGAGTGAGACAGTGACTGAGTGAGTGAGACAGACAGTGAGTGAGACAGTGAGAGAGTGACTGAGTCAGTGAGTGACTGAGTGAGTGACTGAGTGAGACAGTGAGTGAGACAGTGAGTGAGTGAGTTATTGAGTAAGTGAGACGGTGAGTGAGTGAGAGTGAGTGACTGAGTGAGTGAGTGAGGAGACAGTGAGTGAGATAGTGAGTAAGTGAGACAGTGAGTGAGTGAGTGAGTTATTGAGTAAGTGAGACGGTGAGTGAGTGAGAGTGAGTGACTGAGTGAGTGAGTGAGTGAGTGAGGGAGACAGTGATTGGGTCAGTGAGTGACTGAGTGAGTGAATGACTGAGTGAGTGAGAGGAGACAGTGATTGGGTCAGTGAGTGACTGAGTGAGTGAATGACTGAGTGAGTGAGAGAGTCAGTGAGTGATTGAGTGAGTCAGTGAGTGAGTGAGATAGTGACTGAGTGAGATAGTGAGACAGTGAGTGAGTGAGACAGTGACTGAGTGAGTGAGACAGACAGTGAGTGAGACAGTGAGAGAGTGACTGAGTCAGTGAGTGACTGAGTGACTGAGAGAGTGAGACAGTAAGTGAGATAGTGAGTGAGTTAATGAGTGGGTAGAACGGTGAGTGAGTGAGTGAGTGAGTGAGTGAGGGAGACAGTGAGTGAGTAAGACAGTGAGTGTCAGTGAGTGAATGACTGAGTCAGTGAGTGACTGAGTGAGAGAGTCAGTGAGTGATTGAGTGAGTCAGTGAGTGAGACAGTGAGTGAGTGAGTCAGTGAGTGAGTGAGACGGTGAGATGAGTGAGTGAGACAGTGAGTGAGTGAGTGAGTGAGTGAGTGAGTGAGTGAGCGAGTCAGTGAGTGAGTGAGACAGTGAGTGAGTGAGTGAGTGAGTGAGGGAGACAGTGATTGGGTCAGTGAGTGACTGAGTGAGTGAATGACTGAGTGAGTGAGTGAGGGAGACAGTGATTGGGTGAGTGAGTGACTGAGTGAGTGAATGACTGAATGAAGTGAAGAGTCAGTGAGTGAGTGAGACAGTGAGTGAGATAGAACAGTGAGTAAGTAGAGTAATGAATAAATAAAAGAGTAAGTGAGATAAGATAAGTGAATAAGTGAGACAGTGAATGAATAGAATAGAGAGTAAAGAAGTCAGTGAGATGAGTCAGATGAACAGTGAGTGAGTGAAACAGTGAGTGAAGTGAGAACAGTGAGTAAGATGAAACAGTGAGTGAGTAAGATGAACAGATGAGTGAGATAAGAGAGTGAGTAAGATCAGATAAGAGAGTGAGTACAGTGAGATGAGTGAAACAGTGAATAAGTGAGTGAGTCAGTAGCAGCTGAGACAGTGAGTGAGTGAACAGTGAGTGACTGAGTCAGTGAGTGACTGAGTGAGTGACTGAGTGAGACAGTGAGTGAGATAGTGAGTGAGTGAGTTATTGAGTAAGTGAGACGGTGAGTGAGTGAGAGTGAGTGACTGAGTGAGTGAGTGAGTGAGTGAGGGAGACAGTGAGTGAGATAGTGAGTAAGTGAGACAGTGAGTGAGTGAGAGTGAGTGACTGAGTGAGTGAGTGAGGGAGACAGTGATTGGGTCAGTGAGTGACTGAGTGAGTGAATGACTGAGTGAGTGAGTGAGGGAGACAGTGATTGGGTCAGTGAGTGACTGAGTGAGTGAATGACTGAGTGAGTGGAGAGTCAGTGAGTGATTGAGTGAGTCAGTGAGTGAGTGAGATAGTGACTGAGTGAGATAGTGAGACAGTGAGTGAGTGAGACAGTGACTGAGTGAGTGAGACAGACAGTGAGTGAGACAGTGAGAGAGTGACTGAGTCAGTGAGTGACTGAGTGAGTGACTGAGTGAGACAGTGAGTGAGACAGTGAGTGAGTGAGTTATTGAGTAAGTGAGACGGTGAGTGAGTGAGAGTGAGTGACTGAGTGAGTGAGTGAGGGAGACAGTGAGTGAGATAGTGAGTAAGTGAGACAGTGAGTGAGTGAGTGAGTTATTGAGTAAGTGAGACGGTGAGTGAGTGAGAGTGAGTGACTGAGTGAGTGAGTGAGTGAGTGAGGGAGACAGTGATTGGGTCAGTGAGTGACTGAGTGAGTGAATGACTGAGTGAGTGAGAGGAGACAGTGATTGGGTCAGTGAGTGACTGAGTGAGTGAATGACTGAGTGAGTGAGAGAGTCAGTGAGTGATTGAGTGAGTCAGTGAGTGAGTGAGATAGTGACTGAGTGAGATAGTGAGACAGTGAGTGAGTGAGACAGTGACTGAGTGAGTGAGACAGACAGTGAGTGAGACAGTGAGAGAGTGACTGAGTCAGTGAGTGACTGAGTGACTGAGAGAGTGAGACAGTAAGTGAGATAGTGAGTGAGTTAATGAGTGGGTGAGACGGTGAGTGAGTGAGTGAGTGAGTGAGTGAGTGAGGGAGACAGTGAGTGAGTAAGACAGTGAGTGTCAGTGAGTGAATGACTGAGTCAGTGAGTGACTGAGTGAGAGAGTCAGTGAGTGATTGAGTGAGTCAGTGAGTGAGACAGTGAGTGAGTGAGTGAGTCAGTGAGTGAGTGAGACGGTGAGTGAGTGAGTGAGACAGTGAGTGAGTGAGTGAGTGAGTGAGTGAGTGAGTGAGTGAGTCAGTGAGTGAGTGAGACAGTGAGTGAGTGAGTGAGTGAGGAGAGACAGTGATTGGGTCAGTGAGTGACTGAGTGAGTGAATGACTGAGTGAGTGAGTGAGGGAGACAGTGATTGGGTCAGTGAGTGACTGAGTGAGTGAATGACTGAGTGAGTGAGAGAGTCAGTGAGTGATTGAGTGAGTCAGTGAGTGAGTGAGATAGTGACTGAGTGAGATAGTGAGACAGTGAGTGAGTGAGACAGTGACTGAGTGAGTGAGACAGACAGTGAGTGAGACAGTGAGAGAGTGACTGAGTCAGTGAGTGACTGAGTGACTGAGAGAGTGAGACAGTAAGTGAGATAGTGAGTGAGTTAATGAGTAGGGTGAGACGGTGAGTGAGTGAGTGAGTGAGGGAGACAGTGAGTGAGTAAGACAGTGAGTGTCAGTGAGTGAATGACTGAGTCAGTGAGTGACTGAGTGAGAGAGTCAGTGAGTGATTGAGTGAGTCAGTGAGTGAGACAGTGAGTGAGTGAGTGAGTCAGTGAGTGAGTGAGACGGTGAGTGAGTGAGTGAGACAGTGAGTGAGTGAGTGAGTGAGTGAGTGAGTGAGTGAGTGAGTGAGTGAGTGAGTGAGTCAGTGAGTGAGTGAGACAGTGAGTAGAGTGAGTGAGTGAGGGAGACAGTGATTGGGTCAGTGAGTGACTGAGTGAGTGAATGACTGAGTGAGTGAGTGAGGGAGACAGTGATTGGGTCAGTGAGTGACTGAGTGAGTGAATGACTGAGTGAGTGAGAGAGTCAGTGAGTGATTGAGTGAGTCAGTGAGTGAGTGAGATAGTGACTGAGTGAGATAGTGAGACAGTGAGTGAGTGAGACAGTGACTGAGTGAGTGAGACAGACAGTGAGTGAGACAGTGAGAGAGTGACTGAGTCAGTGAGTGACTGAGTGACTGAGAGATGAGACAGTAAGTGAGATAGTGAAGTGAGTTAATGAGTGGGTGAGACGGTGAGTGAATGAGTGAGTGAGTGAGTGAGTAGAGTGAGTGAGATAAGTGAGGGAGACAGTGAGTGAGTAAGACAGTGAGTGTCAGTGAGTGAATGACTGAGTCAGTGAGTGACTGAGTGAGAGAGTCAGTGAGTGATTGAGTGAGTCAGTGAGTGAGACAGTGAGTGAGTGAGTGAGTCAGTGAGTGAGTGAGACGGTGAGTGAGTGAGTGAGACAGTGAGTGAGTGAGTGAGTGAGTGAGTGAGTGAGTGAGTGAGTGAGTGAGTGAGTGAGTGAGTGAGACAGTGAGTGAGTAGACATTGAGAGAGTGACTGAGTCAGTGAGTCAGTGAGTGACTGAGTCAGTGAGTGACTGAGTGACTGAGAGAGTGAGACAGTAAGTGAGATAGTGAGTGAGTGAGTGAGTGAGTGAGTGAGGGAGTGAGTGAGTAAGACAGTGAGTGTCAGTGAGTGAATTACTGAGTCAGTGAGTGACTGAGTGAGAGAGTCAGTGAGTGATTGAGTGAGTCAGTGAGTGAGACAGTGAGTGAGTGAGATAGTGAGACGGTGAGTGAGTGAGACAGTGACTGAGTGAGTGACTGAGTGAGTGAGACAGTGAGTGAGTGAGATAGTGAGACAGTGATTGAGTGAGACAGTGATTGAGTGAGACAGTGACTGAGTGAGTGACTGAGTGAGACAGTGAGTGAGTGAGACAGTGAGTAAGAGACTGAGTGAGTGAGTAAGTGAGTGGATAGAGAGTGAGTGAGTGAGATAGTGAGACAGTGAGTGAGTGAGACAGTGACTGAGTGAGTGACTGAGTGAGTGAGACAGTGAGTGAGTGAGACAGTGAGTGAGAGACTGAGTGAGCGAGACAGTGAGTGAGAGACTGAGTGAGAGAGTCAGTGAGTGATTGAGTGAGTCAGTGAGTGAGACAGTGAGTGAGTGAGATAGTGAGACGGTGAGTGAGTGAGACAGTGACTGAGTGAGTGAGACAGTGAGTGAGTGAGATAGTGAGACAGTGAGTGAGTGAGACAGTGACTGAGTGAGACAGTGAGTGAGTGAGACAGTGAGTAAGAGACTGAGTGAGTGAGTAAGTGAGTGGGATAGGGAGTAAGTGAGTGAGACAGTGAGTGAGTGAGACAGTGAGTGAGAGACTGAGTGAGCGAGACAGTGAGTGAGTCAGTGCATGAGTGAGTGAGTGAGTGAGTGAGTGAGTGAGTGAGTGAGTGAGTGAGTGGGTGAGTGGGATAGGGAGTGAGTGAGACAGTGAGTGAGATGAGATAATGAGTGAGTGAGATAATGAGTGAGTGAGTGAGACAGTGAGTGAGTCAGTGCATGAGTGAGTGAGTGAGTGAGTGAGTGAGTGGGTGAGTGGGATAGGGAGTGTGTGAGACAGTGAGTGAGTGAGATAATGAGTGAGTGAGATAATGAGTGAGTGAGTGGGATAAGGAGTGTGTAGCGTTTCGGATATCTGTGCAAATGTGTGTTGCACAAATGGTTAATGCTGTTTTATTCATAAGCTCATAAATGCCATATAGAGGTGACCATATGAAGTATGACACTGTTGATTCAGCCGTGCAGATTTCATATGTCTAGACGAAGAACCATGCATGTCTGAAACAATCATACGACCTTCAAGGCAACAACACGTGCACACACACACACATTTATTGACCATGTTTGCTTTGAGAAGGAATCAGACACACTCACTCACATTCATGTAGGACCGTATTGTCACACATTTCTCAATGTGACACTTTGAGTTTATTTTAACTAAAGTGAGTCTCCTGAATAGAAAGATACGTGTACGAGTAAAAAAGTGATTTGTAATGATCTAATAATATAACTGTTAGTTCTACTGTGTTAAGCACTTTTTGGTTGAGTATATGGCATTAGACCTAAGCACCTGTACATTTAATATTGAAAATACCAATTACATACATTATTTCTATCACAATAAGCTTACACGAATGTTGAAAATTACATAACCAGTTTTAGTAGGCTAACTGTTCTTAAAGTTTTTTTTAATTATTATTAGTTTCTTCTGCTCACCAAGGCTGCATTTATTTAAACAGAAATACAGTAAAAACAGTGATATTGTGAAATATTATAATATGTTTTATTAACTATCTTCTATGTGAATATATAAAAATGTAATGTATTCCTGTGATCAAAGCTGAATTTCCAGCATCATTACCCTAGTCTTCAGAGTCACATGATCCTTCAGAAATCACTCTAATATGATGATTTGCTGCTCAAGAAACGTATGATTTTTATTTATTTTATTAGTGATGAAAGTGTATTATTAATGAATATATATCAGTTTGCAACTGCACTTTTGTTAGAATTTATAAATGCATGCATACTCAAATAATGTTTGGGTTTACTATTATTTTTGTGAATTATACGCTTGGAACTATTTATTCAGGAATGTTCGAAATGAACAGAACTTTACAATCAAAGTTACTGTAATATTAATTATTTATAAATCACACATACATAGCAAACTAATAATCGCGCTGAATTATTTATTTAGTTCATTAGCACATTGCACATGATGATTAAGTCGTCAGTGTTGAATGCCTCCGCTCTCTCGGTGTATATAGGAGCCGTGACGCGTCGGATCCCCGTGAATGCACCGGATCGCAGCGCGTCACGTGTCTCGGGTGGACACCGGAGGAGCGCAAAGTTCCCGACGTTCAGATGGGAAGAGCAGGAACGCTTTCACGAGCAGAGGGACCGAAGGACAGATCACCTGAGAGCCGAGATCGATGTTATTTCCACACGCGCGCTTCACGACAGACGCACGCGACGCCGCAGGATGCATGCATCGTGCAGGAATCTAACGTTCCCAGTGTTGTTGCAATGCGGCTGGGAGGAATCTGATGAGAGCAGGGATCTGGGACAGTGAAGGCTGGGGTTTTCTGTCTGATCGCGTTCTCTCTACACGTCTCTCCATCAGTGCTCGACGATGACCAGCGCGGATCAGGAGCAGCATCAGGACCACACCATGACCAGGGTCTCCAAGAAATCCATCATCGCCAAGATGTTCCGAGTGCGCAAGAGGAGGGAGATGCTGTTGGCGCAGGTGTGTTTGGTCTGCAGTGTTCTGTTCGTGGCGTGGGGCATGTCCACCATCCTGACCAGGACAGGTGAGTCCGAGCGGAACCTGTCAATCAAACCCCGTGTAGTGTGGACAGAATCTACCCATAATGCTTCAGTGCGATTCATAAATGAGATTAGAAGAAGTGATCGGTGTCAGAAGAGCTTTTGATTGACAGTTTAAACAACATTTCACTAATGGGTTCCCTTTTTTATTGCTCATTCACTATAAATGCAATTCTATATTTATCTTTAGAGTGTTAGTGGATGATGTTTATTTATTGTTTTTTCATCCTTTACAGCATGAATTCTGCCATAAATTAGTGCCAAGAATTAACAAAAGCAAGGTTATTTAGAATTATAAATGAATGAAATTCTGTTTTAAGCATGTTACTGAGATTGATTTGATCCCGTTATTATGTTCGAAATTCAATCTGCATGACATTATAAAGAAAAATGTGAAATGGAGCTGTCCTTAAACACAAGTATTATGCATCAAATGTGTTTCTTAGTTCTATGAAATTCATTAGTGGCATTATGCACACATTTGAAATCAGTATCGTTGTGTGTGTGTGTGTGTGTGTGAGGCAGATGCACCTGTTCTTATCAGGTCACCACACCAGGGCTGTGTGTAAAGCAGTGAGCTGTCCATCTGAACGGCATTTCTGCACTTAATGTGTGTAGGTAGTCGAGTCAGATCACTAGGTTTTAAATGTGTGTGTGTTGCTCTATCTCGTATGCCGCAGTGTGCGGAGACGGTATGTTGGGTGCGTTATGCACACATGGTTAGATTTTGAAAGCACTATTCTTTGGTGATTTGTCTCCTATGAGCAGAGATGCGTGTCAAGGGCAGTCTGGCTGTTTCGGGCAAATGAAAGTCACATTCCTCTGATGACCTAAAACATACAATATGAACTGAAACTGATCAAAGCAAATGATGCTGTATTTATATAACCGTCTAGTATCTTGCACACGTCAAATAGAATAGAATAGAATATCTCCCATGGCATCATTTAAAGAAAGTTTTAAATGATTTTGGTTATAATAATTAAACATTTTATTAAAGAGGACCTGTTATGTTTTTCCCATCTCTCTTTAGTGTGTAATGTTGTGTTTGAGCTCAAAGTCCCTCCAGCGGGAGTTTTCTGAACTCCTGAAACACCTCCATTATAGTCTTGAGTTTCTTCACACGTCACAATATTCCTAATTTAAATAATCCATGCGCAGAATAAAGGGGCGGGGCCTGGTGGAGTTAGTTAGTAGTGTGTTAAACCAGAGCAGGACATTTCCCAAACACACTCGAAGCGCTTGACCAATCACAACACACTGATCCAGCCGACCAATCAGAGCACAGTGTGCTCTTCAGAAGGAGGAGCTTCATAGAGACAGGAACTAAACAGGAGTGTGTTTCCCGAAAGCATCGTTATCCAACTATTGTCGCAAGTTCTGTCATTATCAGCAGTTCAACGAGTCTGTGTTTCCCGAAACTATAGTTACAACGAACATTCGCAAACAGCATCGCAAAGTGTGTGTTAGGAACGACAGCGCCGACCTGTGGTTAGAAGAGTAGTTTCTTGTTTGCATGACATGTGGACTCAATTATTCCTTATCTTGAGTAAAATAAGCAAGATGACATTCAGTACAATCTGTATCTTTTATTTATAATACACACAAATGTCATTTACGTCTTTTAGTTTTTCAAGTGTCGTTTTTGAAGTGTGCGCATGTGCGAACGAGCTCTTGAGTAAGAACGAGCCTATGATTGAATCTGAAAATAAAGCACAATAACTGAGAAAAATGAAAAATATTCATCGGATGCATGTCTGTAATTTATAGCAAAACATCTAGCATTAATTCGATCTCTAAACAGATTCATTAAAAGACGTTATTACTCCACTCCTGTGACGTCATTAACCAACGTGGTTAAATAGACCAATTTGCGACAAAACTGATTTCGAGTAACAATCGTGACTATCTAGTTGATTTCTTCACCTATGGTTCCTACTTTGGTAGTTAATCAGCGAGTTACACCATTATACGGGAATCACACCCCAGAGCGTTACTGACAGACTGGGAAGAGACGAGCCGCAACAATGGACAATATGTAAAAAAACAAAAGTGTTGCTGAACACTCAAGCATGAAAGCCTATTCTATAGAGCCCAAAAACAAAATTAAGACATTGTAAAAGAGCATAAGATCCCTAGTTTTCCAGTTTGTGTTTTTTATAACAAAGAATTTTGCTTTTACAGCAAGTATTTTACAGAACAATTGCATTTTTCCCTCAAAAAAGTGACACATCACTGTTAGGACAGCAGTTTGAGAATGTTTACTTAGTAGTTCACTTTTAAAAAAAACTTTTGCTGATAATTTACTCACCCCATGTCATCCAAGATGTCCACGTCTTTCTTTCTTCAGTCGAAAAGAAATTAAGGTTTTTGATGAAAACATTCCAGGATTTTTCTCCATATAATGCACTTCAAATGGGAACCAAACGGTTCAAGATCCAATACACTTTCAGTACAAACTGCAAATTGTTCAAAGGGCTTTAAACGATTCCAGACGATGAATAAGGGTCTTATCAAGCGAAACGATTGCTCATTTAATAAATAAATAACAAAGTTTAAGTTTTATAAGCTCAAATGCTCGCCATGCTCTGTTCAACTCGTTCTTTAAAATGAACACATTTTTTCCCGAGTCAACTCATTAATTTCGTTCGTTGAATAAACCAAATGACACAAAAAGATTTGTCAATTTTGATGAACGAGTTCGAAAAGGAGAGTTAACGAACGTGCATCACAGAACAGAGCAAGGCGAGCATTTGAGCTTATAAAACTTAAACTTTGTTATTTATTTATTAAATGAGCGATCGTTTCACTTGATAAGACCCTTATTTATTATCTGGAATCGTTTAAAGCCCTTTGAACAGTTTGCACTGAAACTGTCCTTTGGACCTTGAACCGTTTGGACCCTATTGAAGTCCATTATATGGAGAAAAATCCTGGAATGTTTATCAAAAACCTTAATTTCTTTTCGACTGAAGAAAGAAAGACATGGACATCTTGGATGACTTATCAGCAAAAGTTTTTTTAAAAGTGAACTACTCCTTTAAAAAAACAGTCAATTCCTGTTTATACTGTAAATTCTAAATAATTCGACTTCTCGCTCACTTGTTTGCCTCTGTAAAGTGAAGCACGGTGTGTCCTGGGCTGATCTTGTGTTCACTGATACACGTGTGCTCAGATTTCATGAAAGATTTATTCATTCCAAATCTGGTTAAAAAATCATTACGATTGTCCAAATGTGCATGCATAATTCCCCGCCGTAATGTGGTGTTTGCCAGGATGTTGTTATGCAGATGTTTGGGGTGTTTCTGATTCCTGATCCAAGTCAAACCCCTCAAATCTCTAGATGTGACTCGGATCCCTCCTTCAGTGGTGTTTCGTCTGCATGTCTGTCATCTACCAAGTGAAAAGTCTGATCTAGACAAGCACAAACAAGCCGCTCGATCTGAGGTATCATTCATGCCTGTGGCTCAAACTGAAAAGTAAAGCTCAAATTAAATCAAACACAACGACGTTAATTACAGTAAAAACAAGAAGCTTAAAAGATTATTCTGCACTGATACCGTACGGACAATAGTAAATCTGTTTCGACGCACAGCGTTTACCGTCAGAAACATGAATGTGTGTTCTTGACAAAAGCTTGAAAGCATGTGTGTGTGAACCTTTATAATGGTTCAGGAACGAAAGATCAGAGACAGAGGGAATATATGCAACCCTCCCTTTCGATTCAGGCAAATCAAGAAAAGCAATACTGTCACTCGTATTTGTCCCTATTTTTTGTTATTTATTATATTTTCCCCTCATCAAAAAAGATTGTGAAAGTGAAAATCACTCTCTTTTCTTTGCATGCTTGTTCTGAACTGTTCCAGAGCTCTGAAATTGAGTTCCCTTGTGAAATGTCTTTGTCCTGGAGCTAGTCAGGCAGTCCGTGAGTGTCTCATCAGCGTTTCAGGACAGTCGTTTTGGGCCGTGTTTAGGCCGCTTTACTTTAATTGACACCCTGTGATTGAACCAAACACCTGCAGCGGAGCAAGCGCTGCCGGCGCCGCTCACTCACTCAGGCAAGAAAATGATTCATTTACATTATCGCAGAGCACATTAAAGAGAAAAGTTTTCTGCGCTATTGCTTTGTGTCTGAAAAATGAACATTCAGTGGGCGGGATCATGCAGGATTCAGTGCTGTCAATGTAATTTCACATTTTAACCCAACTTCAACTTTCACTTTCAACAATACAATTTTTAATTGCATTTTTAACCCAAAATTTGGGTTTGTCCATATTTGACCCAAATTTGGGTTGAAACAACCCAGCACTTTTTACAGTGTTAACAATTTCTGCGCTTCTTGCAATTTATTTATTTACTTTTTTTGGTGTTTTCAATAATATTATTGATTCAACACACTAAAAATTCTGGGTTGTTTTAACCCAACTTTGGGTCAAATATGTACTAACCCTAAGGTCGGATTAAACATTTGGTAACACTTTACAATACGGGTGCACTAATAAGCATTAATTCATGCTTAACTAATGCACAGATAATACTGAATTAATGTGTAACTAATGATTATTTAAGCTATTCATTAACGATTACCACATTAGGAACTAATTAAGATGCAGTAAGGTTAATGTATTAGTTCATACATTAATTGTTATTAATTAAATATGTAATTGTGGATTAATTCCATAAAAACTCATTTTTTAACTAATAGTGTTAATTAATATGTTAATTACCAGAATGAGCCAAAGCCTTGTATTTTAACTTTGAGATAATATGACAGGTACACTAATATGCATTAATACATCATTAATTAATTAATTGTTAGTGCAAATTCATGTGCAAATTACTACAATTACTAAATGACTAGTTAATAATGATGTGCCTCATCAAGTAAAGTCATAACATAATGATACCTTTGCAAATCATTAGCTAATGATTAATTAAAGCAGACAACTGGAAGTTGAAGTGCATAGCTTTGACTAATTGTGGTAATTAACATATTAATTTACACTATAGTTAATAAAATATGTTATTAAGGAATTAATACACAATGACACATTGAATTAATAGCAATTCATGTATTACTTAATCTATTAATCATATTGACTCTTTATTAGTTGCTGATGCAGTAATCATTAATTAATGGTTTAGTTCTTCATGAGTTATACATTAATTCATGATTATCTGTGCATTAGTTAAGGATGAATTAATGCATATTAGTGCACACGTATTGTAAAGTGTTACCAAACATTTTATTAAAAAAATGTAACCCAATTGCTGGGTTGGTCCATATTTGACCCAATGTTAGGTTAAAACAGACCTAGCAATTTTTAGAGTATAACTGCACTGACACTAAACAGATGAGAATAAAACATGAACTGAATTGATGATGCTTACTTTGCAAAATCAATACCGTTATTGAACCAAATTGAATTAACATTGACTTAAAGGGATACTTCACCTCTGGAAAAATGAAATAGGTCATTAATGTAGAAGAAATGTGAAATTATTTTTGAATTTGGTGCTTTCTAGACTGAGAAGCCAGAAAATGTATTTTTGGCTTATGTGGATGAAAGACACAACTCCCAGAATGCACTTGTTGAATGCGTTTTATAGTCGCATTCATCATGTTTACTGTGGCGAGCGTGCGGCGATGAGGGCCGCGGAGACGTCAGCAGACGCCAGTGATGATGATTACCGATGACTCGTTTCATAATTGATGAACTTTGCAACATTGAATCAACATTGAACTAAATTGTTTTCTGAAGAGCGGCTTTACAGCTATTTGTTTCATCACTGATCAATTTTACAACAATATTTTCCTGTTCATTAATGCTAAGCTGCTGTACAAAGTGCTATATACTAGTTTAATTTAATATTTAAATTTGTATATTTATATATGGGTAATATTTAAATGAATACGAATAATATATTTATAAAAAATAAAATTTGATACATGTTAAAAAAAATGTTTACAGCATCAGGAAGTCATTGACCCCGTACTGGCGTGATATGCATTCACTTGAAGAAAAAAAATCTACTCTGTTTTTTTTCTGAATTAACGAGTTAATTTTTCATGAGAAAAAAAAAATTTGTTGCTCTGTTTTTCTGAATTAATCGAGTTAATTTTTCATGAGAAAATTTTTTTTCTGCTCTGTTTTTTCTGAATTAACGAGTTAATTTTTCATGTAGAAAATGTTTTTGCTCTGTTTTCCTGAATTAACGAGTTAATTTTTCATGAGAAAATTTTTTTGCTCTGTTTTTCCGAATTAATGAGTTAATTTTTCACTGGGAAAAAGTTTTGCTCTGTTTTTCTGAATTAATTGAAGTTAATTTTTCATTAGATAATTTTTTTTGCTCTGTTTTTACTGAATGCCAAATTTTTTTCTTCGCTGAAATTCAAGCTGTTAATTCAGAAAAACACAGCAAAAACTTTTTCTCTCATGAAAAATTAAGTCGTTAATTCAGAAAAACAGAGCAAAAACTTTTTTCTCACTGAAAAATTAAGTCGTTAATTCAGAAAAACAGAGCAAAAACTTTTTTTCTCATGAAAAATTAAGTCGTTAATTCAGAAAACAGAGCAAAAACTTTTTTTCACATGAAAAATTAACTCTGTCAATTTCAGAAAAACAGAGCAAAAACTTTTTTCGCATGAAAAATTAACTCGTTAATTCAGAAAAACAGAGTAGATTTTTTTTCTTCGAGTGAATGCAATACGTGATTTGATTCAGTTCCTAGACACAATATGATTTGAAGTAACTACTGATTTATTTTTGACAGATATGGTCTTAAATGTGTTATTTAAAGGGATAGTTCACCCAAAAATGAAAGCTGCTCATCATTTATCATGTCGTTATGTTGGGATTTGATCGATGATTTGTTTTTCTAGGTCATGGCATTATTGTGGATGAGTCTCATATGGAATCACACTGACCACTGGGGGCGACGCGGCTGATGTCATTGACACCTGAAACATGACGGAGGAGAAAACCTGCACAGAGCCAGGTGAGATGACATCAAGCGTCCTGTCTCTGATCGAATGCCTTCGGAGAGCAGATCGCTTTCTTTACATCTCAAATGATCTGAGCGTGAAGCTTTGGTGATATGAAATATGTCAGGTTCTTGGTTTAACAGTGAAATTCATGATAATGATAATAAAAAACTACATTACCCATGATGCTCAATAGATATTTACACCAATTGGAAATGTTGCCAAAAGTGTATGTTCAATCACATAAAGCAATGCAAATTATATTATATATTTATATATTCATGCAGTAAACTTCTAATATATTGTTTCTAGATATAATAAACATCTTTAAATTAATCGTATTGTATTTCTCAATCGCTTTCACGGGTTTGTAGCTCTTTTCCTCATTAAAGCTCACAGTCGTGTATGTTTTTGGTGTTGCGTCGAATCAAAGTTTGTGATTCACCTTGTAGCTGGTTGGTTTGGTTCATGACTTATAATGCTATTTTAAAATAAAAAATACTTATATAATAAAAAATACAAAGAGGTGGAACACTAATGCATGATAAATTGTCATTTTAAAATGATTCAGTGATTCGTTCACAATGCGTTTTTCAACAATGTCATTTTACAACCAATCTGCCTTCATTTATCCCTTTTTGCATGGCTCATAAGTGTGTAGATGATTGCACTGATGTGCCAGAGCTGTTGGACTGAGCTTTTGGGACTGTGTTTAGTTTCTTTGAGACGCAGACAGGAATTATCTTCTGTTTTTGGTTCATCATCAGATGGAGAAAGTGTGCACTAAGAGCTTTGACCAGATTTTAACTCCATGTCAGGCTGTTTTTGTAACTCCAGTGAGATTTAAGGTTTAATGTGACTTTGCTGTTCACTTGTGGAAGTTTTAATCAGCTTTGGTCCAGAGAGAAGGCCTGCGTTTAGCTGACACTCGTTTTCTTCGGAGCGCACTCTCTCCCGGACTTACGCTGTTATTCCGACTGCGGTTGTTTCTCATTAAATTCTTTCGAAACACAAATTAAATATCTAATTTTAGCTGTGGATGTTCTGTTTGTTCAGCTTTATACATTTTAAGGCATAATTTACAAGAGAATCTGCACTGAGGTGTTTGATGTCGCTCGTCTCTGTGGTACTTCATGTCTTAAGCATATTTGCTGAAGAAGTCGTTTGACCTGTGTTAGGCCCTGTTTACTCCTGCTATTAAGATGTGTTTTGGTCAATCGGATCACAAGTAGACGAGGGATTCCTGTTTACACCTGGTGTTTAAATCTGTCACTTTCATCCACTTCTGTCCTGGTTTCTTCAAGTCTATGGGCGGGTGAATGTATGGGTTTTTTCACATCTTTTGATCTAATGGACAAGCTCATGCAATTTACATATGAACACGACTGAAGAAAACAGAAACACAGAGAGCATCAGCTTTAGTTTCTGCACTGACAGCTTCAAGACTGTGTGTGTGTGTGTGTAAGACTGAAAAAACTGGTTGAAGAGATAGACCTGACCACTGGTCTTTGAGATGGACCTTGCTGCAAATTAACATTTGAACTGTCTCTCACACACACACACTTCTTCCCCGCATCCCCACTCTTGCAGAGATCACCCAAACTCACACAAGAATCTATATGGTTTTAATTTGAACAACTATCATACAGTTTCATACACTCTCAGAAAAAGGAACAAAAGCTGTTACTGGGGCTGTACCTTTTCAAAAGGTAAACTTTTGTCCATTTTAGGTGCTAATATGTACATTTAGGTGCTAATATCAAATGTACATTTTAGGTGCTAATGTGTGCATTTCAGGTGCTAATGTGTACATTTCAGGTGCTAATATGTGCATTTTAGGTGCTAATATGTACATTTCAGGTGCTAATATGCACATTTTAGGTGCTAATATGTGCATTTTAGGTGCTAATATGTGCATTTCAGGTGCTAATATGTACATTTTAGGTGCTAATATGTGCATTTTAGGTGCTAAAGTGTACATTTTATGCGCTAATATGTACATTTTAGGTGCTAATATGTACATTTTTAGGTGCTAATATGTACATTTGAGGTGCTAATATTCATTTTAAGTGTTAATATGTGCTTTTTAGGTGCTAATATGTAAATTTCAGGTGCTAATATGTACATTTTAGGTGCTAATATGTGCTAATACATTTTGGGTGTTAAAATTTACATTTTAGGTGCTAATGTGTACATTTTAGGTGCTAATATGTACATTTTTAGGTGCTAATATGTACATTTCAGGTGCTAATACGTTTTAAGTGTTAATATGTGCATTTTAGGTGCTAATATGTAGGCATTTCATAGTGCTAATGTGTAAATTTTATGTGCTAATATGTGCATTTTATGGTGCTAATAATGTACATTTTAGGTGCTAATATGTACATTTTAGGTGCTAATATGTACATTTTAGGTGCTAATATGTACATTTCAGGTGCTAATATGTACATTTAAAGTCTTAATATGTGCATTTCAGGTGCTAATGTACATTTCAGGTGCTAATATGTACATATTTTAGAGTGTTAATATGTGCATTTTAGGTGCTAATATGTATGACATTTTAGGTGCTAATATGTACATTTTAAGTGTTAATATGTGCATTTAAGGTGCTAATGTACATTTCAGGTGCTAATATGTACATTTTAAGTGTTAATATGTACATTTTAGGTGCTAATGTGTACATTTTAGGAGTTAATAAGTACATTTTAGGTGCTAATAGGTACATTTTAAGTGTTAATATGTGCATTTAAGGTGCTAATGTACATTTCAGGTGCTAATATGTACAGTTTAAGTGTTAATATGTGCATTTTAGGTGTTAATATGTACATTTTAGGTGTTAATATGTACATTTTAGGTGCTAATATGTACATTTTTAAGTGTTAATATGTCCATTTACTGTAGGTCCTAATATGTAGCCTAAATTTTTGGTGATAATATGTACCACTAAGGTACCAATATACAGCCTTTGGGTACAAAACTGTACCTTTTGAAAAGGTACAGCCCCAGTGACAGCTTTTGTGTACATGCATTTAGTATTAATTGAAATGTCTCAGTGCGACTGGTACAAGTGTCCTATTTCCAAATAAGCAAAACAAAAGGTTAAGGGATAACTGGCACACAAAGGAATGTGGTCGGCATGGTCATACCCCCAAAAGGTTTAAATTCCTGAATGCAAAGAATAATCGTGATTTTAACGGTAAAAGACTGTAAAAACGCTACATTGTCAATTGGTTAACAGAAAGTTGCTGTATATATATGGTAAATAACTGTCATAGATCGCATGGTATATTTAATGTAATTTTACTGTAAAATACCGTTCAATTTACAGTTTTTGAAAGTGAAAAAGAACAACTCATTGTATACATTTCCCACAATTCCCTGTGTGACACTTTACATTTGATGTATTTTTGTTGAAATAGCTGTTTCCTCATAGTTGTCTTGTTTTTTTTTCTAATCAGTTATGTACATTAGGGTTTTATGTTACATTTGATGTTGTTAAATTAATGTTTATTGCATTTCATGTGTGTTACCATGATGGTGTTTAGCAAGAGTCACGTTTTGTTCATCTTTGTCTGTACGCGAGCTCCAGGTCAGCTATTTTTAACATTTAAACTTTTGCATTTTTTATTATTTTTTGACTGTTCAATCTTCCAGCAAAGAGAACAAGAGAAGCACAGCTTCACTCAGGAGATTCCTTTCAGTCGAAGTATTTCTGAAATAAAAACGCTCATCTGTGATGAATCTGCAGCTCTCAGTTAGTCTTTCTCACCTTGTACTTTCGCCACTAAGTTTTCAGTCTGAGTTGCAGTGTGCCAGTTGACAAGATTACAAACTGGGAATCTTGTAATCTCTGAAGATTACAGTTTACTCTTTCCTTCTCTTTTTCAGCATGTAGTGCAAACAGCGATGACATCCTGTTTCTCTCTTCTTCACCTTCTTCATGGCCTCCTTGTCTTGTTTTATGTCCTCCATGACAAAGCTTTAACACCAGTGTTTTTTTGCCTGTGTGTGTGCTTTGTTTGTATCATCTTGCTAGGATCTTAAGAGTATTTTCAAAGGAGTTGTAGAATAGTGTAAATGTAATGTAATGCAATCTAACAATGTTTGTCTCTTACATTACAAACTGTAATTCTATCTTTTAATTCGTAATTTATCTACAGTATTTGTTCTATGTAAATCTTAGATTCAAATGATTGTGCTGTATTTGATTGATGTACAGCCCAAACTTTTTTGCAATGTAAATATATATATATGCGTATATGGTTGGCATAGTTTGAATTTTTGCTATAGTTGTTTTTGCACTCTGATTTTATATGAAGGAACTAGTTGTAACTTTTAATTTTTATTGCTGTAAATGTTTAATTTGTGAGGTGACATTGAGTGTCCAGAAAGGCACCTATATAAAGAAAAATGTATTATTATTATTATTATTATTAATAGTTAAAAATAGATGCTTAAAACTTGCAATTAAATTAAACATTTTTATTATTAATGAAATGTTTAAAAGTCTATTAAAACCCATATGAAATACATTTTTAGCTTATAATACCGTGCTGCATTTTTAAATATTATGTAAATATGTATGTAAATTATTATATATTTATATATATATATATATATATATATATATATATATATATATATATATATATATATATATATATATATATATATTCAAAATTCAAATAATTTAATGTTTTTGAAAGAAGTCTCTTCTGCTCACCAAGGCTGCATTTATTTAATCCGAAATACACTAAAAACACCATAATGTTATATTATTACAATTCAAAATAACAATTTAGCCTATGTTTTTTTAAAAAATTTTTATTTATTTAGTTTATTTCTGTGATAGCAAAAATCATTTTAAAATGCTGATTTATAGCTAAAAAAATGTATTACACTCTAAAAAATGTTGGGTTGTTTTAACCCAACATTTGGGATTGTCCATATTTGACCCAAATTTGGGTTGAAACAACCCAGCATTTTTTAGAGTGTAATAATTTTTTTTTAAAATTGCATTAAAAAATTGCATTAAAAATGCAATTAAAAAATTACAGTTGAAAGTGAAAGTTGGGATAAAACGTAAAGATTACATTTTTAACCCAACATTTGGGTTTGTCCATATTTGACCCAAATTTGTGTAAATACAACCCAGCATTGTTTAGAGTGTAGACGTGGATGTATATAATGGTTCCAGGGAGTTTAAAGTGTGATCATGTGATAAGTCTTGTATGCAGAAGAGTCAGTGTTATGAAAGGATGTGTTTTCTCTCAGTGGGGATGTTTTCTCTGTGTTATGTAAGGGCTGTGTGGACATACTCTGCACATTTAACAAGCTGCTTTTGGCCTAAAAAGTTGGTTTCACAGAAAAGAGAAGCACATCTAGTCTGCGATGAGACTGAGGGTAGTTGCTCTGGCCAGTGTGGCGTGTGTGTTGGTGTTGAGTGAGTGTTCATGTGAGATGAGTCAGCGTCACAAAGCCTGGAGTCAACACAACTGTGTGTCCTTTAACCCCCACCGCTCAGACATTTCAGAGCGCAGATTATCTGCATTTATACTAGGAATGACTCTGGACTTGTTCATTAGTGACTTTATCTGATTCATTTAGAGACGAAACTTCTTGGAAAAGGGTTTTAGTGCTGACAGTGTAAATCCAACATTCACTGAGACCGTATGTAATCACTTGTCTTATATGTGCATGACACTTAAACACGCGAGCTTCAGTGACTGTACTAAGCTCATGAATATTTAATGAGGCAAATGTTGTTTAATTTATGATTGTTTATGTACTTGCACTGCATGGTTTTATATGTAGACCTGCTGAACTTCATAACTCCACATAACTGGAGGTTAACAACATTGCTTTAGGTTAAAAACAGTAAACCAATTATTAAGAATAAAAGCTTTTTTAGACAATTATTAGTAATTTTTGTTATGGTTCTAGAATTATTTTTAGTTTGTCAAATTATTTAGATTTATGTGGTTCTAACCTGTATTATATGAATCATTTCTAGATTATTTGTGAATTAAAGCAGCATTATGTAATTTTTGAAGTTGTGCTCTCTGGGTCCCCCTACAGTTGGGAAACAGTATTGTCTTCTATTACTGTCGTAAAATCTGTCATGGTTACACTAGGGAATACACGCGTGCAATTGTTGACAAGCGATACCCCGAACGAGTTCTCACATCTTGGGCAGACTCCAGTGTTGCGTGTGATAACAGCCATATTGTCAATATTATAATATATTAAAGCGTCTGTGACGTCACCCATAGACTCTCTGAAGAACGCGTTTGAGGCTGTTTAGGATACAGAGGTGGTATGATGTGTTGTGTCAGATCATGGCCGAGACGTCAAATTCACTCGGCGCAGCCCGTCATCAGCTGTCAATCAAAGTTAACCACCCTTATTTACATACATTTTCTATCTAAATATGATCTAAACTAACGAGTTAAAAAAAATTCACCCCCCTCACAGTTGTCAGGCACACGGAACATATTGAAGATTACAATAAAAGTCCATGGGACCAAACTGTAAACATATGATTTTTTGCTGTGAAAACGGAGATTTTAACATGACGTCTATGGATATTTGCTCCCTTTTGGGACCGCCCTCTAGAGGATTTGAGATGTATTGCAGTTTATCGCACTTCCGGGTGGGCTTCATCTTTCAGATTAGAATATTGCCGCTTGGATTACCAACAGTAAACGCACTTCACATTTGGTTTTACTTGCTGCTTCAGCCATGACAACATACAGAGGTAAAAAAACGCTCGTTGGGCTCTCGCGTCGGAATTTGAAGAAGTGGGGGAAGTGATGTATGCCGTAAAGCAGTTTACAGTAATTTTGTAGTTCTTTTTGTGCTCGGGCACCTACCCGTTCCCTGAAGTTACAGAGTGCCAGTAAAAGTGATACAGACACAGTCAGGCTATGGCAGACCTGTCATTCAACCTATTGTAAGTCCATGTACCATCTCAAGGGTTTTGGAAAAATATTATAAAGGGTGAAAAAACTACATAGTGCTGCTTTAAGCTGAGTCATTCTTCTC
Source organism: Hybognathus amarus (assembly GCA_030378365.1). NCBI lineage: Eukaryota > Metazoa > Chordata > Actinopteri > Cypriniformes > Leuciscidae > Hybognathus > Hybognathus amarus. The sequence goes on along the minus strand of JAQIUQ010004951.1, from coordinate 72,824 downwards.
TCTCTCTCTCTGCTCTATTACTTCATTATTTAGTTCATTACACACTTGAGCCGTTTGATTTCCCTGCAATGGCCTCTTCTGCTGATGACGCTCAAAGTTCACTGGAACTCCACACTCACACACACACACACACACACACACACTCACACACACTGCCCCGTGGACATTTTTCTATTAATCCTGAGCGTTGTTGTTTATACTTATAACGTATATGGATTGTGAATATTTAAAACCGTGCTTCTTTATAAGGACATCAGTTTATTTGCAAAGATGTCTAATATAATATCTTATATAATAATATATAATAATACATATTAGTAATAATATGATGATGATGAAATAAAATAAAAATGCTATTTTTAAAATGTTGTACATCTAATATAATAATATAGAATAATAAATAATAGTAATAATAATATGATGATGAAATAAAATAAAAATGCTATTACATAATAATATATAATAATTACATAATTAATAATAGTTGTTTCATTTTAATTTGAATTAATTAATGATTGATTGCAAATTTAATTATATAAGAATAAAATGATGTTTAATATTTTTATTAGAATTATAATTTCTATTTTCATATACACTACTGTATATATTTTTTCATATATATATATATAAATATATATAATTTCTAGGGCTCGGAAAAGATTAATCACGATTAATCGCATCCAAAATAAAAGTTTGTGTTTACATAATATATGTGTGTGTAGTGTGTATAATTATTTTGTATATATAAATACACATATATGCATGTATATATTTAAGAAAAATGTGTTATTAATATATCAAATATTTATATTTATGTATAATATTAATTTTGTATAAATATATATAAAGTATATACATGCAAATATTTCTTAAATGTTTACATGCATGTGTGTGTATTTATATAGCCTATATAAAATAATTATACACACCACACACACATATATTATGTAAACACAAACTTTTATTTTGGATGCGATTAATCGCGATTAATCTTTTCCAGGCCCTAATAATTTCATAATAATGTACATTTCATCATAGAAAGCATTTTATGGATGTATTTTTGTAACATGTTCTAGTTTTGTAAGTCCATTCATGATGCATCCATCATGTGAGATCAGTCTATTATCTGGTCAGATAGTTCCTTTTGCTTCTGTAAAGAGTGTGTGTCGGTCCACACGAGTCTGCAACAGATGTCCATCTACTGATCTCGCTTATGCAACACGCAAATACATGTGAAAGACTACAGGATTAGTCGTTAATTGCATTATATTGTAGCATGACAGCATGTAAAATTCATCCAACTGAAAACTTAAACTTCATTGTTTGTTATGTATGAATGATGCTGCAAATGTTGATTTTCTAAGCAAGACTTGAATTGCATTTACAAACCCCTTGATATGTTGGTGTGTGTGCAATTTATTCCTTACGTTTAGGGATATTGATCACTATTATTATTGCTAAAGAAATGTCCATTGATTCATACAGAATGCTTTGTTTAAGTGCATGTTCCTCCTCACTGATAATCATGAAAGTTCGTATTTATAGCACGAATGTCATTTCTCGTGGCATTTATACGCCAAAAACAGTTTTTGCGTCTATATGGTACGCGTTTTCGCGTGCATATGATACGCACTTTTTGGCGTATAATAGACTACGCACGAACTCCCCACCCCCTCCCCCTGAACCTACCCCAGGGTTTTTTAGTGCGTAGCATGCACGAAAAAAACATGTTTGGCGTATAAATGCCACGAGAAATGGCATTCGTGGTATTGATACGCATTTTCATGAGAGTGTGTTGGATAATCTCCACATCTTTGGCTCTGGCTCAGCATATGGTCGTGTGTAGGACACTTATCTTCACATTACCGGAAGCTGAAGCGATCTTCCCAGCATGCTAGCCTAGTATTCACATCGCCTGCGATGATTGTAATCTTGTGAAACGCAATGAGCCAGAACACCCGTGAACGCGCGCGAGGCACGTTGACCACGACACAATGGACAAACGCGCGTCCACACTGACCTAACGAACGCTTGATTCGCATTAGCGGCGTGATGAACACACACAGATGAGTCCGAGTCTGAGGAGACACACATGAGCAACGTCCTCACGAAGAACTGAGAGAAACACAAACTCTGACGAGTGTTTATTACAGTCCAGAAAACACGGTGGGCTACTCTAAGCACTGACGTCATGATTACGCGAATCTGCATTGACAATGTTTTACAGATCTCGCTGCATATTAGCTATATTATTTTTAAATGCTTGATTTAGCGACATAACTTAATTCACGCAGTGATCAATACTGTTAATACGATGTAATTTTTCCCATTACCATAAGTTTGGGGGGCAGTATTTTTTTTTTTTGAAATAAATAAATAATTTTATTCAGCAAGGACATATTAAATTTATCAAAATGACGGTAAAAGCATTTATAATGTTACTATTCATTAACAAATCCTCAATAAAATGGATCACCTTTTCCTAAAAGGTGAAAAAAAAACATTGATTATAATCATAAATGTTTCTGAAGCATCAAATCTTCATATTAGAGTGATTTGTGAAGGATCATGTGACACTGAAGACTGGAGTAATGATGCTGAAAATACAGCTTTGATCACAGGAATAAATTACATTTGACTATATATTCACATAGAAAACAGTTATTTCAAATTGTGATAATATTGTAATAATATTTTTACTGTATTTTTGATCAAATAAATGCATTCTAGTGTGCATAATCATATCAAACCCCACTTTTATAAGCACTATATGCTGCAGAAATAGAAAGAATAGTTGTAGTATGCATTTTGATTTTGATTTTCCGATCATTTGCTATGAAATATGGTTATTTTCTGCCATTGTTTTTCCTTTTCACTCGCTATACACCAACCCACAACACTTTAAATGTCCACTGGTTCAAGGGCACTTGGTGTCCTTTGTTTTGCCAAAAAAAAGCTCCTAAAAAACACACAACCCCTTGTCATGTAAAGCTGTTCCGTTTCTGGATTTCACTGTGATTATTGTTACTCTAATTACGATCTTAATCACATTACCATAATCTGTCCAGCACAGTTTCAATCACATTAATATAGCTGCGAGCAGCGATTCCGGGCCCAAGCCGGTGGCACCGCAACCCCGGTGCCTAAAGGCACCGGGATGGCGTACCCGCCGGCTTTGGCCCTCCATCGACTGCTCGCAGCTATATTTATATATATATATATATATATATATATATATATATATATATATATATATATATATATATATATATATATATATATATATACACATATATATAAAGCCGGTGGCACCGCCACCTTGGTGCCTTAGGGTTATTCTGCACGACGTGCAAAAACGTAACCCCTGCTTTGGAATACATACTAGTATGTATTCCACAATTGGAATACATACTAACATACTAGTCAGAACTGAATAGTTGATATCTGAATGACAGATCACCATAGAAGTCACTGGAAAAAATGTGACTAGTAACAAAAGAATAGTTACTAGTCACCATTGAAATAAGTACTAGTGTCTAATGAATAAGTACTAGTATCTATTTAATAGGTACTAGCATCTAATGAATAAGTACTAGTAACTAATTAATAAGCATTGGTATGTAATGAATAAGGACTAGCATCTAATGAATAAGTACTAGTATCTAATAAATAAGGACTAGTGTCTAATGAATAAGTACTAGTATCTTTAAAAAGGTACTAGTACCTAAAAGAATAAACACTAGTATCTAAAGAAAAGGCACTAGTATCTAAAGAATAAGCACTAGTAGCTAATGAATAAGTACTAGTACTTAATGGAATAGATACTAGTATCTAAAAAATAAGTACTAGTAGCATGAAAATAGAGACTAGTAGGTTAAAATGATTAAATGTTAAAACGGCTTGCCATACTCTATCTGTCGTTTCGACTAGTCACAATTACGTTACAGATATCTTAAATGATAATACAAACTATCCAAAATGTAATTACGACTAGAAAGACGTTGTTGATATCTACAATGTTAATTACGAATAGTCAAACTTAGCTTTTAAATGTTAAAAGGGCTTGCCATACAGAAGTGTAGGCTCAGAGAGACACTCAACATTTTCAAACCAAAATATCTGACTTTCTGTGGGTCCTAGCTCATGAGTGTAAATTAGAAAGTTGTCCGGCTTGAGGAGAATATATGAATATATGAAACGATGAGATCAACATGTGTACTGAGTTTCATATTATTACATGCAAGCGTGTTTGATTTATGGACCAAGTTTTGGACCCCGTTCCAGGGGGCGCTGTCTAGCCCCCTTGCCACACCCGGGTACCATCTTCCCGGCTCTGATGGCTGTGGGATCTGACCTGTGTGCAAAGTTTCAAGAGTTTTCAAACCCATTAAGGGCCCCAAAAGCCGCTGAAGAGACTCAAAATCATCAAAAAAAAGGAATGTTAAAGTTTGATGCGTTGCTATGGCAACATTATCTTAGATATTGAATAATGCTTTCACAGCTCTTCATCTGGCGTGTGTTTACATTATACAGATGAAGTTTGAAGCAAATTGGGTAAAAGTAAGAGTGTGATTTCAAAGCATTTTGCAAGTGAAACACTTTCTGCTGCCAGTTGGTGGCGCTATATATTTGACTCACAATAGTCACATCCATGTGATCGGCCTCTTACAACGAACACACTGCTGAAGTTTCATCAAGATCAGTTAATGTATGCAGAAGTTTTAACACACTTCCTTTTTGATTTATGGACCAAGTTAATTTAATTAATACACTAATTATATAAAACTATTGTCAATGCACTACAATTAAACAGGTTATATGTCTTTACTTATAAAAAAATAAAAACAAAAACTTATTTAAAAAATACCAGGCTTAAGAAATGTATTTACTTTAGCAGGCCAGACACACAGTGAAATTATTAAGCCCCCTCCCCCTACACACACACACAGAGACTGTGTGTCAAAAGACTCAATCACACACACACACAGACTGTGTGACAGGCCTAGGCTCAGAAAGAGCATGATCATATTCAAACTACAATATCTGACTTTCTGTGGGTTTGAGTTTATTATTGTTAATTAGAAAGTTGTTTGGCTTGAATAGAACAATATACACGGCAAGTTTTGTAACTGTCAGTAAAACTAACCAAGTTATAACACACTTTATGTGTCCTTTTTTAGTCAAAAAAATCCGCCACGGCCAAACCGTTCGAGATATCAAAAATCCGTCCGGAATATAGCATCCTCAATGTCTTGACTTCATGCACACCGAGTTTGGTGGTGATTGGTAACAGCATGGGTTGTAATTTGATGTTTTTCTAGGACAATTATTGAAAAAAAAAAAACATAATTCCCGACTTCCGTTTGAACTGTCGTAAAACTTAGAGCACGAAGTTGTTTGGCCTGATGTGATCTATGAGTGTACCGAGTTTCATATTAATCCATGCACGTGTGTTTGATTTATGGACAAATGTTCGAATCCCTAAAAGAATGCATCCTAAAAGAATGGTAAAGTTTGATGCGTCGCCACGGCAACAGTTTCAAAGATATCAAGAATCCATTCATAGGTCTTCATCTGCCGTGTATGTACATTATACAGATGAAGTTTGAAGCAAATCGGGTAAAAATAAGAGGGTGATTTCAAAGCATTTTGAAAGTGACACACTTCCTGCTGCCAGTTGGTGGCGCTATAACTTTGACTCACAATAGTCACATCCATGTGATCGTCCTCTTACAGCGAACGCACTGCTGAAGTTTCATCCAGATCAGTTAATGTATGCTGAAGTTATGACACACTTCCTGTTTCACGTTTCTCGCCATAGTTTCGTTTCCTCGCCACGGCCAAACCGTTCGAGATATCAAAAATCCCCACACAAACTTTCATCCTCAATGTCTTGACTTCTAGCTGACCGAGTTTCGTCGAATTTGGATCAGAGCTCTAGGAGGAGTATTTAAAAGTTCATTGCGTGTGTTTTACAAAAAAACCTCAATAGCCGACTTCCTGTTGGGCTGGGGTAAAAAGCAAGAACGCGAGGTATAGATGAAATTCTGCTATCGACATGTGTACCGAGTTTCATATTATTACATGCAAGTGTGTTTGAGTTATGGACCAGGTGTTCGGACCCCATTCCAGGGGGCGCTGACGAGCCGCCCTGCCACGCCCGGGTACCAGCTTCAGCCCGGCTCTGATGGCCGCGGGTTCTGACCCGTGTGCAAAGTTTCAAGAGTTTTCGAGCATGTTAAGGGCCCCAAAAGTGCCCGAATAGTCGCTAGAAAAAAAAAAAAAAAAAAAAAAAAAAAAAAAAAAAATAATCGGAAGGAAAACAATAGGGCTCTGCGCCCTTTCAGGGCTTGGGCCCTAATAAAGGTGTGTGAAAACAGACAGACGAAGGATTTATTGATCATTTGAGATGAAGTGGCTGTCCTGATGGTGTTTCCGGAGCAGGAGTATTGATGTGTTCCTCTTTAGTACAGTAAGAGCATGTGTGCTGAGCGGATAACGGAGCAGAAGTCACCTTCACCTGTGTTAGGGCCGCTTCTGCATGTTTTGGCATTAACACTGGCGTCCTGCACAGGATTATCCCCGTGGTTATAGCATCCTACCATCATATTTCCCACAGCAGTGTGTTTATTGTGCAATGTACGTGAATGTCCTGCACTGAATATCTGAATGTCCTGTATTGTTCAGCACACAACCAGAGAACGCTGGGCTGTATCCCTCAGTTCAATGGACTCAACTTGACCTTGAAACAATATCAATCAGATTTATGTATTTATCTATTTATTCTGTGCATCTCAGTTTTGTCATTTATTCATTTATACTTGCATCTCAGTTTATTTCTTTCTTTATACTGTGCAGCTGTTCTCTCATTTATTTATTCTCTGCATCTAATTTTTTGCCATTACTATAGCTTATTTATTTATTTACACTGTTCATCTGAGTTTTGTCATTTATTAATTTATACTGTGCATCTCAGTTTTGTTGTTTATTTGTTTAATGATTATTGATTCTGTTCATATCAGTGTTGTCACTTATTTATTTATTCTGTACATCCCAGGGATGTCATTTATTTATTAATTTATTATTAATTTATTCTGTGCATCTCAATGTTGTTGTTTATTATTAATTTATTCTGTGCATCTCAGTATTGTCGTTTATTTATTAATTTATTATTTATTTATTCTGTGCATCTCTGTTTTGTCATGTATTTATTTATTCTGTGCATCTCAGTGTTGTTGTTTATTTATTAATTTATTATTAATTTATACTGTGCATCTCAGTTTTGTTGTTTATTTGTTGAATGATTATTGATTCTGTGCATATAAGTGTTGTCATTTATTTATTTATTTATTTATTTATTCTGTGCATCTCAGGATGTCATTTATTTATTAATTTATTATCAATTTATTCTGTGCATCTCAATGTTGTTGTTTATTATTAATTTATTCTGTGCATCTCAGTATTGTTGTTTATTTATTAATTTATTATTTATTTATTCTGTGCATCTCTGTTTTGTCATTTATTTATTTATTCTGTGCATTGCAGTGTTGTTGTTTATTTATTAATTTATTATTAATTTATTCTGTGCATCTCAGTTTTGTTGTTTATGTTTAATAATTATTGATTCTGTGCATCTCTGTTTTGACATTTATTTATTTATTTATTTATTTTGTGCATCTGTATTGTCATTCCTTAAGCTATTTATTTATTTTTATGTGTTATTTATATATCATCAGTTTTGTCATTTATTTATTCAAATCTGTTTTTTTTATGTATTTATTTATTTCTTCGGTTGGTCATTTTGAACAATTAAATCTTAGATCATATGTAATGCAAAAAATCCTGTACATAATACAATGCAAAAAAAAAACACATGAAAAACACATAAAAACAATGAAACAAAATACATCAGAAAAATAAAAAATCATTAGGATTTTTTTATGCTAATAAATGTGTATTTTTTATGCTAATAAACGTTTATTTATTTAGTGGATCTCAATTTTGTTTACAATGTACTAGCAATTTCTGAATGAAAATGGATTCCAAGTAAATCCTAACCCAACATTTCTTCAGTCTAGCTTTAGTTGAAAGCATCTGCCAATTGCATATATGTGCATGTAAATGTTGTTGTTTAGTAGGTGAGACAACACTCATACAATATAAACATTATAAACATACATTTCTAAACATTTTAAACAGTTATCTGATCAAATATGTGTCAAAAGATGTTAAAATGTTTGATGTCCAGTTCATTTGTCACACTAAAAAATGGAAGGTGCATTGCATTGTCGGATACAGTGTGTCATCAGAGTGCTGTGTTGTATATTAAATCTATTGAAAAATATAACTGGACCGCATCCACTGGATTACACATGCAACATACTGTAGTGACATCATGTGAAAACAGTTTACAGTATATACTGTGCAGTATGCAGTACGCTACTCAGTCCGTGATATTCTGTCTGTTCCCTGAGTTTAAACACACACACAGACTCCCACATTTGCACTTATTCAGCTCAGACTGAACTAATCATTTCTATAACCTCAGATATCAATGATATGTTTGGAAAACATCTGAGAACAAAAGATGTCACGGGGAGAACTCATGCAAACATGTGCACGACAGTGGCCTTTCACAACATCTGAATGCAAAAAACCTTCCAGCCCATTTTATCTCTCTCGTCTCTGAGTTAGTCATTTCTTATCTGTCTTCTTTCTCCAGTCCGTCTGCTCCCTCCTCTGTTTATGCATATCCAACGTTCATGAATAAGTTAATTCCTCCAGGTTTGTTAGATAAAAGAAGAGAGCCAGACATGTTGTTTTGAATTGTGGTATAGCCTACATGTGAAATTCTCTTTATGAAACTGATTTCTGAAACATTGACCTAGAACACTCTCAAAATGTTTTGAAACTGTTTGAATCAACCACAATTTGCTTTGGATCAAATGCATGAATGTAAATGTGTGTTTGTGTTTTTTTTACAGCCATCCATGAATTTCCAGATGATGTTTTCACCAATGAGGAACGCAAGAGCGGTGCTGTACTGCTGCATATCATAGCGGTAAGACAATCTGTTTGACTCCTCGGAACAGTCATTTACATTTCTTTAAGTTTTGTAAAGGTCATAATGATAGGTCATGATTTGATAGCGTGCAGCTCTTCGCTGCTTTCAGCTGGATCTTACTGTGTAGGTTAATCTACTGGTAATATGACTAGATTTAACTCCATCGCCCATGAGCAGCACAATTAAAATCTGCCGTGGTTATGTAACGCTGTAATGTTGGGCATCACGCACTAGCTCAGCTCAGGTCTGAATTATGCGTAGATGTGTAGGATTTGTGTTTTCCTTTAGCGCCCCCTGTGGCTGCAATTGATCATGAACATGTCTGTCTGGTAATGCTTTGTGCTACTGTGAAATCATTTCTCATCAAGGGATTGATGCTTTTCATGACTAAACAGTCTGTAAAATGCTTGTGAAAATTCATCTGATGGATGTTAGTGAGTTTCATTGTTGTTTATGTGTTTATTTACTGTAGTTTTTAAGGCAAAGCCGTTGTTTTTTCATGCACTGGTCAACTCACTCAACACTGGTCAACAACATGAATTATATACAAACTGAAAATATACAAAATGTGCATTTATGTTATTTTATTACACTTTCAATTATAATATAATATCTTGAAAAAAAAAACATTTTTTTTTCTCTTCAGAAATCTGAAAATGCAGATTTACATACAACAAACTTTATCTTCTGAAGGTTTCCTCATTTATCGTTCGCCTGAATTATATAAAATTATACTTTCTAAAAAATATGGTGAACATTTGTTGTGGCTGTTGACAGTATTTTCTATAATATAGAGTTATAAAAATAGATCCAAAATCCACTTCTGTAAAAACCTTTAATGTCAACAAAATGATAACTTTTTTTTGTACATTTTAAACCCAATGTTCAGATTTCTGTTCTGGAGCTTTATGCAAATTAGCGCATATTAATTAGATAATGCATCATTGCCATATTTAAACAAAATACATCTGGAGTTCACCAAAAAAACCTCAGGAATAAAATTTAACTTTTGTATTAAAAAACCTTTGTCAGTCAAGTCACATATTCAGTAATGTTCAATAAAACCATCAAAATATGTGTTATATTTTCTTACAAATATTTTAAAGATATTTTTAATATTTTAAAGGGAAGAACAAAACTCTAAACTTGGTTTAAAGATTTCTCTGACAAAATTAATTGGCCAAAACCCCCAAAAAACTACAGGCTTTATTATAAAAAAGCACTTTTTTACAACCAGTTATTAATATTTTCTTGGTTCTCTCTTGTTTTTGCATGCATTCAAAAAAAAAAAAAAATGGTTTGACAGCCTGGCCAAAATTTGCACAATTTGCATTATCACAAAACAAAACACCCGACTAGCACAACTACACAATATGCTTACAAAATCTTTAAAAAATCTATAATACTTGAATAGAGGGTGAAGATACCAATTTCCCTAAACTGGACATCACTTTTGGCCAGTAATAAACAGCATGTTTGATTATATTGATGTTTTAGTCTAAATAATCGTTATAAACGCAAGAGTATGACCCTCATCTGAAGGTCATCATAGTGTATGCTTGAGTTTACTTTGGCTTCAGATTGTGGATAAATAAGCTTTTACTGTGTGGGCGGCTCATTAATCTCGAGGAGGAGAGGGTTTGCAGTGAATGCAGATGTGAATGCAGAGGTGTGCAGTCAGGCCTGGAGAAACGGGTTCAGTGGAGCAAACACCTGACAGAGATGATGAACAGTTTTGTGTGCCTCCTCCTCAGGGGAAGGTTTCATTGCTCACAGGTTTGCTCTCATATGGTTCTCTATGAAAATACACACATTTGAGTCCATAGTTGACGCAAGCACGACACTGTAGAGATGCACCGATGTATCAGCAAATAATCGGTATCGGCTGTTAATATAACCAGAATTATAGTATTCTGTCAATCAAAAGGCCTTTGCTGTTGCGGGTCTGAGGCTTTGGGATGGTCTGCGTCTTTAACAAAGACAGATCGCTTCTTTAAATGTGTTTAAAGCTTGTGTTAAAAATGATTTCTTGTCTTTAGCTTTTGAGAGGTTGGGCTAGTATCTGTATTATTAAGTTGCATGTTGTTTATTTTAATGCTGCAGATTGTACAGCAAGTGCAGTTGTAAAGTTCTTTATAAATAAAATAGGTAGCCTAAGTAAAAGGGGTGTTCAGACTGCAATTCATACTGTGTAAAGAAAATCTCTCTTGTGGTGAATTTGGGGTAAGTTAATGCAGCAATAATGCACTAACATTTTTAAAACAGTGGCATTCAGCAGGTTAAAGCTATTTGACCCTATTACCCTTTGGTAAAGGGTTGCCTGGTCCGCTACACCAATTATTAGTCACATTAAACTTTGCACACAAAGGTTCCTCACGAAAATTGATGTAGGACAGACTTCTGAGGCAGCGTAACAGTTTAATTAGCCTATCTACAGCAAAATAGAGCTAGCTTTGGTGAAAACTAAATGAATATTTAATACTTTTCTCGCTAGAAATTACATCATAAGTGGAAAACACTGATCAAAAATGTACATTAACACAAACTGACTGTGCGGCAGGCAACTTAACGTTACATACGTCATCTTTATTTTTGATCAGTCACTGTAATGGAAAATTGAGATGTTGCGTATTTTACCCGTGTTTATTACAATTACAAATCGTCCGCAAACATGGGGATCGATTGAGAAAAAGTATACCAACAAATATCCAACTCTGGTCACAATATAAAGGGAAATAAAAGAAAGAGTACAAAAGTCAGCAGAGCGCGCCTGTCAAATCTCATCGCACATGCGCAGTTCTCATTTTACCTCAGATCACGATAAAAGCACGAAGTGGAAACAAGTGAAGCTAATATTCGGACGGACGTCCTCCAAAGTCAGCATTTATCAGTTTTCGGATGCAGCCAAAGTTTCAGCTTTCACATTCTGTCCATTTTATCACAAAATTAAAACAATAATACATTTGGCGTTATGTGAATGTGACGTGCCTCAGTTCAAGCGCCAGCTCGAAGAGCGAGTCTTTTTTTCCACTTTAATACAAGTTGGATTATCAGAAGGTATGTTGGAAAATACAGTACAATTTACTAAAAATGTAACATAAGTAATCGCTTAATCACTGTCAAGTTTCGGCTGCGGAAATTTGTCAATAAAACAGCTTGTGGACGTGTCTCTAATGTTGCATTTAAGTGAACAGTTACCTCAGGAAAGTTATTCAGTGTTCACATTTTGTTAGTTAGCTTTATTTAAAAAACGACAAACAGTTGGCCTACTGTATCCTATTTACTGTTAATTAGGTCATATATATGCTTGTGAAGTTAGTATATATGGAAATAAATAGCAGTTGAATTTAATTGCTCATGTTGTTAGTTTCAAACTCTAATATTATGACGTTATAGCAAATGAGGGTTCCCTGATATAATTTATTTGGGAGAGTTTATTTTCCTTAATAAAATCGAACTATCAATTCGGCAAATATCATTCTGGATGATTGGCTATTGATATCGATACATATTTAGTGGTTAGGTATATTTTTGTGGTTGTAATAAACATTAATATTGACAGACGGAAAGGGTGATAGAGTTTACATCTGTTTTACATAGCTAGATGTTTTTATGTCTGTGACAATAAATGTCAATTTGATGAGTTGTCAAATCTGAGCTCAGTTTATAAGATCTCTTCTGAAGCTCTAGAAGCTTTATTATCTTGAATTGTTATCTTGGAGAAATAAGTGAGATATTAAAGAAATCTCTTTTGTGATTATTGAACTGAGATCTTCTGTTGTCTTCCTACAGGCTCTCTACATGTTCCTGGCCCTGGCGATCGTGTGCGACGACTACTTTGTGATGTCTCTTGAAAAAATCTGCGAGGTAGGATTGTTCAAATCCCGATCCCAGTGAATTCCCCCTTCGTCTGAGTAATACCACGGTACAATGAGAGCAGAATCCGCACTGTTCTTCATCTGACCCACTTGGAGGCTTTCAGGAGCTCATAAAACACACTGCTCCAGTTTTGGGTGGGGTTTGTGCCAAAGGCTTTGTGGGATGTGAAGCGTCTGCTGTTCTTGTGTTGTGCAGAAGCTGAATCTGAGCGAGGATGTTGCTGGTGCCACGTTCATGGCGGCGGGGAGCTCAGCGCCTGAACTCTTCGCATCTGTTATAGGTAAAGTCCCAATCATCACACATTGTTCACTGCAAAAATGTTTTATCCCTCAGTATTTTTGTCTTGTTTTCCAGTACAAATATCTAAACATGCTTCAATCAAGATACATTTACCTGACCAGCAACATGACTTTAGATTATGTCCACCTGAATCAAAATGAAGAGAGTTTGTGCTCAAAACAAGAAAAGAAAATCGAGTTAGAAAAAAATCTTGTTTTGCCTTTGAATTAAAAAAAATGTTCTGAGACCATTTCTTGTTATCTATAATGCTCTTTACAGAGTTTTCATGATTGAATGTTCAAAAAACATGTTGTTGTCAGTAGCTGAGTTTCCATCCAAACAAGCGAATCTTTTCAAAGTTTCCATGGAGTGCGTGTGGTCAAACAGTATGACGAAAAGATCTTTAATATTGGGTCAGAAAACAAGATGAGTAACACACACAAGCCTATACTCTTATTACTGAACTGAGCCAAATGATCTCGTTCCGTTCCTGTTAGAAATGATTCGGTATGCGCTTCAATCTCCCATTATTTGCTTTAACTGTGTTTTGCACAAGGCAAAAACCACCTCAAGCGAGCATAAAACTTTAGCGAATTAAGGGATTTTTTGTATTTTTATTTGGCATTTCCATCACTCGTTTCTGATGCGATACTTCAATATGCTCATAAAAACAGGAAATTATTTGTGTTCAGATTTGAGCAAACCCCTAAACTGTGACACAGAACTTCCTGTGTTATCTTTTGTGTCTTTCAGGGGTCTTCATCACTCACGGTGATGTTGGAGTCGGAACTATCGTCGGTTCTGCCGTCTTCAATATCCTCTGCATCATAGGAGTTTGTGGGATTTTTGCTGGGCAGGTGTGTGTGTGTGTTTGCTTTTTCAACAATAGTTGTAAAGTCAGCAATGTTTCAAAATATTTCAAAATAAGAAAACCATCTACATAAGGGTACATTAAAGAACTCAGCACCAAAACACTGATATGAAGACTGATATCAAAAACCATTGATACGATGATGCTTCTTTTATGAAAGAGCAAATGACTGATCTTGATTTGTTTTAAAAGTAAACTTTTTTTTGGTTTCAATGCATTTTCCAATCTCATTATAAAATGCACTCAACTTGACCTTCTATTTCCAGAATGATTTTTTCTCTCTTTTACGATCAACTGCATTTTTAAGAATGTATTTAACTTATTTGACTCTTATTTGCTGCATGTCTTGTGAGATTTATATATTGAACCATTTATCATTTCATATTGTTTAACATTGTTGTTTTCTTTTTTCTTTTTGTAAATGGCAGGTCATATTCAGTGCACACTGTTCATTATTGTCTAGCTTTGTGTATTTATTGATTGATTAACAGTAGTGTGTGTTGATGTCTGTAGGTGGTCTTACTGACCTGGTGGGCTGTTTTCCGTGATTCTTTCTTCTACATATTGTCTGTAGTTGCTCTTATTGTGGTGAGTCTCAAACGAAACGCACTGTATCAACATCATCCTGTAATTCAGGGTTCAGGCATAAATAAATTACTATTGCAGCAGTACATACAATTATAATTTATATATATATATATATACACACACATACATATACATATACATATATATATATATATATATATATATATATATATACATACATACATATACATATACATATACATATATATATATATATATATATATATATATATATATATATATATATATATATATATATATATATATATATATATATATATATATATATATAAGGGCTGTCAAATCGATTAATCCAAAATAAAAGTTTTTGTTTACATGATATTTGTGGGTGCACCTGTGTAGAATTATTTTGTATATAAATAAATACCCACACATGCATGTATATTTAAAAAAATAATATAAATATAATATAAATTATATATAAATCTTTAAACAGTATATACATGAAAATATTTCTTAAATATATACAAGCATTTGTGTGTATTTATATACATATAAAATAATTATGCACAGTGCACCCACATATATTATGTAAACACAAACTTTTATTTTGGATGCGATTAATCCATGTTTGCAGCCCTTATATATATATATATATATATATATCGTATATGTATATGTACACGTATATATATATATATATATATATATATATATATATATATATATATATATATATATATATATATATTTGGTATTTTAAAAATGTATATATATTATATTATTTTATAATAAACAGTATGTTGTAATAAAAGTATAAATAGAATTGTTATTTATCATTATCATTATTTTATTTTACAGAGCAGACCTTAACGCATGCAATCTCTTTAGCAGTTTATTTAGTAATTGTTTAAGGCCATTTTGTGATTTTAATCATCACACAGTATCTTCCTCCGTAGGAATATTTGCTCTAAAGTATCTAATAATATGCAATATATATTATATATTTATATTGAATATTACAGTTATTTTGTAACTAGACTGTATTACAATTTTGTAACTAGATTGTAACTGCACTAATTATCTTTTTGTTTGAATTCAATCAGTTTATCTATGATGGAAAGATTGTGTGGTGAGTCTCTTTTTGTGTTCCTCTCTTGTCTGATTTTTGTTAAGCTCCAACTGATCTGACGTCTGGTTTTGATTGTATAAATCTGTCTTGTGTGTTTTAGGTGGGAGAGTCTGGTGCTGGTGCTCATGTATGTTGTATATATCCTCATCATGAAGTGAGTATTATTCACAGGCATATCATATATACACACACTTGCAGAATAGAGTGAAGTTCAACTATGGAAGTCAATGAGACCAGAAACTGTCTGTTTACTGATATTCTTCTAAATATCAGAAAATCGGCTGAATGGATTCGAAAACGGTAAAACTCAACTGTTTAACTCTGGGGGAGCTGTAAAATGAGCCCATTTCCAAAAAAAAAAAAAAATAAATCGAGTATGCCTTTAAAAGTTTAAATTTTAAATTAATGCTGTTCTTTTGAACCATCTATTCATAAAAGAATGCCGAAAAAATGTATCACAGTTTCCACAGACATATGAAACAGCACAACTGTTTTTAACTTTGATAATAATCAGAAATGAGCAGCAAATCATCATATTAGAGTGATTTCTGAAGGATCATGTGACACTGAAGACTGGAGTAATGATGCTGAAAATACAACTTTAATCACAGGAATAAATTACATTTTAAACAATTCAAATAGTATTTCACAATATTTCAGTTTTACACTGTATTTTTTTTGCTTTGTGTGAGAAGAAAAGACTTCTTCGAAAACAATCGATATCAACCCCAAATTTTGGTAGTGTATCGAATATAAAAATAAAAATAATGATAACTTTGTAATCAGTGAAGTGGTTAATTATCATGATGTTTTTAATTCTGGTCATCCCAGAGCGGTAAATGTTGGCTCTCATTTTGTTATATAACCTGTGGATGCTCCTAATCAAGCCTCTTTTGTTTTGTATCTGTGTCTCTATTAGATTTAATTCCAGCTTGCAGAAGTTTTTCACAAGGCGGAGCAGACAAGAATGTTGCCAATGGAAACGCAGCGGCCGGCAGTGAACTGGAAGGACGGTAAACACAGTTTAGACTGTAAATGAGATGATCCGAATGTCCCGCCGCTCATGGGTCCAGGTTAGACTGAAACAGACAGACTGGCTTTAAAAATTCAGATTTAATACTAGTCATACTTCATAATTCCATACCCTTGTCACCGTCAGTTCAAGTGTGAGGTCATCTGACCTCAGCTTCTGAACAAACACAGTAGAAAACAGTAAAACATGTGATACTGTATAAGAAGACTACAGTACATTTGTTTTTAAAATAATATTCTACATACAGTCAGTTATGCTACAAACATCTGGAAATACAGATTATAATATTTCTGGGGTGTCTTTATGTATATGCATCTATTATTTGACTTTAAGAAAATACAATAAAATGCAATTAATACATAATGACTTGATTTTAAATTTTTGTATTATATATTATATTCTAAAAGTGTATGTAATTATTTTCAGATAGTATAGAATCGACAGAACAGTAGACAGACAGACAGACAGACAGACAGACAGACAGACAGACAGACAGATAATAGATAGATAGATATGTAATGACAGACAGACAGACAGACAGATAGTACAGTACAAGATACAGATAGATAGATAGACAGACAGACAGACAGACAGACAGATAGACAGACAGATAGACGGATAGATAGATAGATAGATAGATAGATAGATAGATAGATAGATAGATAGATAGATAGATAGATAGATAGAGTAGATAGATAGATAGATAGAATGACAACCAACAGACAGATAGACAGACAGACAGAAAGACAGAAAGACAGATAGACAGACAGACAGATAGACAGATACAGACGACAGACAGACAGACAGACAGACAGACAGACAGACAGACAGACAGACAGACAGACAGACAGAGAGATAGATAGATAGATAGATAGATAGATAGATAGATAGATAGATAGATAGATAGATATAGATAGATAGATAGAGATAGATAGATAGATAGATAGATAGATAGATAGATAGATAGATAGATCAGATGAGGATGACAACAGACAGACAGACAGACAGACAGACAGACACACAGACAGACAGACAGACAGATAGATAGATAGATACAGAGATATATACAGATAGATAGAGATATATACACAGATATAGATATATATATATATATATACACAGACACACGTATAGATATATATATATATATATATATATATATATATATATATATATATATATATATATATAGATACACACACAGATGTATATAGAATGACAGACAGACAGACAGACAGACAGACAGACAGACAGACAGACAGACAGATAGACAGATAGATAGATAGTAGATCATTTGAGATACATTCAATATTCAACTCCGTGAAAAAGACACGCCTGCATTTGTCTGTTGTGTGTGAGAGAAGATCTCTCCCGCTCTGAGGATTAAAGCAGACATGAGAGGGCTTCTCCTCTCAGCCTCTTCAGAGGTACAGTGACCATCCCTTTGTCTCTCTCTCTCATCTCTCCACCAGAGGGAGTTTCATCTGTTTCTTCACGCTTCACCCTGCCTGTCTGTTTAGTCTTACTAAACCTTTCTGCATCAACTCAAGTCTGCACACTCTTTCTGACGCTTTCTCAGAGAAATGTTTCATATCAAGAAATATCAAAAAAAGAATATCAGTCATAATTTGCTCGTGTGTGTTTTTTTTATTTATTTTATTGGTTTTCTCAAGTCAAGTCCAGTAAGATCTACAGTCGAGGTTCGGTGGTAATGGTTGATGAAATCATCAACGCCAGTCCTTACGAATTACCGTTTCCCTGAAGCGGGTCTGCGTGTCATGGTCACCAACCACTTCGGCCCCAAGACTCGTCTGCGCATGGCCAGCCGGCTCATCATAACTGAGGTACAGCAAAAACAATATCACATTTATACACACACTTAATTTGCAGCATATTAGAGGCTGAATTAAAGATATGAAAAGGGTGATTCTCACAAAACTTAACGAAATGACCCCAAAATAAATCAATTAAAATGTTTTTATATTTCATAATTATTATTTAAATTTTTGTATTATTGACAATCAAAGAAATTTTTAAATCTTAAGAGCTAAATTTTATATAATAAGGCTTTTATTCACATTTAAACATTGACCAGCGAACATAAACAGTATAAAAATCATTATGTCTATGGAAAGTCCCCATAAAACTTGGAAACCCAACGTGTGTGTGTGTGTGTGTGTGTGTGTAGCGTCAGAGGTTGGTCCAGTCAGCCAATGGAGTGGAGACGGCTGTGGTGGTGACGGGAAGCCAGACATTGAGAATGGAAACGTACCAGAAGACAAAACCAATGAAGAGAAAGAGAGTGACCTCACCTCTCCATTCAGATTTCCAGGTCTATCTATCTATCTTCATCTATTGATCTATCTATCTATCTATCTATATGATTATATTATTATTATTATTATCTATCTATCTATCATCTATCTATCTATCTATCTATCTATCTATCTATCTATCTATCTATCTATCTATCTATCTATAGTATATATCCATGTCGTGTATCCATCTATCCATCTATCCATCTATCCATCTATCCATCTATCCATCTATCCATCTATCCATCTATCCATCTATCCATCTATCCATCCATCCATCCATCATATCCATCCATCCATTCCATCCATCTATCTATCCTATCCATCCATCCATCCACAGTATATATCTATGTCTGTCTGTCTATCTATCTATCTATCTATCGTCTATCTATTGTCTGTTGCATCTATTGATCTGTCATTATTATTTATCTATCTGTCTATTGATCTGTTCATTGATCTGATCTATTGTCTATCTATTGATATTATCATCTATTGTCTATCTGTCTATTGTCTATCGGTCTATTGTCTGTCTGTTGTCTGTCTGTTGCTGTCTGTCTGTCTCTGTCTGTTGTCTATCTTGTCATTCTATCTGTCTATCTGTCTGTCTGTCTATCTATGTCTGTATAAAATGTGTTTATACTTCAATATCCCTTTATAACAGTCAATAATCATGTTAGTTGTGTGTGTTTCAGGCGGCTGCTGTGAACACGACTAAATGGCTGATCTCTTGAGCCGTTATTGTTGATCCTGTTCTTCACCATCCCGAACTGTGCCAAGTCTCGCTGGGAGAAATACTTCATGCTATCGTTTCATCCTCTTCCACCGTCTCGGATCGCAGTTTTTTCCTACTTTATGGTTTGGATGGTATGCGCCATACGCCTCTCTCTCTCTCTCTCTCTCTCTCTCTCTTTCTCTGATTTGTCCTTCTAGTTTGTATCAACCCCCTCCCTCTCGCTGTCTCTCAGGTGAGCGACCATCGGATACACACTCGGTATTCCTGATGATCATCATGGGCATCACGTTTCTGGCCGCAGGCACCAGCGTCCCGGACTGTATCGCCAGTCTGATCGTGGCTCGTCAAGGTAGATCGATCGTGCCGTTCTGATCTCGACAGATCAATGGCTAGAAGTGTCAGCTTCATGTATCGCAGGATCTGATCATGTGATTTCCTGTTCCTGTGTCACTATCAATCACATGGGCTGCATCTCATGCCATCTGTGTGTGCATCAGAGAACAGCTGAGTGTTGACCCATAATCCCTTGCACTCCAAAAATATTAAAGCTCACACTACATTGACGTTTATATGTGTGCATTTAAAAGTTGAAGGTTAAATGGGTCATTTCTGGGCACAAAATTTAAATTTTTATAGTCAATGTTTTCAAACTGAAAGGAATGTTTTGGAAAGCAAATGTTTTGATAGGGATGACAATGGTGCTTTTTATTTAGTAAAATAATTAATAATAAATCTGAAGGTATTGTAATAAATAATAAACATCAGTTCTTCTGCTTCTAGGTCTGGGAGACATGGCCGTGTCCAACACTATCGGCAGTAACGTGTTTGATATTCTGGTGGGACTCTGCGTTTCCTGGGCACTGCAGACCATGGCTGTCAATTACGGATCAGTCGTAAGCACACGAGCCTCGGCAACACCTCTTCAAGCTGTCCTTCTGCTGGTTTAATGCACTGATGATGTTGTCCCGTCCTCTGTACAGGTGATGATAAACAGCCGAGGACTCGTGTACTCTGTGGTGCTCTGTGCTGGGATCTGTCGCTCTCACTCGTGAGTAAATCACACTCGCACTCTCTCTGTCAATTCAGCTGAACAGATTTCAAAATGTTGAGTTTGAGTGACGGTGTGTAATCCACTGTTACGGTACAGATTCTCTCCTTCATAGTGAGAAATAAACATCCCTGTTGTTAAAGTTGAAACTGGGACTGTATCAGTTATGATTAATAAAAACGGTATGTGTTCTTAACGAGCATTTTACACCATTGTTGTGCCACTTCGGAGCTCATTTGCAAAAAAAGATATTGAGAAAGATTATAAACATCTTGATAAATAAATCAAATAATAACTCAGATCAATTTAAACTGATTAATTTAGCACTTGCTAATAGTAATACAAAACAATTAAAATAACAATTAAAACAGTGGTTATTTCTAATATTATTGTGCTTAAACTGAATATTGTATTTTTACTGAATGTTTAGAAAGTCGAAATGGTTGATTCTTTTAAAGTCAAACCATCAAAAAATCGATCAAAACAAACACACATTTACACTATAAAATTCAATTTAGCACTAATGTACAAATGACAATGACATTAAAGTGTTATTTCTGATGTTACTGCAAAGTGATTGACAATTGTTTAAATTGAATATTGTATTTTTTGGGTGAAAATTTTAATAATCAATGGTTGATTAAAAAAAAAAAAACAGACAGGCCTACATTCACTCTAAAATTCAGTTTAGCACTTGATAATGTAGAAATTGCATTACAATCTTAAAAGGATATATATAATGTTATTGTGAAGTGATTGACAATTGCTTGAACTGAATATTGTATTTATACTGAATGTTTAAAAAGTCAAATGGTTGATTCTTTTAAATAAATCAAACCATAAAATATATAAATATACTTGCTGAATGTTTTTTATCAAATGTTTGATTTAAAACTAATAAAACATACATTCACGCTACAAATTTCAATTTAGCATGTTAGAAATGACAAGTTATTTCCAATGTTGTTATGAATTGACTGAAAGTTGTTTAAAAGAAATACTGTATTCATTTTGGTAACGTCCTGATCTATTTAGCTATGGTCAGATATTTCATAATGGATATCCCGACTTTATGTGTTGACTTATGGACGTCAAATGAGTCGCTGAGTTGCACAAATGGTACTCCCTCCGTACGTTCTTGTTTTCTTCATCTTCTTCACCCGCAGATATTCTCGGGATCCACCTTAACGGCTGGAAGTTGGACTTTAAGCTGGGTGTTTATGTGCTGGGGCTGTACGCGGTCTTCCTCTGTTTCTCCATCACTGATCGAATACAACGTCTTCACCTTCGCCAATATACCCATGTGTCGGGAAGACTAGAGCCTCACCAACCGCTTCATATCCCAGAATGCACCATCCTGATGTCACGCTCACCCTGAGTTTCTCCATTCACCATCACCACCTCGGATGGGACGAATGTTAGTCTTCATCAGGTTTAATGCTCTGATTCACTGTGGACAGAGAAGATCTTCTAGTCAAGCTCATTTTCCTGACCTCGAACCCCAGAAAGAGGAACTTCTCCTCGGCAGCTCTTCTCTTACAGCTGAGATCTCTTTGATATCCCAAAATGCATTGCGTGTCCACCAAATATGGATTGCATCAGGAACGTACGGGCGCCTGAATAAACATTCACTCTTTTCTACACGCCTGTTTTCTTTTTCTCAGTTTCTTTTCTTTGTCACTTTGTCGAAAAAGATCTTTTTTGTAAGCGTGTCTCAAATATCCGAGTCTTTAAGCTCTTCACGAAGTCTTCATTGCTCCTACAACTGTGAATTATTTTGCAGCATATCACTTTTTTTAGCCCTAAAAGGAAGCGAAATTTGATAGAAATGCAAGACAAACTGGATAAAAACGTTTGTCGGACAACTTTTAAGTTGGCTTGAAAAAGCATAGCCAGAAAGTTTGAAGGCAGTACGTTCAGAGAAAGAAAGAAAGAATAGTTAGAAAGAAAGAGAGAAAGAATCGTTAGAAAGAAAGAGAGAAAGAAAGAAAGAGAGAAAGAAAGAATAGTTAGAAAGAAAGAACGTTAGAAAGAAAGAAAGAATTGTTAGAAAGAAAGAAAGAAGAAAGAAAGAAAGAAAGAAAGAAAGAAAGAAAGAATTGTTTGAAAGAAAGAAAGTAGTTAGAAAGAAAGAAAGAGAGAAAGAAAGAATAGTTAGAAAGAGAGAGAGTTTGTCAGAAAGAAAGAAAGAATTGTTAGAAAGAAAGAAAGAAAGAAAGAAAGAAAGAAAGAAAGAAAGAAAGAAAGAAAGAAAGAAAGAAAGAAAGAAAGAAAGAAAGAAAGAAAGAAAGAAAGAAAGAATTGTTTGAAAGAAAAGAATAGTTAGAAAGAAAGAACAAACAAATAGTTTAAGAAACAAAAAGTAGTTAGAAAGAAAGAAAGGTTAGAAATAAAGAAAGAAATAGTTAGAAACATAGAAAGTAAATAGAAAGATTGGGATGAAAGAAAGAAAGATTAGAATAGAAAGAATAGTAAAGAAAAAAATAAATAAAATTAGTTAAAGGAAGAAAGAAAAAGAAGAAAGATTAGTTAGAAAGAACGAAAGATTATTTAGAAAGAAAGAAAAAATAGTAATAAAGAAAAAGATTAGTTTGAAAAAAGAAAAAAGAAAGAATAGTTAGAAAGAAAGAAAGATTAAGAAATAAAGAAAGGAAAGATGATATTCACTAATGATCGCGTGCGTGAGATCGACAATCAACTTCTGTGGGCTTCGACCGAAAACAGGAAGTAGATAGAGGTATGTGAGCTGGCTGAATTAACATAATTAAACTATCTTTCACATCTACTGACAGTCAGATTGACCGGGGTCACTCTTAATAACACCACTCACAGGGCTGTGCACTCTAATGACAAATCAAGGATGTTAAGAGGCTAAAAGCAGGTTTAGAACATGCCCCATTGAAGTCAACAGGGTGCGAGTTTCAATAACACTGTGTAGGCAACACCGATTTTTCTCTGTACTAACAGCACTCCAAATGTACAAAAAAATGAGCTCAATGTTAATTCTCCTTTAAGAAAACAAGACTTACATCTTTAGTCATTTTGTGGGAAGATTCTTAAATGAAGATTTATTTGAGAAGCAAAATATGAAGTCTCGTTTGCTGTAAATGTGTCCAAATGAAGTGTTTTCGCAACTGTAAATATTTTAGACAGAGGATGATGTGCAATACTTCTCCATTACTCTTGCATTTCTAAACACTTTTCTTCTTTTTTTATGTGTGAATCTACGGTGGCGTATTTGCATTCACTTGAAGAAAAAAAATCTACTCTGTTTTTCTGAATTAACGACTTAATTATCTCAGAATTACAAGATAATTTTTCATGGAAAAAAGTTTTTGCTCTGTTTTTCTGAATTAACGACTTAATTTTTCATTAGAAAAAAAGTTTTTGCTCTGTTTTTCTGAATTAACGACTTAATTTTTCATGAGAAAAAAAGTTTTTGCTCTGTTTTTCTGAATTAACGACTTAATTTTTCATTAGAAAAAAAGTTTTTGCTCTGTTTTTCTGAATTAATCGACTTAATTTTTCATGAGAAAAAAAGTTTTTGCTCTGTTTTTCTGAATTAACGACTTAATTTTTCATGAGAAAAAAGTTTTTGCTCTGTTTTTCTGAATTAACGACTTAATTTTTCATTAGAAAAAAGTTTTGCTGTGTTTTTCTGAATTAATCGACTTAATTTTTCATGAGAAAAAAGTTTTTGCTCTGTTTTTCTGAATAAACGACTTAATTTTTCATGAGAAAAAAAGTTTTTGCTCTGTTTTTCTGAATTAACGATCTTAATTTTTCATGAGAAAAAAGTTTTTGCTCTGTTTTTCTGAATGAACGACTTAATTTTTCATAAGAAAAATGTTTCATTCAGAAAAACAGAGCAAAAAAAATTTCCATGACAAATTAACTCATTAATTCAGAAAAACAGAGCAAAAAAGAAAATTTCTCATGAAAAATTAACTCGTTCATTCAGAAAAACAGAGCAAAAACTTTTTTTCTCATGAAAAATTAACTCATTAATTCAGAAAAACAGAGCAAAAAAAAATTTCTCATGAAAAATTAACTTGTTAATTCAGAAAAACAGAGTAGATTTTTTTTCTTCAAAGTGAATGCAACACGCCACCGTATGAATCCAACTAAATGCTTAAAACTAATTGCCGATGATTCAGTAATTCATTTTAAAATAAATTTTTGACTTTATTCAGAAAATAAGACCTAATATCTTCAGTCATTTTGCTTCTCAAGTGAATGTGTCTTCAATAAGAATGTTTAGACACTTGCACTAGAAAACAAGATTGAGGAAGGACATCGTTTTTTTTTTTGCCTGCAATGCATTGTGGGTACGTCTCCACCGAGGTGATCTCCGGACAGTCGTCTCCATGGCAACCACATCCCTTGCCCAGTTCGACCTGGCAGCTACAGAACCGAACCTCTGTGGAGACGTTGGAAACGTGGGAATCCGCAGATGCTTTTGTGGGTTTATGCAAATCTGAGCTCTGCTGTTTCTGTGCACACCCTTCCGGATGCCAGAGGCGAACAATATTAAAACATGATCTTTTGTGAATGTTGGGGAGTGCAATAGCAATAGGACCTGGACTTGTTGTGGACACTATGCAGGGAGGAAGTGGCATTGACTTCAAAACGAACACGAAGGTGTTTTGTTTCAGCTTCACAAAACTCGCTTTCCTCGCTAACGTCACCCAGAGACTATTAGTTCCTCTTGACTTTTCGTACAGACACTTCATGTAAATGCGTTTCTGTCTGACAAAGGAACATTTAAAGAACAAAACCAAGCGTAGATGAATATTCTCTAGTGCCGTTTTGTAATAAAAAGGTGTAAATCAAACAAAAACGTCAATATTTCACCCTAGATCAAAAGACAACATTACATTTTGCACGTTAATTCTGTTTTTGTACTATTATTATTATTTTTATCGTGACTGATTTCATGAAAATGAAGCACATTTTCCTCTCAATGCTTGGGTGTTTTTGTAATTCTCTTTTAAATAAATACCGTAATACACTGTAAAAAATTATATTGTTCGTTTATTAAT
Organism: Hybognathus amarus; assembly: GCA_030378365.1. Lineage (NCBI taxonomy): Eukaryota > Metazoa > Chordata > Actinopteri > Cypriniformes > Leuciscidae > Hybognathus > Hybognathus amarus. Next base: position 46,879 of record JAQIUQ010004951.1, on the reverse strand, counting down.
TTTAATTTTATTAAGTTATGTTTTTACATTGTTTACACTAAAAAAATGCTGGGTTGTTTTAACCCAATTTGGGTCAAATATGGACCCAGCATTGGTACATTTTTTAAATTACATATTTTTAACCCAATGTTTGAATTCGTCCATATTTGACCCAAAATTGGGTTAAAACAACCCAGCATTAAGCAATTTTCAAGTTATACAAGGCTCTACTCATTTTAAAGTCAGTTTAATGTCATTTAAGTTGAAATGACTTAAACGTCTAAGTTGATTTTACTTAAACGGCAGCAACTTCTTTTTACAGTGACAATATTTTATTTTCGTATGAGGCAGTATGACAAAACTACCATGATCTGTACAAATTACATAATATAAATACAGCATTACAGTAAAATAATTTGTTTTATTTTGTTGCATCACAATAATAATCAGGTTTCATCATTTATATATGTATGATTATTTGTTTGCACATTGATCATTTGTGGGAAATGTGTTGTAATTGTAATGAAAACATTTTTTCTCCATGCACAACTCTTGGTCCTAAATATAGACTTTGTTTTCTTTATGCAAAATATAATATCTTTATTTATGGTTGATTTTTGACCTCGACAGGTTATTTGTACATATGTCTGAGATGCTTTGACCTTGACTGATTTACCATCGGGTGAACTGGTGGTGTCTTCATTTAAAACTTGATTTGGGGTTTTGTTGTTTATTAAACACACACACACAATGAATTATGTATCGCATATCTGTTTATGAAGTCATTTTTTTAACAAGTAGAATTCAGATGACATAATTGTTGTACCTCTACATATTGTGGATTGTATGGGAGCTTGCAAAATAAGCGCACACTCATGATACATGTATGAACTGCGACCCCATTCACTGTGAACTCAACGTGATGTGGGATTCATGCCAATAATAATAAATGTATAATGATCAATATATATATATATATTTCATGTCAAGTTAGTTACTATGAACCATAACTGAATACATCTGTAAAACGTATATATGAATGTATTGTCATGCTTTAATGGACATACAGTATCCAACCAATGCATTTTACTGTAAAGCAATAACATGAGAAAAAATATATATATAAATGTGAAAAGAATTATTCCTGTACATTTGTCATATGAATATTTGAGAAAGGAATGTTTAAAATATGTCACAAATTAAACAATGCCATTTATACCTGTTTCATAGTTTTTGTGTTTTGAATGCAATGCGACTAATAATGGAGTGATTGTTCAGAATGCAACGTTAAGAGGGTTCATTGATACACTGATGGGTTATACTGGTTAATTACACTGTGGGTTAATTGATACACTGGTGGGTAATTGATAGGGTACTTCTTGACACACTTTGGGACTCTAAGTACCAAATTCAGCATTTATGTCACAAAGCTCAAATCATCTCAAACTGGTTTCTTGATCATAATGAGCCTCTGAACCACAAACGGCTCCACAGTCTCCATATCTCAGTCCAGTGGAGCAGCTTTGTCATGTGGAGGAACGAGAGATTCACATCATGGATGTTTCCAGCAACTTGAGTCTTTGACACAAAGAATTAAGTCAGTTATGAAGGCAAAAGCAACTAGCAAGTGTTCCTAATAAAGTGGCCGGTGAGTGTATATCTGTTTGAATATTATTTCTGTCATGACTTCTCTATCAGGAACTGTTTGGAACTGTTTAAGGGTTGCCATTTCTTTTGCTCACTGTGTTAATCCACTTTATAGCACAGTATAAGAGATCATCTTTGAAATGAGTTGAAATCCAACCTTAATCAAACTCACATGCCTGGTACTTTCTATCCTGATGACTGATCATCTGCTTCAGGTGTGTTTGATTAGGGTTGGAGCGATGTGTGTGTGGCCCTGCAGCAATTGAGCTTGAGACCACTGATGTAGACTCGCATGAGTCGGTTCTTTTAATGAATCATTCAAAAAGACGTTACCTACTTTCTCAACCTCTTCGCTTAGAATTAATTAGTTTCTTGCTAAAAAAATCCCACACTGTAAAATGTCTTCATAATGATTATCTTTCTTACAGATTGAGGTTTCTGTTGTTTAGGCCTACCTATTTATAATTCCCCCACTTTCTATTTGTGTTCTTTGTATTTCATATAGCGCAGTTTCTTTGCAAAAAAACAAAAACAAACAAACATCCTTGAAGAAGCTATAACTGACTTACTGACCGGCCATTTATCATTATACACTTTGCAAAGCATCAGATTCATGTACCTATGCATCACCTATTCATTAACTTTGTGTTAATTATTATGTTAAAGCAAATATATTAAAGTTGCCAAACCCAATGTAGGCTAATAGGCTAGGACATGGAAAATAAATGCCTTAATGATTGGATTCAATAGCCTGCAGATGGCAGACTAACACCACTGTTTGATTTCCAGAGATTTCGCAGTAACACATCATTGGATGTGGCCACAGATTAGGCCTATAATTGCACGTCTCACTGCTTTCACAGTAGATGCATAAAAACCCAAACTAAGTGGCATTTGTTATGAATAATGAAAACAGAGAAAACCTCCTGTGGCAGTTTAGCCCTGACTTGCTTTGATGATTCAGTCATGTAAGTGTTTTTGAGTCACTGTATGTGCATTAGTTATATGTGACAAAGAATAAATACAATGGAATCAAATCTAAGTTTAGTAACCAGTCTGTGCTTATAAAAGCCTTTGGCTATAAACCTTTTTTAAAATCTGAGCCACATCATCATCCGAGCCTTTAAAACTGACTGATGTCTGATTTAATGGAGTATTTGTGTGTGAGAGATATAAACCATCTGCAACGGCTAAACTCTCCCATTTTGCAGGTAAAACCTCTTATTAAGGGGGCAATTCACCACCTGTCAGTGCTGGAGCATTTGCTCCGTAATGACACCAGTTTGACTGGTAAAGCTGCGATTCTGCTCTCCCAGTCAAGCAGATGGCCTACAACCGTCTGTGAGGTTAACTCTGTCAGGCTTCTTCAGCATTGACCTGCCTTTTGCTGAATGACTGTAATTTTCATAACTGCATATACATTGCTTTTATTTTTATTATTTTTTTTATTAGCCTACTACATGGCTTATCTTTCTTTGTTAAGTTTTTACTTGCATAAAAATCACATTCAGGCAGACCTGATAGTACACTCTAAAAAATGCTGGGCTGTTTCAACCCAAATTTGGGTCAAATGTGGACAAATGTTAAAAATTTTATTAAAAAATGTACAGTTGAAAGTGAAAGGTTCAAATTTTAAATTACATCTTAAACCCAACATTTGGGTTTGTCCATATTTGACCCAAGTTTGGGTTGAAATAACCCAGCAATTTAGAGTGTATTTATTTACAAATATCCAGCCCGGTTCTCAACCCAATGCGTCATTTACTGACGCGTTTGACATTTCGTTCAACATCCGACGCACATGGCACCCTTCAGCGTCAATATAAGACGCAGATAGCCTATATGGGCTAGAAGGCGCCTCCTAGTGGTGTAACCTTAACACTACCCCAGACCTATATACCCATTACTGTGCGTGTTTGACACTAAAGGGTGCCATGTGCGTTGGATTTAGATGAAGCGTCACTATATGATGCCTTAGTAGGGCCCTATAAAATCCGTTTTATTTTTTCCCAAATTCCATTTTATTTTTTCCCAAATTCCGTTTTTTCCGTTTTAATTTTTGCAAATTCCGTTTTTTCCATTTAAATTTTTGGGAATTAATTTTTTTTACCCTTTACTGTTATTTTAGTTGTAAAAAGAGTGTGCTTTTTATTCCATGATCGCAGCAATTATAGGGCCCTACCTTAGGATGAGAATGTGTACTTGTTTGTTTTCATTATTTCATTTAATTATAAAATTTCTATCTGCAAACCATCACAAAAAGTTAATGATAATCAAAACCATGTGACCAATAATGGCATTGCAAGTTTGAATATGCAGAAGTACTGAAAGAGCATCCAATCAACAACCATAAGACAGACATTGACAGCATAATGAGTGTTAGAAGATAATGGTGGTCAGTCAGATGTCTTCAATCTGAGCTCCAAGACAAACTCCTCCACTTGATTCTGAGTAATGAGACTCACACTAGGGGTTTGGTGCTGATAAGCAGATCTCTTGGTCTCTTTCTCCCTAATGAGTACAGAACCGTCTAACAAGCAGGACTTTCATGTGCCTTTCATGTTTTTTTTTGTGGTTGTTAAGTCTTGTGACCCTATTTCCCAATAGAATTTCCATCCATTAGTTGAGACTTTGTTGAATTCAATCCATTAGTCCTGTCTCATTCTATTTCACTTTTAAAAAAACTTTTGCTGATAATTTACTCACCCCATATCATCCAAGATGTCCATGTCTTTCTTTCTTCAGTCGAAAAGAAATGAAGGTTTTTGATGAAAACATTCCAGGATTTTTCTCCATATAATGGACTTCAATGGGGACCAAACGGTTCAAGGTCCAAATGAGAGTTTCAGTGCAAACTGTTCAAAGGGCTTTAAATGATTCCAGACGATGAATAAGGGTCTTATCAAGCGAATGATCGCTCATTTAAAGAAATAAATAACAAAGTTTAAGTTTTATAAGCTCAAATGCTCGCCTTGCTCTGATCTGTGATGCGCGTGAGTGACTCTCCTGTTCATCATCAAAATGAACGAATCTTTTTCCATGTCAGTTCATTTATTTCGTTCGTTGAATGAACCAAATGACATGAAAAAAGATGCGTTAGAAAGATATATGTGTATACACACACACACACATACATATATATTTATATATGTTTGTATAATATTTAGCCTGTATGATTGTGTTGGGTCGCCAAACAAAGCATTTTCAACAAGAAATTACTAAATAGTATGCATGTTGATACTTTGTCTTCATTAGCACAATCTAATAAACTTTGTCCTTCTACGAGCAACAAAGCCACACAAGACACATTTCTATTCAATTAGAGTTTAAACGTACCTGTCATGGTAGACTTCCCAAATGAACCATTTGCAATTCTGGATTAGTTCCATAAGTTGCCTTGAAATATTGAAAATGGCAGAATTTCTCATCTCAAAAATGATCACAAAATTGCTTAACCTATGACTGCTGAAGTTCACAAATCACGACGGCGGATCCTGAGCGCTCTAATGGAAGCTTGTAGATGTTTCCTATGATGGAGTTCATGAGCATTAGTGTTGGAGGACGCCCAAGTCACACATTTACGGGCGAGCGTGTGACTGCAGCAGCTGCACCTTCATTTTCTGACATTATAAATCTGCCTCACTGTTATTAATGCAAAGTGCCTTTTTGATAATGTGCTGCATCATTGTATTAAAATCCATAACATACAGGAAACTGAGAAATATTGCCAGTAACCTGAAAGCCTGAACGCTTAAGGTTCCCGTACCTTTTAACAAATGAATTTCTGTGACTTTTACAGTCATTCATGATTACTGGATTATGATTTTAAAGGGGCTGTAGTATGCATAATTCACAAACCCTTGTTATATGGATCATTTTCTCAGACTATGATGACGGTCATCAACATCGGTAAATCCTGCAGCAAAGTTTTTCATATTTTCACTTAAAAAATTTGTTTTATGTAGGCCTACATATATAACACTATACAAAGTGACCAAGCTGCTGTGAGTGTTTCTAATACAGCGGCTGTGAAAGTGACAGTAAAGTTGACATATTTCTGCCTTTATCTTTTTCCTCTTTTTGAAATTGTGAAAATGTAATTGTTGAGTATTTTTTTTGCTATTTGAGCAAATGTTGAACATTAAAATATAAATTTAATGTAGTCTCTCATTCACCGCTATAGAAGTTTACCAACTAATATGACACTTCCGCTTCCTAGAGACCCCGAAATGTCCATAGGGTCCATAGTGAGCCGAGATGTTACAAATCAGGTATGCCTACCACTTTATTATATAAGTCGTTTGAACTACATAATAACAACCATTAGATTGTGAAATTAAACATTTCTCGTTCCGAGTGTTGTTACGTTTTTTTCACCATCTAAGCCTATTTCAACATCTAAGCCATTTTCGACATAGCCTAATTATGACATGTGTAATTAAAAATAAATATAAATGCCTTATTGCTTAATAATAATTAAAAATGTCACAAAACATATCTAAAATAATGCAATTTATTTCACTTTAACTATATAAATAATCAGGATACAAATAAAAGATTATTAAATTAATTAAAGTTTGATTGATTACATTAAGAATCGTGAGAACAGCTTTAGATCAGGCATGTACTGGGATCCCTATCCTAAGCACTGCAGCTTTAACAACAAGCGCGCGCTTTTACAACAAATTTAACTAAATGAAAAATAAAACCGTGCACGCCGCTACGCTAAATGGGACCTTGAGCACCGGACGCGTGCGCACCGACCAGCAGTGCCCGTCATTTCCTAGCAAACACCGTCCACGCTGCTAAGAGCAACTTTATATGTGTTGTGCACTTTCCTCTCAATGACAAGATAAACACACAACAACGACAGCTGTGATCATGTGGATCTTTCTTTCAACACCATATCGACTGATGAGGTAGGCTAATTACAATTACACTGTTACACATTCACGTGATTTTCCCGCCGGAACAACCCCCTCAGTCCTGACCGAGTGGCAAAACATCTTGCTGTCGCTGACTGGATTTAATAGCGGAAACTGCGAAAATGCGACTAAAACGAACAGTTTTATCAATTTAAATTGAATGTTGGACTCAATATAGTGTTCCTTACAACTTACTAAAGATTCGTGATCCATGGATATTATTATGCAGCCAGGAATCGTGTTGCCTGACATTTATATTTTGCCTGATTTCGACACCGGGGAAATAAAAGCAATATAGACCTAAACACAGGGGCGTTTCTAGGTTTCAAAAACATCAGGGGCTGAACCCAAACATCAGGGGCTGGGTTATGGTAATTATTAGATAACATGTTTCGATACAGAGAATAATGTATATCGCATGCCTATATGCAGGGGGCAGACTGGATAAGACCCCCCCCCATCCCTGGTACTGTAACCAGACCATCCCAGATTACCACACAGTCACACACATTCAAAGGTGAGGTAGTTAGGGGGGTTCGGGGTATACTCCCCCGAGAAAATTTTGATTTCTCAGACCTACATGTGTGCATTTTAGGGTATTTGAAGGTCATATAAATTGGATAACAATAGCTTTAAAAGCATGTCAGTGGACAGTAGCCTAGCATAAATTATTTGTCAAGCAGATAACAGATTCTTAAATATGAGAATGAGGATAAATGTTGAAATAAATGATCCACACTTGGAAATGCTGAACACATTCGAGGACCATACAAGTCTAGCCTATATAATTATACATTTGATAAATATATATATATTTTTTACTTATGAATTAAGATTATAGTTTCTAGCGTAGAACATCTGTGTTAAATAGGAATAAATTGTAATAATGTTAATCAAGCTGACTAAATCATACGACTGTTAACAATGACGCAGCAGTTAACAATAAAAAGCTGTTAATTCTACATTTTAAGTGTATGTTTCATTAAAAAAGGCCGCAAAACAGCGATTAAAAGCCGTTTGGCTCGCGAGAAAGTTAATGTAGGATGTAGGAATTTCTAACATAAGATAGGATGAAGCAAGATGGGATTCCTAAAGTTAAAATCCTATCTTACTCTCTTTACGGCCCCTGATCTCACTCGTTATCTGAGGGGAATAACGTTAATTTAGCCTACACATCATGTTTCAATCGCCAAATCAGATGTAAATTGTTAGGCTACTTCATTTACGTTACATTCTGCACGAGAAACGGATTATGACTCACAAAATGGATTAAGTTAGCTATTGGCGAAATAGTAAGGTCCCACGTACTTTATTTATAACGGACATGTTCTGCATTAATACCACAGTGAGTAGCCTACAGGTCTAATTTAAGTTAGACCAGTGTTGCTGAAGAGCCTTCACCGAGACACCGACCTGAGCTAATGATGAGGAAACGGCGCCAGTAAGTTGATAACTCTTCTTGCCTCTCATCCGCCTCGTATCGTTCATGACTCCTTATTTTACTTTTTAAAAAGTGTCTAATGTCCATAGCATACTAAGTCAAAAACAACAATGACAGTCAAGCCCTAAAGCTGTAAGTTAACCGATGTCTCTCTCTCTCTCCTCCGGTGCGCACTCTATAAGCGTGCTGTAACCATAGTAACTTTGATACGCTTGTTAGCCTATGGTAATAACTAGCTAGTTAAACAAATAGGCCTACAGTGAAAGCCAGCCAGATGATGATCTATCTTCAGACTTTAAGGATAAAAAAACTGAATTCTTACCCACTGACTTTTTCCGAAAATCCCCAAAGTCTCGTTTGCTTCATTTTTCTTTAATCTTTTCTTTCCTGCTCGCTGACTGTCTCAGTTGTTAACTCGCGCTCTTGCGGTTGACTGTGCTAGCTCCTCCCCTACCTGCTGCTGCTGCATATTTAACAGAGAGGAAGAAACGGAGTAGCCCATAGGCTACCGACAGCAAAGAAATGTATTCTATAGGCTAGATTATTTTTAAGATCTATTTTTACAGGCTGTATGCATGCAAAGCCAAAGCGCAATGAAATAAAGCAACTTATGATTTCGGGCGTTTACATAGGCTATTGTTGTCCAGTTTCATATTTGCTCAGTGACAGTCATTACATTCGGGGCTTTACTCAAAACATTCGGGGCTGAAGCCCGGGAAAATCGGCTGGCGACGCCCCTGCCTAAACATAAAGCAAATTTGCTTGTGAACGCTTTTATATAAATACAATATTGGTCTAAATACGGATGATCACTTATATCAGTGTTATATATAGCCTATATATCATCATATCGTCCAGCCAAAAAACTTTATAGTTTTTTTAGTCAGTGTTTATTAAAAAAACATCCAATAATGCAGAATATGGATTGATAAATATTTAATTGATGAGTTGTTTATATATATATATATATATATATATATATAAAACAATACGAAATAAAATGGGTATGGTTTTACAGCTAAATTCAGCATATTGACACAAAATGAAAACTGCAAATCCACCTTTCACTGACTGGAGTCCAGTTGTTTCTGTGAATTGCAGTGATCCATTTGCTCCTCTTTCTATCGCAGTCTGTAAAAATATACCTCTGATTTTTTGTCAAATCTAGTTGTACAGTCAATCGCAAAGCTCTTTCCCATTTTATATGTGTTGTGTTTGTTTTTCGCTGCATTCACGCTGAAAACATATACAGCCGCTCAGTCTTTTTGCCACTCACTGTGAGGAACTGCAGCACTCCGGCTGACGGTGACGTCACGCGCATTTTGCATAAAGCACCTTTATTTATGGAAACTTTTCACTGCATAAATGGTTCTTTATTGTGAAAAATCGTTCTTTTGGACTATTAAAATGTTCTTCACATAAATAAATAAATGCTTCTCTGTCACTGAAAGGAAGGAACCATTCGCGTAAATCCTTTTAATTTTCCCGGCAAAAACGTCCCACGTTCCTCACACAAGAGGGTCTTATCGACAACCTAAGTCGGGGAACATCTCGTTTTATTAGGTTCGTTACAAGCTTTTCACACATCGGCAATATCAAAAGCGATTTATACGTGAAAATTCTTGTTTATAGCCTTTAAAAATACCATATTATATAGTTTGCAATCAATTCTAACTTTCATTTTAAGAACATATTTGACTAAATGTCCTTACTTGGTTTAGTTACAACTTTATTAATCCCACAGGGGCAAGATTTTATATGCATATATTCATGATTCAATTTAACTGATTTTAATGAGCAAATTTTAAATTCCCTGATATTTTCTGGTTTTCTTTGCCAGTGGTAACCAATAAAATGTATATTTTCAAATTTAATAAAAGTTGAATCTTTTAAAACACACAATTTACAACCAATGTCATACCTCACATCATATGTTAATGGTTGAATCCTCTTAGACTCTTTTAAAGGGCTACCACTAATAGGCCTTAAATTTGAATATAACGTTGACACATAAATGTAGGCCTACTTATGATGCATCAAGAGTATTTTTAAAAGCAATGCATTATATATATATATATATATATATATATATATATATATATGTATATATATATATATATGGCCTCGGTCCAGTGTTGCCATCTTTCTATCTTTGTCACTTTTCTGAGCACTAAACACACATTTGAAGGCTTAGGGACCCTTTGACTGGTTTTAGAGTGAGCCTGAATCTTTAATGTTGTAAAGCAAATCTAAGCGTGCCTGCGGGGTGCTGACATCTGAACGTGGTTTATTGATGTGTTTCGAATGAAAGATAATGTTCCTTTATTTCTTTTCTCTTCATCCAATGTGAATGATAACACGTGCGTCTCAGTATTGTGCACAAAAATCAGTTTCACTTCATTTGAATTTACTATAGCAGATTCTTAATATTTGCATGCTCAGATAGGCTATATTAATTCTAATTATCACTTTTTGCATTTTACAGTAGCCTATGTGCTTAAATATTGGTAAACACCCACACTACTGAATTATAGATCAGAGTGTAATGCTGAAGGTTAAGGCTGAATCTTTAAAATGTATTAAAGAAAACAACATAAAAAATATTTTTGGATATGTAGCTGTGGGCATTGCATCCACATCTCACAGATACACAGTATATTTTCATGTTTGGGAGTCAAATCGAGGCTTTTGAAATATAATATTACAGCATATTCATCATGTTGTCAGCTGTTAATTGCACTTATTGTGTTCCGACCATGGATTTTATTTTTCCTATTAGATTTTCTGTCATCCGATAACAAACAACATTTTCTTTTCATATTGGAACTCACTTTCTCCTTTAATTTAATCCTACTTATTTTAACATATATTACATTTACTTGCAATTTATGAGTGAAAATAGTTTCAAAGTAAATCCTACACCAAATTATTTTCAGTGTTGAAACTCATTCTTGTATCTTAGAGTACAGTCGTATTAATAACACTATCTTGTCAACTTCAATAATTGATGAACACATCTATAAAAAATCGCAATTAGATAATGCATGAATTCCACTGCGGTACAGAAATGCCATAAGGAGACATTAATATTTTCTCATTTTTCAGTACTATCTGAACCATGGCATATAACTTAACAGATGCAGCAAGCATGCATGTGTGTGGCACGTATATAACTTATACTATTTATGAAGTGTTCTGTGTTGCACATCCTGACCCCCTTGAAACTATATTTAATTTTTACTTGTGCATGTAAATGCTTTTTGACTATTAATGAACAGTGCAATTTGTTTCTTCTGTTGGTGCATGAATATACCTTAACATGAAATAATGCGTATTGCATAACATGTTTTATTCTAAATACTGTTAATGTGAAGTAAATGATATGTCGCCATATGAGTCATTCAAGCTGTCAGATGGTGGGTGGACGCTAAATGAGAGAAACTCTCAAAAAGCACAATACACAGCGGAGTGAGTCAATGCCACATCGAGAACGCCCACCATATGCAGGTGGCAATAAATGAATGTTGTTGAAATGGAATACATCAGGTTGCTACATATGCTGAATAAATCTGACGTGGATAGTAAATGGTTTTCGCATTCGCACTGCATACTGAGAAAAAGGCCTTAGTGTTTTAGGAATCAGTTTCACGCTGTGTGACTCTAGTAAGGTGAGTCCCCGCTGATGGGGCCATGTGTAATTTATTTCATTTTCCCAGATGCCATTTACCCTCCCATCCGCTTCCGAAGACACGGTGTGTTTACTCAAACATTAGAGGAACTGATTTAAACAAGGGCTGAATAGAAATGCTGTGACTGTCTGTTCGTGTGCTCTTGTTTTTCAGAACAAATAAGCATTCTTAAATCAAGAGACATTTGCTTGAAAAGCAAAATGACTTAAGATATCTTGTTTTATGAAAAAAATCTATCAAAATGCTTAAAAGTAGAAAAAAATACGTCAGTGGGGTCATATCAGGAAAAAAAGGGAAAACAAGATGATTTTTTTGGCTGATATTTTTTCTTGTTTTAAGCAAAAACACTTTGTTTTAAAAAAAAACACTTTATTTAACATATTAAGTTTTACGAGTCTTTTTGCTTCTTTATGTATCTATGATTTAAGAATGTTTAGATATTTGTACTGGAAACAAGACAAAAATACTAAGAAATCACTTTTTGCACTTTTTTAGCATAAAAACTAGAGCTGTCAAATGATTAATCGCATTAATCGCATTCCAAAAATAAAAGTGTGTGTATACATGATATATGTGGGTGCACTGTGTGTAATTATTTTGTATATAAAATACACACACATGCTTGTATATATTTAAAAAATATTTTCATGTATATACTGTATCTAGATTTATAATTTATAAAAATAAATTACACTGTAAAAACGAATATGCTTTATCTAATCAATAAATTGTGGCAACATATTACAAGCAATATTATTAATTGTAATTGTACAAATAAAAATTAATTAGAATATTAATTTGATTAACTATTACTCAATTCTAATTTCTTTAATTTAATTAATAATATTGCTTGTAATCTGTTGCCACAATTTTATTGATTAGATAAAGCATTATATTTTTACAGTGTATAAATCTAGATATATAAATATTTTATATATAAACAATATTTTTTCTTATTTATACATGCATGTGTGTTGTATTTATATAATATATAAATACACACACATGCATGTATAAATAAGAAAAATATTGTTTTATATAAATACACTATATAAATATAATATTTATATAAATACATTGTTTTATATAAATACACACACATGCATGTATAAATAAGAAAAAATATTGTTTATACATAAAATATTTATATATCTAGATTTATAATTTATTTTTATAAATTATAAATCTAGAGACAGTATATACATGAAAATATTTCTTAAATATATACAAGCATGTGTGTGTATTTATATTTATATATATATATATATATATATATTACATAATTATACACAGTGCACCCCCATATATATTATGTAAACACAAACTTTTATTTTGGATGCGATTAATCGTTTGACAGCCCTAATAAAAACCCTTCAAGCAATAGCAAAAACTTTTTTTATTATAATTTTTTTTATTAAACGGCTAAGTCCTCAAACAAAAATGTAAAAAAAAGTACACAAGTGGTATATACATATAATAATAATAACAACAATAATAATCCATATAACAATCAACTGGATGTGCATTCGCTTATTTCTAAGAAATTCCATATACTCATCAGATACAAATTTCTTACTTTCTTATTAATCTAATTTCCGTAATATCATCAACACATCATAAAACACGAGCGCAAACACATACTGCAGGCATGTAGGACTACTCCTCAACATTTGGTCATAATATCAACCTCATCAGTCTAGTTCCTTCAATAATAAACTCATTACACTTTAGTTCCACCATTCTGTACTTGCAAGAAAGGGAAATTTCAGTCAGACACAAAAAAAGTGGATGTGGGAACAAGAGTTTGGTCTCAAATGGGAAAAGCATTTTGCACCACAGTCACTCCCCTACTGTGCAGAAAGAAAACAGCAGTTCTTCATTGCTAACTGTGGAGAAGATGGAGGAACAAATTATAAGACACTGAATGTTTTCCGTTGAACAACACCGCTCAAAATTGGCTGATTTACCTCCGTCAAGAACAAGACGGAGCACCTTATGCTGAAATGTTGTATCAAAGTACTTCAAAACAGTTCACCGGTTCATCATATCTGTTAGTTTGGATGCTCTTTGTTGGCTCCAAGTACAATTGCATCAAACCAAAGACTTTTGGTTCCTTGGTCATGTATCCATAATATCCCGTGCTGGAGTGGGTTCATGTGGGAGGCTCGTTGCATTCGGAAGAGCTTGTCCATGTCCCACCGAGTTCTGCTGGACTTCCATGGAATTCCAGTTGCGTTCTCTCGATTCGGGAATTCTCGTGACTGTTTCCGGTATTCGAGGAAGGTGCACGCCTTGGTCGCGATGGCTACCACGTTCTTCCCGACGAAGATGGTGGAGACCCGGCTGTCCTGGAAGAGCACCATGTTGACGCCACGTATGAGGATGGTGACGATGTTGATGGTGACCAGACTGAGAAGAGGATAGAGCATCATCTTCTGGGGAGACACGTGGTCACCCTGCACGCTGACCTCACTCAAAGACACGCAGGGAAGAATCAGAAGCAAAATGTAGCAGTAGAAGAACATCAAACCTTCAGCCCAAATAGGCAAACCCGTCCGCTGTGGCTCCCAAAGGTTTGCCTGCATATCCAGCAGATCCAGCAAGTCCAAAGCCACCCAGAAGAGCCGACCCCTCATGTCCTCCTTTCTCCTAAAGGTGCGGAGTATTCCCATGCTGTCCAGAGCCACCAGAACCAGGTATAGGCCTGGCACACAAATAGACAGCAATAAAGTTAAAGCCTTCCGGGCGACAGTCTCCAGACTCTTACGATCAGCCTTGCAGTTCTGGAAGATAAAGTAAAGCTTGATCTCCAACACAAATATATAGAGGAACCACAGGATCATGGCGTATCCTCGCCGAGCCGTCCGCACTTCTGCTCCAACCCAAACCGCCACATAGCGGAGGACGATAAGAAAGCAGACGTCCCCGACCAGGACAATAATGCAGACGCCGATCTTCCGTGGGCCCTGGTTCTGCTCCACTAGGTAGGCGTCCATGAAGGCCATGCTGGTCATGATCACAAAGGTGGTAAGACACACATGCCGCTTGTCTGGTGGTGGCAACACCATGCTGAGAGCCACCACCACATGCACTCACTCACAGCAATGTCGTCCGCTTAGTTGCACTTGGGTTCTACGGATTCACGATGTTGCAGGTCAAGCTTTGCTGGGCTTGTTGGAGCGGCTGCTTTTTCATCAAGGCAATTGCGATTCCAATCTTCTGGATCTTGACCCAGGAACAAAGTGAAAAGAAGTTATTCTACCAAAAACCGACAGCTTGACTCCGTTTGAAAGGGTCGTATTGATTGTAGATCTGAAGAAGCAGTGAATGATGCAGAGTTATAAAAAAAGTACTTGCTTTGCAATTGAAATGCAACTCTTAAAAAAAGACTGATTCAAGCTTCGCTGCTTTATCATCGCAGTTTGGTGAACTTTGAATTTGCATTTCCAATATTTCGTAAACTTGACCCAGGGACAAAGTGAAAATAACTTAATCTACAAAAAGCCAATGGCTCCGGACTGAGTTTGATTCACACTGCTTTGCAAGGGTCGTATTGATTGTAAATCTGAAGACGCAGTATTAAATGATACAAAGAAGGTCCAAAGCAGGATTACTTTGCAATGGAAATGCGACTCTTAAAGACCGAAGAGACCTGGTTTCACAATCTTGGTCTTGGCAGATGATTAGTCTCTGACACACTAAACTGAAGAGAAATCTGCCCATTAATCAGCAGGGTTGTATTTATCCCTGTTAGACCGCATGCCTGCCCGACTCTCAGCATTCTCAATGAGACGCCATAACTTTCCTCTTTTACGGTCATGCGATTGGAAGGTGATGTGAGGATACATGGGCTTTCCCGGAAGCTTTGGATGCATTTGCTGGATTGTGAGTTGGTCGTATTTCTTGTGACATGAAGGGAACTTTGAGAAAATGGAGCTTAGGAACCGAATGTTCAGACTGTAGACACTCAGCAATTACCGAGTCAGAGTTATTCAGGCTAAGTACAGTTGTGGTAGGTCGTTTTTCTAGTAACGGCAAGGTAACTTTGAGAAAATGGAGCCTAGGAATCCGAATGTTCAGACTGTAGATATTCAGCAATTACAGAGCAACATTTGTTTTTTCTGTCTGCCAATGTAGAACTGCTCAGCAGTAGAAGATTGACTCTTGAGGGCTGGTGGTCTTTATCCATAGATCATTCAGACACGGGGTCAGTGGCTCCAGGGGCTCCACATCTGTCTATGGCTCCCCCTGGGGAATCTCTTTTACTGGGCTTCAGTTTCATCCTCGCCTTCTCTTCTGACACAACCTAGAAAGAGAGAGAGGAAGAAGAAGAGCTGTCAGCACAAAGTGGATAATAAATCACGGATTACTGCGAGGAGCCAACAGCAAATCCGGTCCGGCCATAGTGTCAGCATCATTTAAAGACATGTGATAACAGCATTGTGTGTATTTGGCCAGTTAATTATTTGCACTTTTTATTAATACAAGGGAATGCTCATGAAACTCTACAATCCAATCCGTGAAAATATTCCAGCTTTGATTTGATGTCAAATACAAACCTTTTTTTCTCCATAGATAAAAACCTGTATAATTCTAAACCTCAAAAACGTTGGTCTTTTAGTTAATACTACATGAATTTAATTTGTTTTATGTGTACATGACATGTCTTTGATCTTTGATACTTATCTAATCGCAGATGAATATTTCATTGCTCAAAACTGCTCTTTCATCTTTTAGCAGACATAACTGGGTTCTCAGTAATGTTTCTTTTAAGGAGCGACGATGTCTCTGATGTTTAATTTCTTAGAAGGATGAAAGAAAATACTGTAGATGCAGAGAAGTCAATAGCTAAATACAATAAGAGTAAAGCTCAGATCATTTGATATTGGAAGAATTTGCTGAGAAATTGAGTTCATTTTTGATTGTAAACTTTGGTGTATTGGCCAAAAATGTTATACTTTTTAAAACCTTGTTGAAACTAGATTACTGGGGTTTTTTTCTATTAAGATCACATTTGTGATTTTCTTTTCTCTTCATTATGCTTCTTCTCTCTTCAATATCCCAAACCATGTGTACAGTTAGTGTTACTACAGTAAATCCATGGTAAACGTTGGTGATTTGTGAATTGAAAAGTATTCTGTATCGTTGTTGCGCAATGATCTTCCTGTTATTGAGAATGTCAGCGCTGGTGTCATCTGACTTTAAACTGAGTCTAAAGGCGTTTTCACACCTGAAAGTCCGCACCAAGGTCCACAACAAAGTTCACGTTTTGATACATTTTATTCTTTCAGAAAATTTTGGTTTGGTTTCTAAAGAACTTTACGCGACATGCTTGCATCCTGTCGCCATCATCTAGCCTGGCTAACGCCAGACCACGCATTATTGAGAATGAGACGTGGTCTGGAAACCACATGTTCATTTTCTTGTATTTGAGGCGTGGTTTACAAATGCCCAGAGCCGTATTATTGGTTGCTACGAATGTCTATCAAATGCACCTGTACGTCAGCTGATAGCCAATCAGGTCAATGATACTAGATGACGTATGTAGAGCGACAGAAAATTAGACAATGAAGACGACGATGGGTCAGAGATTTAGGAGATTTATGTATACAGAAAACGTGTTTCTCAATGTCAAGGATACTTCCTTGGCAGGTCGGGTCCTTCCAAGTCATTTCCTTCAGAGGCTAGACGAGGCTCCTCTTTAGCATTCGGAGAACACGTAAATGGAACAGGCTAGCAAATGCATCATTGTGTCATTACATCAGAGAAAGGTTTGCTTTCGGCGCTGCAAAAATGGTAGTGCTACTGGTTTGGTTGCTGAATCGCACTGTTTAAACACACTTGACAGTCCTTATTTTGTCTTATCAGCCCTCATAGAAATAAATAATTAAAAGTAAGGGAAAATGTATAACGAGACGGTTGTTATAGCGAATACAACCCCGCGAACTCTAACGCGAAGCGGAGGGGTCTTGAATCAGCCTGAAGGGGTTGTATTCGCTGTAACAACCGCCTCGCTATACATTTTCCCACTTATAACATGGCTACCTACCAAATAAATCAATAATTTGACACAAAATATTGATTTAAAAAGGAGTTTATTAATTTAAAAACGATTATATTACTGGAGTGAACAACTGCGTCCATACAGTAGCAACACGATCTAGCTGTTAAAACACATGAAATGGTAAAATAGTGTGATCAACAAAAAAGGCTAACGTTATATGAAGTAAAAATTAAAAAAGTGAATCACCAGTAAAAAGTAACAGCTTTAAATCCCCTCTCTGCAAATCAGTGGAGTCGATATGTTTAATGTCAAACATTAGGATGTATCAAAAGGTAACTTCGCGTCCGCTGCCATGATGGGTCCATGGATATAAACAAACTGCTTCGGTGTGTCGCATATACATCGTCATTGTCTTGCTGCTCCCTCCCCTTTCAGTGATTGGTTCCCTTTCTCAGGCGAAAATTTGGTTAATTGTGTCCAGGCTGCCTATCAGTGAGAATAAAATCATGCTGTGGCAAGGCAGCATGGGGAAACCCTGGCTAGTCATCATCTATGTGGGCTGCATCTTGATATTAATTAGTTTAGTAAATGGGCGTGCGTCTGACATTAGCGTGTTGTCAATTCGGCTTGTAACTTTGACAACATGAACGAACTGACTCATATCGTTGCAACTATATTGTTATTTTTATGGCATAATTACTAGGTCTGTCAATATTCCTCTATAATACTATTCGAATTCCATTCCATATTTTATGTAATATTCGAATAATATCGTAATGTTAAATGCTCAAATTCATCCTATTATTAATATTTACGACATTAAACATTCTTATGGATCGCTGAATGCCACTATAGCCTGTGGTTGTTGTTACACGTCTCTCCAGTAGAGGGACATCTAACATTACTACAATAAACATTTACGATCGCTTTCTTATTAACAATAAAAAAGCGGAACAAACGCGTGTCCATCGATATTAACTACCAGCTATACAGCGTGCTAACCTCTGAAAATATGCCTACAGCTTGGATAATGTGCACAATTGTGTTACGATTAAAAAACTTTATTGTTCATTAGACGAAACAAAAGCATTTCATTTTCAAATGCGTGAAACCGTGAGAAATATTGCATATATAGATATTTAAAAAAATATATATAAAAGCAATATTCGAATAGTAACTTTAGCATTCGAATAGTATTGTTTTTTTAAACATTCGAATTTCGGAATCTGTTCCACCAGGTTTCACACCTGTAATTTCAGCCCGTTCTCATCTCCAAGGCGTCATATAGTGACGCTTTTGCCAATGCGTATACATCCAACACACATGGCACCGTTTAGTGTCAATATGAGACGCAGATATATATGGGTCAGAAGGTGCTTCCTAGTGGTGTAACCCTAACACTACCTCAGACCTAAACCTACCCAGAATTCCGAAGCGTGTTATATTGACGTTAAAGGGTGCCATGTGCGTTGCATGTATACGCATTGTCAAAAACGTCACTATATGACGCCCTAGGGCGAGAATGCGTCGGTAATTTTGATTCGGACCAAACAAGGTAGGTGTGAAAAGGCCCTAAATCACAGAGACATTTGAGGTTTGTGGACCTTTTGCACCAAATATCAGTTATTAAATGATTTTGGTGAATCTAGTGCTGTCACCTTGTGTTGACAGTGTGAAACTGCAAATATAGGCCTAATGTATTTTAATAGACAAGCTTCGGTCTTTGTACACCCCTCGCTCTCAGTCTCAGATAATGTTTCTTTTTCAAGGCCGATGTTAAAACAAATATGTATAGTCTGTCGAGCCATGAATGATGTAATTTCTAATCGTGAGTTTGATGGATTTATGCAGGTCAATAAACGTCCATCATTAATAATTCAAGCTGGGAGATTGTGGAACTGTGTTTGGAAATCCATTTAGACTGACCTGTTTAATATTCACACACAGATCCACTGGCGTTTTTCTGATAGCCAAGGTCACAGGAGTGCTAATCAACTCACTGGGCTGACATTTCACAAAAATAACGCACAAATAATGAAAACGTGACAACATGCAGCTAGACAAATCTCATTCCAGATTAAAATGTCATTCTGAAAAAAAACCTACAACAAAAAACAGTTGAACTAAAACCAGGTAATTGGAGTGTGTTTTTAATGCAGACCATCAGGAGGTGAGTTAAGCTTTCTGTCATGTCCAACACAATCTTATTAGCATTTGGCAGAGAACACAGATAGCAGACATAGATCTCATTTCTATGCTTGTCAGCTCAGAACGGGGGCAGATTTAAATCAATGTAATAGTCCTCAGAATGATGCATTACTGATGCTGTATCTGGATGATACGTCACTTGAATAAGAAAACACTGAAAGCACTGTACTTTTTCAGTATCTGCTTTGTTACTTTGGAGAAATATTATTATTAGGCCTGTCGCGATAATCGATTAGTCTTCTGATCACGGTTATTCGATCTAATCGCAATAATTTGAGAGAACCACAATAATGGTGAAGTTTAAATTTCAATCACAGTAAATAGATAGACAGTGAAAAGACTTCATACAAAATAAAGGTTTGTGGGTTTAATGAGACTGCATATTATATTAGGTTTTATATTATAATATTATATGATTTACTTTAATATAGGGCTGTGCAAAAGTTAATTGTGATTAATCGCATCGAAAATAAAAGTCTGTGCTTACATAATATATTTGTGTGTGCTGTATATAATTATTTTGTATATATAAATACCTATGCATGTATATATTTAAGAATTATTTGCGCTTAAATTCTGTATATACATATATATATATATATATATATATATATAGTGTATATATATATACATACATATATATATATATATATATATATATATATATATATGTGTGTGTGTGTGTGTGTATATATATATATGTGTATATATATATATATGTGAGTGTGTGTGTGTGTGTGATATATATATATATATATATATATATATATATATATATATATATATATATGTATATATATATGAAGGAGTTCAGATGCAAAAGCCTCTAAATGCCATTTGAAATTTTCTTCTAAAATGACAATTTTTATCAAGGTTGTATATTTAAATTCAGTAATTTCACTTAAATGGCAATTAATAAGTAATCTTCATTGTCATTTAAGTGAAATTACTGAACTTAAATATACAAGCTTGATAAAAATTGTCATTTTAGAAGAAAATTTCAAATGGCACTTAGAGGCTTTTGCATCTGAACTCTTCATATATATATAAATGCATATAAAATAGTATATGAATAACACATTTTCTTAAATATATACATGCATGTGTGTGTATTTCTATATACAAAATAATTATATACAGCACACACAAATATATTATGTAAACACTGACTTTTATTTTGGATTTCGCAATAAATTTTTGCACAGCCCTACTTTAATGCTTTAAAAAAATAATATAATTTCACTGCATTCAAGTAAATCATGTGGGCCTATTCATATTATAATTTGTATAATTATATTATATGTGATTCCATGTAAAAAATAACATTATTACACTGTAAGTGACATGAACAAAACAGAACCAAATTGTTATTTAATGCAATTATTGCAATCATGATTGACAGGCCTAGTAAGCATACTGTCATTTTTAATATTTGTTAATTAATTTCAGTAAAGCAAATACTACTTAGTTGTATAAAGTGCTAATTCACATTTCAGTTAGATTTTATATATCAAATTTGAACTTTTAAATGTACTTAATCACAATATAAATAGGGCTTAATTTATTTTTGTGAAAAATATAATTTAATATTTTTTATTTAAATGTTTTGGTCAGACATGTGACACTCATCCCAATTGAAATACAGATGTAAATTAATTCATAAAATAAACCTTAAAGGCTGAAAAGTTACTCTGTGTAAAAGACTCTTATGGAAAGAAAATCCCCAAATCTCTTAAACATGTTAGTTACTTCTTCAAGACACCATGGTGAGCAGATGGAGTTATTTCAACCCAAATTTGGGTCAAATATGGTACAAACCCAAATGTTGGTTTAAAAATGTAATTAAAAAATGTACAGTTGAAAGTGAAAATTTTAAATTACATTTTTAACTCAATTGGTTTTGTCCATCCATATTTTACCCAATTTGGAGTTAAAACAACCCAACATTGTTTGGAGTGTAAGAAAAGACCCCAGTAATCTCACAAACGCCTTCTCTAGAGTTTCAGGTGTTTTTTAACCATTTCTCATTAAACGATACACAACAAATCAACAATACTCATGTTTGCTTTTAATTAGGCAAAAGAATTTAAAAAGAAACATCTGTGAAAAAGTTGATGCCAAAGCCCTTGCAGATGGATGTAACAAACCAGACAAATGTTCAAACTTTTCTGCTTAAAATCTTAATGTCTCTTTCAATATAACTTTGAGCAGATTATATTGAGCACAGCTGTTCTCAGACACAAACTGATTCACTGAAGAAATCTTTAATGTTGCCTGAATTAAAACAATGAATTATGAAAGACATCCTCTTTCAAGGCCCTAATGCATAATGAAAAAGTCTGCAATACTCATTATGTAATTCAAAAGAAATGCATTTTGTCAGTTGTCCTTTTCTACAGCCTATCGAGTGCTGAAAAATGACACAAAATCTTTGGATTAATCGATCAGTTTAAATCTTAAAATCACCAGTGCCAATTCATTTCATAGAGGTTTTTATCAGTCCACCAGCAAACATAATCATGTGTACAAGCTTCTGAGGAAGAGCCAAGGTTTGTGAGGTTCACAGCATCAAACATTTGGAAGATATCCAGGAGTTTCATTGGAGACACTTGCTATCAAGAAAACAAGATATTCATGAGCAGAACTGAATATTAGAGATAACAGGGCCGACCTCCGGTGTGTGAAACGCAACATGAATTCATGAAAATACATGGACTACACCTGTGCAAAACTGTTGTGGCTTATTGACAAGTTTACACTATATTTCGTCACTGTATTATTCTTAAAGGGGCCTCCACTGTTTTTTCATAGTAGTGTAACTCGTTTGAGTAGTGTAACTCGACCACAACCTGATAAATATCTTGAAATATACAACATCTGGACAATGTCTTGAGGTCTGGTAACTGTAGTATAAGTGTAATAATTGACTCTGTTCCATTGAATTATTAGAAAATGATGAACATCGAGCTTGTGCATTATATTCTAATGATTCAACAGACTGTCGTCAATTATTCATTACTTACAGTATGCCGTTATAATGTATTTTTGTGGTCTGAATCATTTGTCATGGAGCGAGAACCGCAGCGCCAGCAGTTTCCGAACAGCAACCTCGGTATAGTCTTAAGAGTTGTGTTTAGCAGGGAAGAGGAGAGGTGAGAGCTCAGTTACAGCATTGGTTTATTAAAGAAATGCAAAGAAAGATAATATTACACACAGGGGAACCAGGGGCCTATACCATGAAGCTGCTTTAGGTGGCTAGCCAGCTATGTTTCAGTTTAGTTTGCGCAAACCCTGGGTTTTATGCACCAAGAAAGTGGTTTGGCTTTTAGCAGCGTTCATCGCCATAGTAACTAACTCTCCACGGCTAATTTGGTCCGGGGCAGGTGTTCCAGGTAAACCGAACTTGGACCAATCAGCTGTGAGCACATGTCTGACGCGATAAAGTCACTCCAAATTAAAGCTCACTACATAGCAAATGATTTTTAAAGACAAAATCATCTGGCTTTTAGTAATGCTTATTTAGAATAATAAATTTGTATTATTTAGAAATTATTTATGTAATTATTATACCCTAAAACCGTATTCTGGACAAATGTGGGCAAAATAGTTTTGATTTATTTAAAAAAAATACTTCCCTTGATCTGAGCGGTACAAGACTTGGCTATCCTAAGTTTGCCTCCTGAACACACACAGTTTTTCTGACTCAATTCTACAATGTTAAGTGGGTGAAACAAAAAACCCTCCTTAATCTTGTATTTGGGTCAAAAATGGGCACCCATTGAAATGAATGGGAAAAACTGTAATTTAGAGCATTTTAAAATAAGCCAAAATAAGACACCAGGTGACAGCAAAGTCACTTCATCTTTAGGTTTTAGCTCTAAGAACTTATTGGAATGATATTTTAATGTAGTAAAAATGATTTTTTAAATAAAACATAAAAATAAGCATAATTTACATAGAAATATGGTACTTTTTGAAGTAAATAAATTCAAAAATACCCCCAAAATAAAAAAAAACATAAATGGATAGACAAAACTTTATCGAAGACAGTGATATAACATTTATAATAAATAAAAATTAGGATCATACCTGAGTCCTCTGTGCCACAATTACAGGATTAAGGGCTATAAAGTGAATACAGTTTGAGGGCTACACAATCTCACATGTACAATTTCAGTTTGTGCGTATTATATGGCAAAAAGTGAAAATGCGTACCATATACATGGAAAAACTGTTTTGGGCATATAAATGCCACGAGAAATGACATTCGTGCTATAGATACGAACTTTCATGAGATTTCAGGATTCTTTGATGAATAGAAAGTTCAAAAGAACAGCTTTTATCTGAAATGGAAAGCTTTTGTTACATTAAACACTACCCTTTAAAAAGTTTGGGGTCAGTAAGAATTTGTATTTTATTTTTGGGGGAAATAAATAAGAAATCAATACTTCTATTCATCAAGGATGAGTTACATTGATCAAAAGTTACAGTAAAGACATTTATAATGTTAGAAAAGATTCTAATTAAATAAATGCTGTTCTTTGAACTTTCTATTCATCAAAGAATCCTGAAATAAAAATGTAAAAAACTGTTTTCTACATGGATAATAATCATACATGTTTTTGGAGCATAAAATCATCATATTAGAGTGACTTGTGAAGGATCATGTGACACTGAAGACTGGAGTAATGAGGCTGAAAATTCAGAGGAATAAATTACATTTTAATATATATATATTAACATAAAAAAAGTCATTTTAAATTGTCATAATATTTCACAATATTACTGTGTTTTTTGTGTATTTTTTATCAAAAATTGCAGCCTTGGTGAGCAGAAGAGACTTCTTTTAAAAACATAAAAAATCGTACCGATCTTAAACTTTTGACCAGTAGTGTAAATGGATACAAACACTAGTTAGTTCAACGATATACATTTTTGCCCAGAATAAACCGCATTGTGTAGCAGATTGCATGTCCATAATAAATAATCTGGCTGCTAGAGATGAATCAAACTCACCAAAAAGTAATCAATCACACTATTAAGAAGCATGCCCAGCTTGTAATCACATGGCACCGATGCCATCATTGAAGTATTAATCATTAACAAAGTCTACAGCATGCATCTGAGTCTTAGTTTTGTCAAGCAAGTAGACTGTGCTGTCTCAATTATGTTAACATGTCTTCCAGATGCTACACTTCTGTTGGCATAGCAGATGTCCCCTGACATCCCTTTTTATAATCCTCTTTCTCTGACTTTTCGTGCTGACAGAACACGATGTGCATGGTGGATGTCTGTTTTACAAGCTATTATCAACAATAAACTCAATAACATGGACGTTGTCTTACTTCATTATGAAGTAAAACCATGACATGTTAAATATTAATTAGAAAACATTTTTTTTTCAGCCCTTGAAGATGTCTTAGATGTGCGTTTTGTGCTAGTCAGTCTGTTGCACTTAGCTAAATGTATGCCAGCTGTTTACCCGAGGGACGGTTATATTATTCCCCCAGCAAAACAAATATTAATATTTAAAATGTATATTAATTCACATGCATTAGCAAGGTCATGAAAATGCTGGTACACTAGGTTGCTCTCATTTAGCTCTGTGTAATTATTACATGGCTTACTCTTATTCGATCATCTAAAGAAACTAGAGGAGTTGGGCCATGAAATTAAATGGACAAAAAAATAATAAAACTCTCACTGCTGGGCATTCATACTGAGATGTTATTAAAATCATGTGAAGTCACTTCTCAACATTGACCTGAAGTCATTTCAAAAGGAGGCTAATTCAGATAATTGGGTTCTCAAGTCTCACGCAATGGCGCGTGAGACACACGCAATTCAACCACTTCACAATGCCAACCAAGTTGTCCTGCAAGCTTTATGTATAACGTTTAAACAACGTAACGTTTTGACATATTTCATGTTACTTGGTGTTTTATCGTCCACCAGGAGAAAATCAATGCTCTGGCGTGAATTCCTTGCCAAAGTGGTTTAATGGTTTGAACAGACCACCAATTTAAGCAAAGGTAACAGTGACGCTTGCCTTACTTTAGCTTGTAACAACAACCCTCAACTAGGGTTCTCAAGTTTGATCAAAAGCTAAAGATGAGTCACATGCGGTTAGGGAGAGCCCTAATGAAGCCCTGCCCCCAATTGTGCCAATTGTTCATAATTAACCAGCACAAATTGAAATTATAACAATTGGTAAATCTGATAAATGACAATTCATCTACGCTTTAAAGGGATACTCTCACCGGGTTTTCATATTAAACCATGTTATTCCCTTAACTAAGACGAGTTGATACATACCTCTCTCGTCTCAGTGCGTGCACTATATCGCTCTGTATTGCCGCAAAACTATGTTAGCACTTAGCTTAGCCCAGTGCATTAAATATGGGCCACAAAGAGAAGCCACCAAACACTTCCTCGTTTTCCCTATTTAAACACAGTTACTCGAGTAGTGTAACTCGACCTAGTCTGGTGACAAAAAATAAAACGTTGTGTTTTTCTAAGCGTTTAAAGTTGATGACTATATTGTATGGCGGAATACCATAAAAAGTACTTTTGAGCACTTCGACTTGGCGCAATAATACCTTCACTCGTGAAAAGTCCTCTTACCGGCTCCCGCTCCCTCTCATTTCCGTCAATACAACCAACGTGACATGCGCCGGTAGAAGTAGTTTGAGCGGAGTTGGAGAAGTAACAGGTTGTTGGATGCTAGTTTGTTTACAATCATGGTTAAAACGTGTATCGTGTACCTCCAATTGACTTTGTCACGATGAAAGAAAAAATGACTATAGCTCTTATGGACCGTGAGAGGGAAGAAAGATATGATCCAGAACAGACCGGAGCTGGCGAAAGACCACGGGCAAACAGCAATTGGTGGTGCAAGTGTGACTGTTGCGAACAGATGCCGACCGAAATTGAGAGCCTGTGCTGTTTAGAATGGGACCAGGTATTGCCATCGAAGGTGGTGGTCAGTGTAGATCCAGAAGACCCTGGACAAATCGCATGTGTCGCGGCAAGCGATGCGTTTGCAGCGATGATTCACCCGGCAGTTGTAAATTTTTTCTTTAATCTTGACAAAGTCAATTGGAGGTACACGATACACGTTTTAACCATGATTGTAAACAAACTAGCATCCAACAACCTGTTACTTCTCCAACTCCGCTCAAACTACTTCTACCGGCGCATGTCACGTTGGTTGTATTGACGGAAATGAGAGGAGCGGGAGCCGGTAGAGGACTTTTCACGAGTGAAGGTATTATTGCGCCAAGTCGAAGTGCTCAAAAGCACTTTTTATGGTATTCCGCCATACAATATAGTCATCAACTTTAAACGCTTAGAAAAACACAACGTTTTATTTTTTGTCACCAGACTAGGTCGAGTTACACTACTCGAGTAACTGTGTTTAAATAGGGAAAACGAGGAAGTGTTTGGTGGCTTCTCTTTGTGGCCCATATTTAATGCACTGGGCTAAGCTAAGTGCTAACATAGTTTTGCGGCAATACAGAGCGATATAGTGCACGCACTGAGACGAGAGAGGTATGTATCAACTCGTCTTAGTTAAGGGAATAACATAGTTTAATATGAAAACACAGTGGAGTATCCCTTTAATGTAATATATATAACTATTAATAACAACTGAAGTCTCAAGTGGGAGCGCCAACACAGATTCCAAGTATTTCGGTGTGGTTTTATCAAGGGTTTCATAGACACACACGAATCGTTGTCATTTTGAAATGAGATCGTGTGGGTGTTTTAATCGAGATCATGATCTTTTAATGATTAATCGTGCTGCTCTAGCTGCAATAATTATTACATTGTTTAATAATACATAGGTTCCAAGACAGATTTCAAGATAAATCCTTTAATTACTACTGGAGATGCTAGTTTGTCAAGTTTCAAATTATTATTAAAGGGAAACTTCAAGATTTAGCATTAAGCTCTGTATAAGTAGAAAACCTGTAGTATTACAGGTTCCACCCTCATATCCCCCAAGATGAGAGATTTATGTATTTTTATTTTTTTTGTCTGGAAAAGATTTTTTTGTCCAGAGACTAAAGACTACAGTCAGTGGTAGCGGCTGTCCCGCATGTCCTCAACCCGCCCATAGAGGGCGATCTCACTCACAGAATGAACACAGTGTCAGCCATCTTTTTTGGAAGCTAAGCTAACAGGCTCTTGTTCTGTGGAGAAAGCCGAGTAGTAGCGGTTACCATCCTGAGACTTGTTGTTTAACTACTGCGCTCTGTTACCGGTGAGACGTGGCCTCCTGAGGGCAGCGAAGCAAGTGCATTCTGGAAGTTGTTGTCTTTCATCCACATAAGCCAAAAATACATTTTCTGGCTTTTCTCAGTCTAGAAAGCTCCAAATTCAAAAATAATTTCACATTTCTTCTACATTAATGACCCATTTTAAATACACATTCATCTTTCCAGAGGTGAAGTATCCCTTTAAAGCGTCAGGCCTACCGTTGCACTCAGTGTCCGAAATCACTCACTCGTTTTCATTCACTCCATCAAGAGAACTATATATAGTGGAGTAATGTAGGGAATAGTGAATTAGGGTATAGGGGTGATTTGGGACACAGCCTTTAAAAGCTGCAGACAAGACTGTGTTTGAGAACGCAGAAGATGTAATAGTGCTGATATTGTAGTTGTGCGACTATAGTGTGTGGTTCATTCATCTTATGTTTAGCTTTTTCTTCTGGTGATTGTATTTAGTCTTGAATTACAAAATGTTTAAAAATCATACATTTATGTTGGTCACAGAGCTTATTTTCTGCTACAATCCAAAATCCTGTTGGGTTTTTGTCTGAACCAGGGTGATGCAAACTTGGGTAAGCCCTACAAAGATCTGCCATCCCTCCAGCACTTTAAAAGAAATACAAATAGCATTTAACCATGCAAAAGTCTTCTCTTTGGTCATTATGGAATAGTTTTAGCATAATTAATAGCATAAATAAACCTTGAAAAACCAACTACTATAAAACTGACTACAGGCAAAAGAAATATACGAGTGTTTATTCAAATATGTAATATAGCATGAAGTTAAATCAGAATGCTTTAATATTTATTATGGATTAATTATGGATTAACATTTACATTTATTCGTTTAACAGACACACAAATGAGGCATTATGCAACAAGAGCGATTCATCCAGGGACACAGATGCTACATTTTAGTTCAATTTGCAGCTTATTCTGGTCAAGACCTCCCCACTTAAACTGGAAGAGACCGTCTGTAAATAGCAACCCATCACATTTAGCTTTTTGGGTCTAGTAAGTGTAATACCAATCATTTGTGCGAAACTTTCATTTTCGGGAGGCACATATCTTGCGGGATGATTTCATTTCACAGAAATGTCTTTCTCCCTTTGAGCAAGTTGATTTGTTCTTAACAACCTTTCTATTAAAATGTCAATCCAAATGTGTTCTTTATGCACAAAGAAGGATAAAAGGGATCAAAGCTTGTATGTATAAATAATTCATCCTCAAAGTAAAGAGAATAAGTCCAATTCCTCCTCCTGTCACTCAAACCTCCTGAGAAAAACAAGCGCGTGAGAGTTCAGAGAGTAACAGGCAGAAGAACATCAAACGTACAAAAATATCCTGTCTTAGATTAGCAATTAATTAATGAACATCCAGTTATTCTGCTTCCCTGCTAATTTAATAAACAGTTAAAACAGCATTGCGATGATAGAGTTTTATGTATTGAGAATACACACACACACAATACAGGGCTTGACATTAACACCTGCCAAATGTGTGTGCATTTCAGCAGTGCCGTGTAACACACGTCGTTTCTCAATACCAAGTACGCAAACTTCGGACTTGCGTTCAACTCAGGAGAACGAACTACCAAGGACGCAAGTCACTCAGCACGATCTCTTTATGTATATTATTTAGGCAACAAAACGAAATATGGTATTTCTTTGAAAATGCCATGTTTATTTCAGTGGTTATACTGATTTTATTATAGTTTTAAAGAAGTACTGAACATTACTTTTGTTATTTTGGTGAATTGATGATGCGGATGAAAAGGATGTGATCAATAAAAATGATTGAATATGAATGGGTGTATCAGCAGCCACAGTGAGCACATTGATTTGTTGGGCACGGTAACGTTGTTCATTTATTTAATGATGGCCACTGTTCACCCTCAGGACAATAAATGTGCTTTTCCAGGGCTTATCCACTGTCTTTAATCTTAAATGTCAATATCCACTTTTTATCTCCTTCTGTAATTCATAAGTTTGTTTTTAGGTGTGATTTTATTTTTTAATTTGCTTGTCCAGTATAATAACTACATACAAAACAACAGACATACAGCAAATAATCATCTGTTCGGTTGTGCCGAGTAAAAGAAAACGGCTCAGCCTGTCAAATCTACACTAAAATAACTGACAACTACAATAGTTTTTCATGAGTTTGTTAACCCCCTGGGGATCAAGGTGTATTTGGGGTCTTTGAGATGTTCTGACATGCCCTGACATTTGTGTTTTTTTCAGTTGCTTATAAACATATTAATGGCACAGGTGAAATTACACTCTATTTAGCACAAACAGGGCTACCATAATATGTGAGCAATGCGTGTTTGTAATTTTTGAGAGAATACTGTTTATGCGTGGTTATTGTAAAAACTAAAAATGAAAGTTTCTGAAATAAGGCCGCAAAACACAACATATAAGACCCTCTATAGTTTATCATCATGTGTTGATTTTATTTATATGACAATTAATGACTGAGTATTTTAAGTCTATGTTGCAGCTATGTGAAAAAAAATGGGGGCACGTTTTTGGTCCTCAGAGGGTTAACTTTGTCTGACAGTTAAGAAACCTTAGACTTGATTTTTATTGTTTAGACCTGTATTATGGTTGGATGAGATCAATATCACAAGGTTTAGGATTCAGGATCAGTTAGAAAAATAAAGTTTTTTAATAACAGCTCAACTGTTGTTTTGAGTGTAGTGGATGTAGCTTTAAAACCAGAGATGACTTTCAATTTTCAATGGAGATTTTATGGATATTTTGTCAAGTCAACATCATATTCTTTAAGACTTAAACTGAACAAGAAAACTGGCAAAGCGTACCAAAGAAAATGAATAAATTCAGTGTTTCGCCTGATGGGAAATCTGAAAATTGCCAGAAATTACATTTTCACTGGACGTTTTGCACTTCAAAGTTACTTTATTAACGTTCAATAGACACTGTTTTTACATTCATGTCCACTTATATTCTGGGTGGTTCATAACCCTCAAACCGTATTCACTTTATAGCCCTTAATCCTGTAATTGTGGACAAATGTGGGCACAGAGGACTCAGGTGTGATCCTAATTTTTATTTATTATAAATGTTACATCACTGTCTTTGATAAAGTTTTGTCTATACATTTATGGTGTTTTTTTTATTTTGGGGGTATTTTTGAATTTATTTACTTCAAAAAGTACCTTATTTTCTATGTAAATTATGCTTATTTTTATGTTTTATTTTTTGTAGTTTTTTTTTAACTACATTAAAATATCATTCCAATAAGTTCTTAGAGCTAAAACCTAAAGATGAAGTGACTTTGCTGTCACCTGGTGTCTTATTTTGGCTTATTTTAGAATGCTCTAAATTACAGTTTTTCCCATTCATTTCTATGGGTGCCCATTTTTGACCCAAATACAAGATTAAGGAGTTTTATTTTCACCGACTTAACATTGTAGAATTGAGTAAAGAAAATTGTGTTCAGAAGGCAAACTTAGGAAAAGTAGCCAAGTCTTGTACCGCTCAGATCAAGGGAAGTATTTTTTAAAAATAAATAAACTATTTTGCCCACATTTGTCCAGAATACGGTTTTAGAGTTAATTGTTGCTTGAGTTGTATGAGCAATAGTGACTGTAGCCTTAGTAAACAGAAACACCATAATGAATAAATATAGTTTTGAGAAGCTCATTAATAATAATCAGCAATACAATACGTTTAATTGTGCTTACTTTGCATTTTAGTTAATGCTTCTCATCCAGACAATTATGCACTTTGCTTCATACAGTCATTTCTTCTAGAGCGGGCTTAATTTGTGTGATTTATTTAAGCGATGAAAGCGATAAATACGTTACTTTTTGTGTAATTGAAAAAGAAAAAAGAAAGAAACATGTTGTTAACCTTTTGTTAACATCACACTCATATCAGGATGCCAAAGCCACAAGTCTGCTAAACCTCTATCTGGATTTCATATTTATTTCAGAAGTCACATGATCTTCTAGTTACTATGACTGTGATTCTTCAATGTTGTTGTCGGGCAACATATTTGAGGAGCGTAGGTTTTGTGGTTAGAGTTAGAGTTTGTTCAGATCAATAATCCTATTATGAGCAGTAGTGACGTGGTAAAAAAAAAAAATAACTGATTAAAATGAATGTAAAAGCAATTCCGATTCAGAGCAGAGCAGACTAACCTCTGAGAGCAAAGTCTTGATCTTTCTATCAGTCGTGTTAATCACTGTGTTGGATGAAGTGATGAAAGTATCTACTCTGTATTCACCAAACACATCCAGCTCAGATAATCGCTCTCTCTATGCTCTCCAGAGCCTCAATTAAAGCATGGGATTGTGATTATACCAGTCATTCCACTGTCAGCGCTTACGGATTAACTCAACCAAGGTGAAGACAAAGTCAAACCGCGCTGGTTCTGGATCAGTCTAGAAAAAAAAACACATCTGTTTTGACCCATGCATATGCAAAATATCAGAATATGGCATTTCACAGGAGGCAGTTGGTGTTTTTGGAGATTTTAGAAGATTATATATCATCTCGATGTCACCTAAAGGGCCTTAACTACACTGTAAAAATATTGTAGGTTTCACTTAAAAGTAAGTAACCTGGTTGCCTTAATTTTAAGTTGATTGAACTGGAAAAAGTGAGTTAATGAAGGAGATTAATTTAATCATCAAAACTCAAAATAATAAGTTATCTCAACTAAATAAATTATTATAAAGTTGATTTGACAAAAGAAAAAATGTTGTGATTACTACACTGTAAAAAATATTGTTGGTTTAACTTAAAGTAAGTAACCTGGGTTGCCTTAAATTTTAAGTTGATTGAACTGGAAAAAGTGAGTTAATACAATGAAGGAGATTAATTTAATCATCAGAAACTCAAAATTATAAGTTATCTCAACTAAATAAATTATTATAAAGTTGATTTGACAAAAGAAAAAATGTTGTGATTACTACACTGTAAAAAATATTGTAGGTTTAACTTAAAAAAGTAAGTAACCTGGTTGCCTTAAATTTTAAGTTGATTGAACTGGAAAAAGTGAGTTAATACAATGAAAGAGATTAATTTAATCATCAGAAACTCAAAATAATAAGTTATCTCAACTAAATAAATTATTATAAAGTTGATTTGACAAAAGAAAAAATGTTGTGATTACTATAGTAATCACAACATTTTTTCTTTTGTCAAATCAACTTTATAATAATTTATTTAGTACTGTAAAAAAATATTGTTGGTTTAACTTAAAAAAAGTAAGTAACCTGGGTTCCCTTAAAATTTTAAGTTGATTGAACTGGAAAAAGTGAGTTAATATAATGAAGGAGATTAATTTAATCATCAGAAACTCAAAATTATATGTTATCTGAACTAAATAAATTATTTAAGTTGATTTGACAAAAGAAAAATGTTGTGATTCTACACTGAAAAAATATTGTTGGTTTAACTTAAAACCTGGGTTGCCTTAATTTTAAGTTGATTGAACTGGAAAAGTGAGTTAATACAATGAAGTTAATTTAATCATCGAAACTCAAAATTATAAGTTATCTCAACTAAATACATTATTATAAAGTTGATTTGACAAAAGAAAATATGTTGTGATAACAAATCTTGAAATAATTTTTTACAGTGTATGCATTGGAGGGTTATATTAATAATTTTATTGTTGGGAAGGTCGATGAAAAGCTTCAGCTCCGGGCAAAAATGTGCCGGTCACAGTGTAAACGTGATAAACTCATATTCGGAAAAGTAAGAAAAAATGAATGATAACTGACTAACTGCAATGCATTTCAATGGACGTGGAAGCAGAGAATGTCCGAGTGTATTGGGTTAGCTGCGCACTGTGATTGGCTCATCGTGTTTGAGGGCGTGGCTAAGCAATAGGTCAATTGTTTGTATAGTGTTCATTGTGGTGATTTGGGAAGGAGGTGCATGTATAATCTTTGCTAACTGGTGTAGAATCTGACATGTGGTTTTGTTACTCATGTAAAGACTCTGGGCGGGTCTGATCGAGGGGAATTTGCATATCATAATTAATAATTCATAATTAATAATTATTCATACAGATTTGGATCAGCCCGGTCTTACATGTTAATAAATCCCTCGATGAGGGCTTTCTGTTAACTTTACTTATATGTATACATGTGTATCTCCGCAATTAACCACAAATTAATTGTAACAGATTGCACAGACCACGTCTTACAAGACAAGTAAAATTAATTAGCTCAATTAATTTATAGAGCAGGGAAAACTTAATTCTCTGGCCAGAAGAATTCAGCATTCCAACTCCACAAAACATAACCTTTTTGGTATGTGTAGTTATATAAAGCATGCAGCGTTCGATCTTTCACTTCAGGGACTTGTCATGAGCAGGACCGTAATTCAATCACAAATGGTCATATTGAATTTATTAAAGTCAATAAGGCAACTAAGTAAGCATTTACTACGTTACAATGATACATGTATATACAAACATTAAACACAAACTAAGACGACGCAGGGCGTTAGACGATAAGTGAGTTGGGAGAGAGAGAGAGAGAGAGAGAGAGAGTGAGGGTGAGAGAGAGAGGGAGTTACAGTCACCAAACAGTCAATTAATCTTTCTGAACACCATGAAAACACTTTCTTTATGCTTCTGAGAAGCTCTAAGAGAAGGTAACGTTATACTTGCACAACATGTTTGGTCTGTGTGTGTCACGGACTCGTGGCCAGGCCCGGTTGGGCCGCACGATGAATGGAGAGGCTGTCCTGTGTGCGCGCGCGGCTCCGTGGGAGGCGCGTGAGCGCGTTCCCCGTGGAGCGCGGCGCCCTTTTGCACTGCCTGTCCTGGCGTGCATGGCTGGTTGCGTGCGCGTGGCTTCTTTGTTCCGTGGGAGTCACGTGGCCGTTGGCATTCGGCGCGAATGTTTGAAAGGCTTAAAAGTCTCTTCTAGGTGACGTTACCCGAGGAAATAGATCGGCAAAGTCCACTTCCTTTCCTGGGAACGAACTTGGTAGTTCATTTGAGAAGAGGACGAAACTTTGGACGATCAAAGAAAGGATCCCGGGTTGGGGGTCGGATCTCCGTTAGGAGATCCTTTACGTGCTTCTTGGCATGAGACGTTTTCGGAAGAGAGAGGGCGGAGCTGCCACTGCCTTTATCCTCTTGGGGACATCCATCCCTTTCCTGTTGGCTTGAGCCAATCAGGGAGATGGAGGCTGCACGCGGGAAACATTCTTTTATGGTGCTTTGTTCTCAGACCACGCGCTCCTCGTGGGAGGGGTGTGTTCACATAAGGGCTACTATTGAAACAGTTCGATCATCCTTGGCAGTAAGACATATTAAAAACACACTTTACTTTACATCTCTGTACATATTCGGGTCGTTCATCTGATACGTATTCTAGAGACACCAAGGAGCATTATGTTACATTAAATGAACATATACTTCTGTTTACAATGCCTAAGGAAGTTATTTCTAATTCCTTTTTCATGCTGCAACCAACAAAGATATTTCACGGTGACCTGGGGAAAAAACACACATACATAGAACACATGGAATATATCTGGTTAAATGTCTTTTAACACAGAAAAGTCCATCTCTTGGGTCAGAGACATAAAGCACATTCCACAGTCTTGTAACATGATCTCACTCCAGTGAGTGGAAGAATGTGTGTGGCGGTGTATGGTGTGTCTGTGGGGGGGGGGGGGGGGGGGGGGGTCCGAGTCCTTGGAGGACGGTTGATTCAGTCTGGCCAGAATCACTACATCTCCCCCTTTTCGTTAGATGAAGTCCTTACGTGGACTTCCATCGAACCACCCATCGCAATGGATGGAGGGCAGGTGAATCATGAAAGTCAGGTAGCAGGTGGTGGCTAGGCTGAGGTTCGGGCTCAGCTTGATGAGGTTGGACGCAGTCTCCAGTGTGGTACCCTCTTCCTGAGGGTCCAGTGGTGGCTGTGGAGGTTTGCGTTTGTTGAGTCTCTGTGGAGTGTGAAAGTCCAGTGTCAAGACGTGGTTGATTACCGTAGCAGGACCCAGCGCAGAATCAGCTGCGGTCCAGGATTGGACAACAGGTGATGCAGTGGTGCAGTGGTGCAGGTGTTCAGTCTCGAAACACAGCTAGGAGAGCTATGTTGCTGAGAACAAGTTCAGTTCGGCTGGGCACCTCGTTTTTCACAGTTCATAATTCCAGTTCTGGAATCAGGGTGAAATCATGGGTTTCGTAAAGGATGGGACTTGACTCAGGCTCAGGCTCGCAGCAGGGTAGCTCGAGTCTCGGAGCAAAGGCTGCTTGATGCTGAGTTTTGAGCAAAGTCATTCTGGCAGACAGTAAACCGTTGTCCCGCTGGAGTTCACTTGTCTGGTTCAGCAGAATGCCGTGAGCGTTGTGGATCCGTCACAGCTCCTTTCAATTTCTTGATGGTCTGTGAGGAGGCACTCTGTTGTGAGTTACCTTTTGGCTGAAGGATTTCAGTTCGTTTTGTTGCTGGACATGCCGGTGTTTGACTGCGTTCTGACAGCAGCGGCGTGGGTGTCCATTTAGCTCTGCTTGCGTGGTAGTCGACCCTATGCCGTGTGATGTCGGACCTGGTGATGACTGCAGTTGTCCTCTGGTTGGCTGGAGGCACAGGGAGACGACCACAACAGCAGCATCCTGTAACAGAGACAGGGGAGAGAGAGAGAAAGGGGGAAAAGGTTTCAGCGGCTGTCGGCTGGGACAGCCTGATGCCTTTG
Organism: Hybognathus amarus; assembly: GCA_030378365.1. NCBI lineage: Eukaryota > Metazoa > Chordata > Actinopteri > Cypriniformes > Leuciscidae > Hybognathus > Hybognathus amarus. Next base: position 10,011 of record JAQIUQ010004951.1, on the reverse strand, counting down.
AGGATGCCGAGATGTCCTGGGTGCTGCGGTGTGCAGCCCACATGGTGCGTGACAGGCATACACTGGCTGGTATATCCCCCTTTTTGTACTGTGGCAGCACAAGCTGTGGCGAAGTGATGTCACGAGGTACATAAATTTCAAGTGTTGGGCCGTTTAGCAGCATGTGCTTGGTGAGCTGCCGTTGTCGTGGTTGACGGCCGGTTTGGGGCGGTTGGAGGGGTTGAGAGGTGGTTGTCTCAAAGTTCATTTGGTTAGTCTCAGTTTTTGGTAAGCTGAAAGGTGCAGGGTAGCAAGTTCACCGTTTACATTTGGTGCTGAGGCTGTGCCTTTATGGCTGGTTGCAGGAGTTCTTGTGACCTCTGTGACCTGCCAGTTAGGTTCTTTTGACCTGTGTGACTGGAGGGGGAGGGGTACTTGAACTTGAGCTCAGACATTCAGTTGTTTAAAGTCTATTAAAGGCTCATAACGATCTAACAGATCTTGGCCAATCAGACGTGCGTACGTGATCGTTCGTGATCGGTACACTGGGTAAATCCGGCACATAGGGACCAATTGTTGGGTGAATGAGAGCTACCTGTGTTGAGCCAGATGTCGTTTTGGCTGTAGGATTGCACCTTCAGCTTACCTGTTTGGGATTTGAGGGTTCGCTCTGATTGTTTGAGTCTTTTAAAGAGTTGGGCTGGCAGTAGCGCTGATGTTTGAGCTAGTGTCTAGCATGGCTTCAAGGCTCAAATCATTGTCTCTAGGTGGCTAGGCAGAGTTTGTGCCACCCCCTTTTTGATTAGGTTTCCCAGAAGTCCTGGCGTCTGGGCTGATGTTGTGTGGGACACGGTGTTGTCATGCTCAGGCTGTGCAGCTGTCAGTTGTGGTGGCTGCTTGGTGCTGTCACTTTGTGAAGTGGCAGTGAGCTCTGTGGTGTGATGCTGACGAGCAGTGTTCTGGGTGTCTGTTTGGGTCTTGCGCTGAGACATAGCATGTCTGGCTTGTCCTTCTTGTGAGATCTTGTGCAGAAACTCTTTCAGCACCTTCAGGATTTTTGCTGTCAGTGACATGGCTGCACTGTTGTTATCTGATGTGTGTTCAGATTTGTGCTTACCAGTGGCGTGTGGAGAGGGGTACCGCTCTGGGCTGGTTGGGCTTGAGTCTCTTGGTGATGAGGTGCGGCTCAGAGCTCTTGCTCTGGTGCGGTCGATGAGCACCAGGACTGTTGTGTTGCCCTCTGTTGGCTTGGAACGGTTTACTCTCAGTGAAAGTGTGGGGTGTATCCTAGAGGCAGCTCTGAGTCGGGCTCAGAGACAGGTTAGTTCTGAGGGTGTTTACCCAGTCTTTTCGGACAAAGTCTTTGCGCGAATGTGAGCTTGTGGTCTCTGTAGCTATGGTAGATATGCTACAGGGACAGGCCAGGGTGCTTACGGAATAACTCACTGTGGGATGCAAGTTCAAAGAAACAAAGTTCTGAGATTGGCATCCTTTCCATACCTGGTGGTTTGTCGGAGTCGGTGGAGTTTCAAGTCGGTCTTGCTTGATGTCCACGGCGGTGAGAACCTTTGGTATGATTCTGGATCAGGGAGTTAAGCGATCGAAGCTTATTGCAACAGCTAATAGTCCATTTTGGCAGTCTCTGTTTGACGAGCTAGGAAGCTGTGCACCTCACGACTGGACGTAATCCATATCGAGCAGAATCTGTTTCATGCAGTCAGGTTGGTTAGACAGTTTGCAAGTGACAGTCTGGTCTGCATGTCGTGGCTTTTCTGGTTAGCTTGGTCAAATCCTTTTGGAGCCATGCCGTGGTTTGTGGCAGTGGTTCCTTGGGAGGTTGAGGTCAGGTTACGCAGGGGCTCTGTGGCATTCTGGCACACTTGTTGTGAGTGATTAATGCGTGGCCCTAAAAGTTCAGAACTACTGCTTAATAGGTTCGTTAAGTATGTAAGCATAAAGCTAAGTGTCTCTTGTGTCCTAATCTTAGCTGTGAATGTTAGGGGGCTAAGTTTTGTGTGGTTCCGAGGGTATTTCCTGGGAAGGACATAGCCGAGATGAAATAAATGACGTAAGGTGGTTCTTATGACTAAATTATTTCTCTGGACTTAGCTGGTGGTTCACTATAGCTCGATGGTGTGAACGATAATAGGGGAAAGGACAGCTTTCTTATTTAAATTCTGCTTATTGTCGATCCTCAGGACTCTAGTAGTGCCTTTAGTAAATTGTTGAGATTACTTGTGTTAGAGGGTCACAAAACGAGTGCACTGGCTGGAACTAAGCCAAAATAACAAATAAGGGTGTCTGCTTCCTTTCTGGGCCCTATGGGAAATGGAACCACACTCGGACAAGAGAGGCAAAGGAATTAAATCATATAGAGGACCTAATGGACAAGGGAATAGCTGCTTGCTATTATTATCAAGGTCAAAGGAATGAAATAATTAACGAGGAAAAATAAAATCAAAATTAAAGCAAAAGGAAATAAAATGATCAAAACATGGGAATGATCTGAAGTCGAGAATAATCAGTGGCATTAGTGGCTAAACTTTGGATTTGCTTTGATCAACACTCTATAGTGGGTTGTAGCGGTTGCGTGTTCAAGACCACATTGGGTGTGTTCCTCCAAAGGTTTAGTCAACATGCCGACAAAAAAAATTCCTATGGTTATACAAATTCTTCTGTAGTTAGTTACGCAGTTTACCTGCAGTTAAACTTGAGTTTAATTAACAGGGCATCTGTGAAGTTAGTCTTCAATGGTTAGCAAGGAGTATTCCTAACCCTGTGAGGGTAAACCTTGGCTAATAAGAATTGCAAACACGGAAAGTGAATAATTAGAAACCCTAAGTGGTGTTGAGGAAAGTATTCTAGAATACTTTGCACTGTGGAACACAGCGGTGATTAGGGGTTCAAGAAAATAATGCTAACTGCTAACTGTTGAGGTTATTCAGCTTAGCCTGCATTGGATTGGAGCTAGGTTAGGTTAGCTTAGCCCAAGTTAGCTTGATGCTAAGCTAGGTTAGGTTAGCCTAAGTTAGCTTAGTGATTGGTCAGTTTAGCTTAGCCTAAGTTAGCTTGATGCTAGGCTAGGTTAGCTTAGCCACCCAGGCTGGTTTGTTTACAAAAGTGACATTAAGGGTTAGCACTTCCTGTGACAAGTTGTCATGGGAGCCAGAGGGTGTCAGAGCAATTCAACAGTACCTGAAGAATGTCTGTGTATTTTACATGAATAATGCATGTTTTAACGGGTTAAAATGGGAGGCACCTATACTTTATGATTTTCAAGAACTTGGTTGCATTAAGTAAAACGCAAATGTGTTTTGGCATTTGCTAATTTTCTCATGGAACTCTACTCTTTACTTACAGTCTTCTATTTGTTTACAGAGTAAGGAAATAGATTTGCTGCAAGTCAAAGCTTGTCTTGTTCTATTTGCTTACAGAGTAAGGAAATAGATTAGCTTTCCTAAGCATATATAGTTACGTCTCTCTCATGCATGAATGCTGACTTTTCCGCGAGTTACTTCTTTTGATCGTTTAGTAGCTTTCTGCTTGTAGAAGCAGCTAAAATTTAGGTGAATTGCATCAATCTAACAATAAAATTAAGGCCTTTACTTTGTAGAAGGGGAACGTCGCCCAGGTTTACATACATATAACTCTGTCCTGAGCTGTCTTAGTCAGAAACAGGTTTACTTATACCGCGATTTTGGATTTCTTTTTTTGTTTATTTCCAAAGCGGAAAAGATATCGGTACAGATTACAAGCTGCTGAGATGATTCTTCTGTTACACAGACTTACGCTTTAATGCTGAAGTTCCTGATACCAGTTGGGAGTCTAAGGCCTAAAAAATATTTTTTTTTTTTTTTAAAGTAGAGATGTCAATTCCCGCTGATTTGTTTTATCTGCATTTAGGCAAGCCAGCTATCAAGATGCGTATTGCACGTAGTGTTTTAGTCGTGACCCGATGTCAAGTGCACGCTTGTTGATTAACAGTAATTTAAACTCGGGTGATTTTACTACACTCTGTCGTCAAGGCAAAGTATGGAGTGGGTGTTTTCTGTGACTCTTCACTGTCGTGAAATGTTTAACGGTGCCGCTCTAAACAACATCTAAAACTGTTTGTTTCAAAAGAGTCGTGCATAGTCTGTCGGCCGTTGAGGCGTACATGCTCTATGTAAGATTCCTTTAACTTAGTAAAATTCTAATTCTACAAATCGCAGAAACTCGCAACTCTTTGAACACCCATTTTCATCTACTTTTCAAAAGTTCTACGTCCGATGTTGATCAAGGACCTTTTAGCAGAGTCTTGCACTGCGTTCGTGCAGTGTCTTCTGGGTTGCAGTTCAAAATAATTTGGGGTTTTAGGAATTCTTACTGAGTGGGCCTTCACGCATCGTTGAGCTGGGCCTTGCGTGGGGCAGGAGAACTATGGTGACTGACGGGATAGGAGGAGAGGTTTCTTGAAACTGGTGTCCTCCTCAGTTATAGGTTCGCTGCAAGTTCCACAGCAAACTCGCTCGGAGCCGGTGGTGGTAGCACAGGCCCTCCTGGGTCTGTTCTGCTGGGTGTCGGTGTCGTGTCAGACACCGGTTGGAGACAGCAGGTGGAAAGTCGATGTCTTGTAGATTGTCAGAGATGTGGTGGAAGGCGGGCTTTCCCACCTCCCCCTTTTTCAGCTCTTGTGTTCTTGGCTGAAATGTGCAGACTGGTTAGGGGAGACTTGTGGTGTGTGTTTCCCCTTTTCCGGTCATGCTGAAGTCTATAAGAGTATTGCAACTCTGTGGATCAAGTTCATGTTCGAGATCTTGTCTCTGCTGAACGAGCTTGTGGATGGTCACACGGGCCTCTTGAGAGTTTCTTTCGTAGGCCGTGGCTTTCGAATCTCTTTAAGTTCAGCCTCTGCTCTTTGCAAAGGGGCTTCACTTTGTCGAGTTTCTCGTTGAATTCCTCTTTGGTTCTTTTCTCTGACTATTCTCTTCAGTCTGTGTAGAAGATTTAGACAGGGCAGTTTGAAGTCTTTTACTTCCTTCTGTAGCTCGGGGTCGTTGTCATCCTCGGCGCCTGCAACCTTGTGCTCCAGGGCGATGCGGCTCCTTTTGCGGAGGCGTGCGTGTGCGCTGAGCTGGTAGGCGAGGTTGACGTGTCTGGCCCAGTCTTTGTCGTGGGAGCTTTGGCTTGGTTTGTGTGCCATCAGCTTGTACACGTCTGCGTCCAGTTGCTCTTGGCTCGGGGCTCTGAGTAACCGGTGGCTTTGGGCAGGGATGGAGATGTCATGAATCTCGGCCATGTCTCCAGGTTGTCCCGCGGGTTGTGGGACTGGAACATACTGGCTTTACTGTGGGCGAGATGAACACAACACACACAGAGAGACCAATGCAAGTTTCTGACTACGTCTAACGAGCTATAAGACCGGCTAGGCCGTGTATGAAAATTTTGGTTAACTGATGCAGACAGTTAAACCGTTAGGTGGGACAATTTGGGTAGGTCATCATGGGTCTGAATGAAGATTTGGCAGGGCGCTGAGCTTAGGGGTCACCTGTTTATGCTAACGACTTGGTTGTCAAACTATTCTTCAGCTTTCCTTGGTGTGTCAGAGAGGTTCTGTCTCTAGGTGAACTGAAAGGAACAGAGCACAACAGAACAGAGCAATGGCAAGCTAGCAAAGTTTGAAGTAACATGCAACCATCAAAGATGGGGAGGTCTGTAATGAAATGGCATTAATAGTACACAAGAAGTGTTAAAAGTGAAAGAGGCAGTTTGTGAGGCTAAAGCCTGCAGTTTGTGGCTTGGAGAGACGGAGGAAGCCAACCACTTCAAATATCAGGGGAATCTCTAGATTCGGTGGCCAATATTAAGTGGATGGGTTTTAATACCTTTTTCTAGTTTGCCTGGGGTGAAATGAGGTCATCCCGGTTGGAGTCAGCCTCGTGGCTGGTCCCTCTGTCACCCCCCAACACCTGACAGCAGTGTCCCGGGCATTTCGTGCATCTGTACCGAGGTGCGCCCTTTCAAGCAACTTGACCTTGAACACAACCGGCGGTGCCAGATTGGTGGTGTCGTGTTGCGGGCCGCATCAACAGAAAGATACAGGAAAGTACGAGACCTGCGCTCAGTCAGCGATGGTGGCGCAGATCAGACGAACCAGCCAGCCGGACCCCAAGCGAAGGTGACTGTCACATCACCACAGCACTTGAGAGATTTCTACCTACAAACACAAAACAGGATGAAGAACAAGTGTGCCTCAATTTGAATTAAAGCTCCTCTATCTACATCAAGTTGAGTGTCTATTTTTGTTGAAAAATCAAAGGCAACGGCTTTACTAAAGTCTATGGTATAAACACAAAGGGAATTGTGACAATGTCAATTATCAGAATAACCCAACCTCCATACAGGGAAGAGATAGCATTAAGTGCAGCGGGAGGAGCACAGGAGGAAGCAATCTGTAGTGGCGAGTTTTGGCCACTAAGGGTGTGTGTCTCTTCCTCCTAGTGGTCAATTTGGCTGACAGAGAGCTTGATTTGAAGTGCATTCAAACTGATTTAAATACAATTCAAATTGAGCAAATGCATAGGGGTTAAGTAACCTTTAGATTAGTAAGGATACAGTTGTAATAAAACCAGATCAAAATTATTAAAAATAATTTGAAATGGAAATATAGAAATAAAGCCATAATGCAATTTCCCAATGGGAAATGAGAGACTTAATTCAAATTAACTTTGAAATTTGTTTTTGTTTCAAACCAAATTTAAATAAGTGTAGTAAAATTACAGGTTGGTGTTATATTTGATGACAATCACGATTACGGTGAGGGATCAGTGACTGTAACCAAAACAAAACCGACTGGGAGAGAGAAAGCCATTCAGGACAGTGAGGTTAGGTGATGGCCACAAGGGGGCGCTTTCCTCCCAAGTGGTCATCAGAAACTGTTAAGACTTAATTCTGAATTTCAAGTTCAAATGTGGTTTGAACCAAATTCAAAACAAGTGCACACAGTCAAGGCAAGGAAAATCATGTTAATGAAACAGGCTGTAGATTGCACATGCATTGAAAATTAGGGAAACTAGTTTTGAAATTCAGTAAGGAAGCAGGGTGTTCCTGACAGAATTTTGAGGAAAGAAATGACCTAGCTGTTAGTGTCCACACGAGGGCGCTATTGCGTTCGTGGAGGGTTGAGTCGGGGCTGGGGTCATCTGATACTGGAAAACACTCAGGGGTGCACCCTTGTGTTTGGCAGTAGTATTACAGCCAGCCCGCTTTCAAATGTGATTGTTTCAGAGGACGTGTAGCGAATTACACACCTATTTTCTGCATAATCACGAATAGTGCGGAATTTAAATCTCGACGGATTTCTTTTCGGTACTATATTTTACAAACGCGTTTGGCAGGATTTTTTTTTTCTGCTGCGCCGTGCGAAAGGGAAACAGGAATTATCCATCTGTTTCAAAGACTCCAAATAACATTTATCACAACTACCGTTATTGGTTAGAATGTTTTCAGCTTGGATTTTTTTTTTTATTTATTTAAAACACGTTAGCAGGATTCTTCGCTGCATTGTGCAAAAGGGAAACAGGAATTACTCATCTGTTTCAAAAACTCCAAATAACATTTATCAAAACTAGTATTAATGATTAGAATGTTTTCAGCTTGGATTTTTTTTTTGGTGCTATATTTTTTTACAAACACGTTAGCAGGATTCTTCGCTGCATTGTGCAAAAGGGGAACAGGAATTACTCATCTGTTTCCTGCTCCAATAGACATATATCACAATAGCACTTATGATAATATGCGGTTTTTATACATTGAGTAGCTAAGTCAATGTTTTTTTTCAACCAGGAGCTCATCGTTTTTCTAACGATTATAATATAAGGCCTTTTAAGAATGTTAGAAGAACATCGTTCTAACATTTCTTGTCTTCGACAATCTCAGGAGAATTTCGTCCTGAGAAAGGAGTTAAAATTATTAAAAATGTTGTTTATGCACAGAGGTTTCTCTTCCATCTGTGTCAGAACAAATTTAATACTAAGGAAACTGCAGTTTACTTTTAGTACTTTAACAGTGACTAAAACGTTTGAACATTTAGCAGCTTGTTAAATATGCTTGGCTGAGGCGGCTTTCGTGCCCAGCTCAGTCATATCGTGAGTTCGCAAAGCGTTCACTCCGATGTGCGCGTGTAATAATAAATATTACATAACAATATTAAATAACAATATACACATTTGGACTGAAACTGATTTGCTCATAAACAAGTTTGAAGTGCTCGTTCATCCTCCACCATTCTGTAAAGACTCTGGGCGGGTCTGATCGAGGGGAATTTGCATATCATAATTAATAATTCATAATTAATAATTATTCATACAGATTTGGATCAGCCCGGTCTTACATGTTAATAAATCCCTCGATGAGGGCTTTCTGTTAACTTTACTTATATGTATACATGTGTATCTCCGCAATTAACCACAAATTAATTGTAACAGATTGCACAGACCACGTCTTACAAGACAAGTAAAATTAATTAGCTCAATTAATTTATAGAGCAGGGAAAACTTAATTCTCTGGCCAGAAGAATTCAGCATTCCAACTCCACAAAACATAACCTTTTTGGTATGTGTAGTTATATAAAGCATGCAGCGTTCGATCTTTCACTTCAGGGACTTGTCATGAGCAGGACCGTAATTCAATCACAAATGGTCATATTGAATTTATTAAAGTCAATAAGGCAACTAAGTAAGCATTTACTACGTTACAATGATACATGTATATACAAACATTAAACACAAACTAAGACGACGCAGGGCGTTAGACGATAAGTGAGTTGGAGAGAGAGAGAGAGAGAGAGAGAGAGTGAGGGTGAGAGAGAGAGGGAGTTACAGTCACCAAACAGTCAATTAATCTTTCTGAACACCATGAAAACACTTTCTTTATGCTTCTGAGAAGCTCTAAAAGAAGGTAACGTTATACTTGCACAACATGTTTGGTCTGTGTGTGTCACGGACTCGTGGCCAGGCCCGGTTGGGCCGCACGATGAATGGAGAGGCTGTCCTGTGTGCGCGCGTTCCGTGGAGCGCGTGAGCGCGTTCCGTGGAGCGCGGCGCTTTTGCACTGCCTGTCCTGGCGCGTGCATGGTTGGTTGCGTGCGCGTGGCTTCTTTGTTCCGTGGGGAGTCACGTGGCGTTCGTTGGCATTCGGCGCGAATGTTTGAAAGGCTTAAAAGTCTTTGAGGTGACGTTACCCGAGGAAATAGATCGGCAAAGTCCACTTCCTTTCCTGGGAAACGAACTTGGTAGTTCATTTGAGAAGAGGACGAAACTTTGGACGATCAAAGAAAGGATCCCGGTTGGGGGTCGGATCTCCGTGAGGAGATCCTTTACGTGCTTCTTGGCATGAGACGTTTTCGGAAGAGAGAGGGCGGAGCTGGCGCACTGCCTTTATCCTCTTGGGGACATCCATCCCTTTTCCTGTTGGCTTGAGCCAATCAGGGAGATGGAGGCTGCACGCGGGAAACATTCTTTTATGGTGCTTTGTTCTCAGACCACGCGCTCCTCGTGGGAGGGGGTGTGTTCACATAAGGGCTACTATTGAAACAGTTCGATCATCCTTGGCAGTAAGACATATTAAAAACACACTTTACTTTACATCTCTGTACATATTCGGGTCGTTCATCTGATACGTATTCTAGAGACACCAAGGAGCATTATGTTACATTAAATGAACATATACTTCTGTTTACAATGCCTAAGGAAGTTATTTCTAATTCCTTTTTTATGCTGCAACCAACAAAGATATTTCACGGTGACCTGGGGAAAAAACACACATACATAGAACACATGGAATATATCTGGTTAAATGTCTTTTAACACAGAAAAGTCCATCTCTTGGGTCAGAGACATAAAGCACGTTCCACAGTCTTGTAGCATGATACTCAGCTCCAGTGAGTGGAAGAATGTGTGTGGCGGTGTATGGTGTGTCTGTGGGGGGGGGGGGGGGGGGGGGGGGGGTTCGAGTCCTTGGAGGACGGTTGATTCAGTCTGGCCAGAATCACTA